>CM064872.1:2328297-2530797 GCA_032719365.1 Prinsepia uniflora | reverse complement strand
TGATTGAGGATTAGGATTGGGTTTTTGGATTGGGATTGGTTTGCAGATCGGAGATTTTAGAAATTCAAATTGTCATTAAACTTAGATTGGGATTAGAATTTAGGATTGAATTTTGTTATATGAAGAAGGAAGAAGATGATGAACCCATATTCACTATTCATCATCTTCTTCTTTTTTGTGTGTGTTAATTTTAATAATTTTGGGTAAATAATTAACCAACCAATCAGGGACTATCACGTAAACACTAGATTAACAGAAGATAACGGATGAAGTAACAGTGTAACTAAATGTGCAGTTGTGGTAGAATATTGAAACTAAAATCGTTTCGGAGAGCAAAATGATATTTAATGTTCGGTTAAGAAAATAAAAGTGAGTAATAAGCCTATATTATATATATATATAAGCGTATATCATTTATGGAATAATAAAATCTGAATGTGCCCGTAGATAATTTGGATCCTTGCTAGATGTTTTCTCATTAAATTTATACGTATACTATATATATATATATATTCTGACTCAGAAGGAGATATGCACTGAAATTCGGATGTATATCATGCGCCGGAGTACGTCGGTTTACGATCGAGTAATTCACTTGCTTAATTTTCTTATACGTACATGTGGCATTTAAAGTAGTTATAATAACTCATACATATTTTCCAGCATATCGATCACTTGTATTTTCTCTACTCGCCCGATGATCAGCTCGTACTCAACAAGATTAATCGACCACCGCTTTAACATAAAATCGATCACAGCCACTCGATCATTTCTTGATAAATCAAGTCCCTCGATCGGAACCCTTGACACACACACACATATATATATATTGCTGGGGCCAGGTGATCGAGATCGAATGAATGATTAACTAGAATTCTCACTTTTCTTAGGGTAATAATTACGAGGAGAATCGATCAATAAATTCCATGTTGACGGTTATACATAATTTAACGGACGCAGATGGAGCTCAGTGAATTAAAATTGGTCTTGTGTTGTCCACCTTATTACCTTTCCTTGGTTTGGTGGTAGGTGGATATGGTGGTACCATTTGTCAATTAATCAGTTTGTCTTCTTCTGTACGAACTGTGGTTATGGTGTCTGTCTCTCTATGGTCGATGAATAATAATCTGCCTCTAAATATTATATCCAATTTCTGATTAAGTCCGTTAATTAGTCCCCTTAATTGAACATATAGATATACACATATAACAAGTACATATTGATTTGACATTCACCTAACTAAATAATCAATATATTATGCGAAATTTCTACAACAACAATAAGTGTGGTGTAGAATGAAAATCGTTAATTCCTCCAAAATCAAAATTTAACCATTGAAAAATAAGAAGAATATTTTTTTTATATTTATTATTGTTTATTATACTATGTTGGAAAAAATATACTATATTTAATACTGTATTGTGTTGTCGCCATTCCGTATATTATGATCGATCAAATTATATTATTAAGGGCTTCTGAGTCGAGAAGTAATTTGTATAAACTTCTCAACTATACAACTATAAATGGATGGAAAGCCAACTTACGAACCACATATATTCCAAGCAGGCACGTGATGATGCCTTGGGCTGGAGTGTGTTCCAGCTCACCCGAAATTGATGAGACAACGTATAATTTTATGTGATGTTAGTTTATATAACTCACTTATTAATTTATTTACACTTAAATAAGAGGGATGATGATATTTTTAGAAATTGTATGATGTCTTATCCACGTAAAAAATGAGTTTGTTGCAATTCAAGTGTTGTATTTTATTTGCATGATTATTTTTCTTGTTTCTTTGCATAAAATATGTATTTGTTTAATCAATGAAATTCAATTAATATCATAGAAATTTGATAATAAAAAAAAATTGACCCTAACTAACATTTAATCCACTTCATTTTTAATTTCTGGATTCATGCATGATTCCAAGGAAGGGATTGTTTCCTCAAGGAGGGGATTGTTTCCTCATCAAGCTCCATTGATCGATCGATGTTATCCACGAAGATAACTACAGAAAGAGTATACACCTACCTACCAAACTGTACACATGTGTATGTTAGACCTAGCTAGCTAGTTTTTTAATTAGCTAATTACTTAGCTTCTTTCGTGCATGTTTTCACTAATATTTCGGTTAATCTTCATTAGTGCTTCTCCTTCATCTACAAATGTCAAGGTCAGCCGATCAGCTTTCAGCCCTACTTTTGACTCCTTACTAATATGCATATGTTGCAATTTGTAAGGGCATCTCCAATGGAGAGTCCCAGCCCCTATAATTATAGCTTCACTTTAGAATCCAACGCTCCAATGATACTTTTAGAAGATCTAAAACCTATATATTTTAGGGTGGAGATGTAAGAGAAGATCTATACTAAGACTTTGCTTAGATCTCGTTCTACAATTTTGGAGGGAGAAAGAAGTGGGTCAGCCAGACAGAGGAGGGGATGGAGGAGAGAGAAACCAAGGGAGAGAGACGCGATGGAGATGGGAAGTGGCGCCAACTTGTGCTGAAGGAGAGAGTTGGTGAAGAAGATGACGCGCCTGAAATCTTGTCCGATATTTTGATACTTTACACGTAGCAGATAACGTAATCTCGCCAACTCGGATATCTATACAATGCACTTGTGAAACAACCAACACATGTGAAACGAAAGTATATCCGATTTGTGAATAATGCATATGTCACTCAAATTTTTTTTTTTAATTATAATAATTATTATTTATTATGTACAATTATATTTTACAAACTTTAAATTATTATTAAAAATAACATTAAACAAAGATTATCTAAATATATAAAAGTAGTATTTTGAGATAGGACCTTAACCATTGGAGATGGTTGAAGTCTTAAATGAATAGTGTCAAAATGAAGTCCTAAAATAGGTTTAAGACTCCATATAGGACTTCTCCCATTGGAGATGCCCTAAAACTACATGAATATTAACTACTCTGACCATAGCATCCCAAAATACTGACAAATGCACGAAAATACAACATAAACAATGACTCAAAATTGAAATCGTATCGAACACAATTAGTACGGTATGATTCGGTATCAATTTTATAGTTTGGAATACCATACTGTACCGAACTGATTAAAATTAATTGATATGGTTCCAATATCACATGCAGGGCTATTGGAATGTGAGGCAATGTCCCACATCAGAAAAACACAACTTAAATTTGAACCTTATATAATCTTGGACTATTCCCCCCATTGTCAATTGGTTTTGGAGTGAAATCTCAACTTCTTACATGATATCAAAACAAAATTGTCCTACGTGTAAGACTTAATTGCCACAAAGCGTGTCACACGTTACCCACATGTGAGAAGAGGCGTGTTGAAATGTGAGGCAATATCCCACATCGGAAGTATTGGAAGCAACGTTCCACATCGGAACGCTTGTTGGAATGTATATCTAAGTACATGGAGCTCTTTGGGCTATATATTATGCTCTCTCCCATGTAATCGGATTAGAACATTACTATTAGGATTATAACAATAATATTATATATATATATATATAAATGTTTGTGTACTATACTCTATAGTATGACAAGTTGATACATTGTAAATAACGCTATATATTCTAATATAACGTCGAAATTTTTGCTCCAATTATACACCAAAATGGTGATGCTTCCTTGAGTGCACCTCACTTTTTTGAGTTAGATCGGAGAAGGATATTAGGTAGAGGAGAGGGAGATATATATATACATTCCTTTAAATGGATATTTGTACTAACCTTGATGTTATATAGCACCTTTACATTTTCTATTTAAACCCCGGTTTGGTTTAGAGCAATTTTTGGCAATTTGGTTATATACAGCTAACTAATTAACTCTGGTTCACCAACTGGGAAGCATATTGATTAAGCATAAACAAATGAGGATATTTTGATTAGGGAAGGTGTGTGTTTTTATTTTTTCCAGATCGGGAAATGTATGTTTGTCAACTAAATCCATGAGCGGTGGGAGGGAGCAATCCATTTCTTAATTTGTCTGAGTATATATGGAGCTCCCACTATTGTATTTTATATATATATATATATATATATATATATATATATATACGAATGACAATGGCGGACAATGAACAAAACCCGACCCGAATGACATTTCTGATCTCCTAATTCGACTTGTTTTTGGCTTTGGTCTTCATCATTTCAATTATAACAATTTTAGACAACAATGGTGTAAATTGGTTAAGAAAGTAGACCAATTGATTATGTTGAGTTGTATGCAACGGTGCTAGGAAAACTTATTAGATTGTACCGTTTTACAGTCACATGACATATACAATTTACGTGTTATGATATAAGTGAATGATAAAGTTCAAATTCGTTATTTTTTAAAGTATAGTATCAATAAACATTTATTTTTATAATAACGTATCAAATTGTATACGCTATGTGGCCGTAAGATAGGGTACCATGTAATAATTATAATTTTGAGTATAAGATAATGACTTATGGATCTAAAGAAACGTCCCAAACTTTATAATCTTATTATTTTAACTGAATTAGATTAGGCCAGTTTTATTTTATACCTATTCCTTCTAATCCCACTCACTAAGCGAGCAACTAAGAGCAAAAGCCGATTGATCTGTCAGAAGTATATTAGTATAAAGAAATAAGAATGCCTTCCTCAAGCTTTTGCTTAAATTCATTTTGACTTCCTTGATTCTTATGAATTTGTCTGCGGTTTGTTAATTTTTGAAATATGCTTCTAGATTTGCATATTATCACATGGGATTTTCTCTTAATAGGGAGTGTGCAAGTCAAATGAGTCGAATTACCAGGGAACAAAAAATGAAATTCAGCTATGAACAAATGCACTGAAAACCATTTCTTTCGGCTGAAGTGTACACTGACACAACGAGCTCACAAGTCCAGTCCAAGATGATCCTGGCATTTTTCAATTTCCAATTCAACTAATTTGGAGATAAAGACCTCACATATAACAAGCAAATGAATCTTCTAGAGAAATCTTAGCACCAAAAGATTTTAGTTCTTCAAAGAATTTATTTTCATCCGTGAGAACGATATACTTTTTGACTAACTTCATTTAAAATTTGACCAAGACATTCTAACTCTAACTCAGTCCAAGTTAGAACAATATCCCCCGACCAAGCGATGGACTATTACATCAGCAGTTCTTGAAACCAAATCAATCTTAAGCGCTACTCAAGGACAACGTTACAGCCCGCCGCACCACTCACTGAAACTACGCCACTATCTATCCAGCTGCTGCAAATTTTTCAAGTTAGGTGCTTGATATATAACTTTCTTTGCCACGCTGTATCTCCATAAAGCTAATAGTAACTATATGTATATATATTATAATGTGTGCGTGTAGACTAAGGAATGTGAAGTGAATAATACTGTATCTAACTATCTGTTGTGTTGTGCCTTGCTATCTCCATCTCTACCTCTAGTGTTGATGTTACAGTCAAACAAAACATGATGATGCTCAACACAAACAAATTAGAAGGTTCTTGCCATTACTGCATCAACAACTAAAGCTTATTTCATCTATCATTATCAGATTTGAACAAATTAGAATCGACTCACTACACACCGGCCAATGAACTCCGTTCCTCGATTGACTGATGATTCTGACTACAAGGATGACAATTCGACTTCTTGATTGTCAGGTCGGTAAATCACAAAGGTGCCATCACTTGAGAAGGAACCAGGGTTAAAACAAGTGATTCCTGTGTATTTGAAAGCCTTTTGCTCACTTCTATCACCTAGTACTATCTGCACAGGTAATCAAACAGATGTTCTGGTGTCATAAGCTATCAAGCCCTGCTGTTCCGCTAGGATAAAAAGCAGTCATCTTTATCCAACAACTTGGAACACCTCAAATAAACCAGAACCGAAAATAATAATAACGTAGATTCAACGTTTAATTTTCCTATTGGACACGGGTGATACCGAACTTTACCATCAATTATGAGCAGCACCACGGGCCAAGGGTGAAAAAAGTGCTCTTAAAACAGGAGTATTGTAATTCAAGAGGTGGATTAAAAATAAAATAGAACTTTAGTCAATGGACAAGAATGGGTGTAAGGGTATTACCGTATGTGGAGTTGGATAGAGGTACAAAGAGTGATCGTAATTCCAGATAATGGGTTGTACAATGAGAGGGAGAGGGCAGAGATGGCACTGATGGGTTATCGTGGCAACAAGCTGTGACAAACAAAAAGAAATTGGAAACCTGTTAGTTATATTAGTGATTATGCATAACAAAGATATTACACTTTATATATATATATATATATATATATATATATATAGAGAGAGAGAGAGAGAGAGAGAGAGAGATCACATGTTCAAAGTCATCAGTAGTTTCCTCGGTAGAAGGGGGCATTAGACATGAACGGCGCATTCTATACAGCAGATCCTGACGGAAAAATACAAGCTCCTGACCAGCGAACTTCATTCTACAATTTAGTAGGGGAAGTCATTGGCCAGCAAGACAACTGACAATAAAAGGCACTCTTTGTATCACAAGAATACCAATGTGTCCAGGCGAGGAATGTACTCTTTTGTCTTAGAATTCACAAAGCATGAATCTCAATAGTAAAGAGGCATGCTGACATAAACGGACTTCATCTGGAAGAAAATATAATCCAACTGATCGGTCATCAGAAAAACGTACCTGCAAGGATTACTTGAAAATATGGCATTTGGAATGTAATTTTGGAGTTCTACTCTTAAATATTTTGGTAAAGCATGCCTAGGTAGAACTGTCGAAGGGCCTGAAATCGTCAAAAAGAAAAGAGTACTAAAATGTAAACAACAAAGAATATAGTCCTGTTTTTAAGGAAATATTATATTCATTAGAGAAGCAGGTTAAAGCAAGTGTGATATACCTACATCATCAGGGCCTGGGATAAATAGGAAACAACTACTCTCTTTAAGTCGAGCATGGTCAGCGACCATTTGCCCTAGCTTTCCAAACTGCAACCTGCACATCTAGGTTGCCTTTACTTACATAAGGAGAAAAGACTGTTTCCAGATCAAGTAAATAAATCTTTTCAAAATTTTCCTCACCTGAGATTGGAGAAGGAGTGAAAAGCAATATTACATGGATGAGAGCAAAAATTTCCCATGAGTACAAATAGGGATGGTACAACTTCCTCATTCTCAAAAGCATCGAAGACTGTCTCTAGCTTCCCCATAGCCTTCTCAAATAAGGAAAAAACTATCAATTAATGCCAAGGGCCCAGGGGACTTTCAGAAGAAAAGAGGAACTTATGAGCCTCTTTTATGAAAGAAAGAATTTTACTCACATCTTCATTGTCTAGCCAAATGTCAGATAGAATGACAAAATACCCATTAATTGCTTCTCTGTTCAACTTCGGAAGTCTGAGCTGTTTAAAGTGTATAGGAACTACACATTCGTAATACTTCTCAGCTAGTCTATATGGTTCAATAATTATACCAACTATGTTTAGAAAATTTGAACACTAGGAAATTACTACAAGTAATTTTAGGATACAGTTTCCTCCTGTGTTAATGTACTACTACCAAAAACGACATGTTCTGCAAGAAATTTGAGTGACTTATCTCTGTCCTCAAGTGGAGGAAATCCACAAGTAAACACCTGCACAGAAAGTAAGTGTCAGCATCCCCAAAATACAAATTAATCTGAATCACCTATTCATTTCTAGCTTTGAATAAGTTAGCAGCCTGATGCCAGATACCTAATACAAGTAGATTCGCTTCACTGATCTACTCTAGATTAGCTAAATGGATTATCATGTTACAATACTGATCCTACCCCATATTAGGAGAGGAAAAAGTAGTTCTGTTTTCTGAATAATAATTGGAAAGTGTTTTGTTCGAATGGCGAAGACGCATAATATCGACATTTCTGAAACTAATTCAACTAAAAGCATGTGCAATTTATTTTAAGAGTAGAGGGAAGAAAAGGATATTTGCTAACCTGAAAGACACCCTCTAACAGCATCTCGCCTTCTGCAACAACTATTGTGTTCTCCACAAAAAAGCCTGCAGTTATGCTGTGGATATTGTCAAAGAAAATGATGGTTTTACATTTGACTAACAAAAATCATGCATAAGTCATCCAAGTATTCGTGAAACTCATAAAAAACAAGTATTTACAAAACAAGTATGGGATTATAAATGATGAGAGTGTATAAAGGATATAGCTTTAGATAAGTTGATTTCCACAGATGCAGACAGGTCTTCCAAGTAGAAGTGGCCATCCTCCAACTGAGATATCAGACCCATCACCCATCTTCTTCCAGTTTTCCCAATCAAAGACTGAATTGGAGATATCTGGCCAGCATAACACAAGGCAATTTATTTAATTGGATTTCGTAACTTAAGGAAGGAACCCAATTAGATAGCACAACAAAGAAAATGTGAGCACCAACCTCACAGCGTCCAAAATCTGACAATTTAGAATCAAAGGCTGGTTTCGAAAATTGCCTATCGCGAGAAAGCATCTGGGAAAGCAAGAGAAACCTGTCCTTATACAGGGCTGTTTTTGCCGACGCTTGCCCATGTATCGGTAGGCTCCCAGTAAGCCTAAAAATCCAAAACAAAAATTAGCATGTTCAACAAATGCATGCACATTTTTAAGAATTAAGAAATGTTCGGCCAAAATGAAGCATACTTATAGAAAAACTTCTTGACGGGATCATATCGAAACTTTGGGACCTTGAAGGCATGGACTATGAGCCATTCAGCGCCACTAATATCAGCATCATCATCCCCATCTGGGATTTCATCGCGGGTCGACTCATCAGCATCCAATAGTTTGGAAGCGAGCCGGTGCACTGTCTCCCTGTCTTTCACTGCCATCCCCAAGAAATGAAGAAAAATAACAATTTTTCTTTGAGAGAGAAATGGATTATATGATAAAAATCATAAATTTGAGAACACGCAGTAAAATCAGAACGGAAAAAAAAAAGGGGGTAAGTACCGGGTTGGGTTGAGAGTTGGTCGAGCAGGATATCGATGAAATCGTCGGAAAGAGAGTCGTCGAAATTGGATGCGAAGGAGAGGATCTCGTTAATAAATTCGGCTTGAATCGGGTACCCTCTGATTTTGCACTTCCTCTGCACCTTCTTCCTCGCCGCGTCGCTCATTTCTCTCTACCCTTCTCTGTCCAGATATTGCTAAAACCTAAAAGCCGAGGGCTTTCTGCCTTTGTGGGGTTTTACTTGTTTTGGCGGGAAAATATCCTTGCTTCCCTCTCTTAAGCGGGGACTCTGGATGATTAACTAATTTGGCCACATTAAATTACAATATACAATTTTTAATAACATCGGATGGAATTAGATATGTATATTGCATATAACCTTCTCCTTTACGAAAATCGAATTTAAGAAATATAATTTACATTTTTTTTAAAAAAAATTGATACTAATAATATTTTATTTTTAAATTAATCTAAATTGCGATGTGAAAGATTCAAAATCAAATTTATATGTGTGAAATTCAAATTCCAATTCAGGTGTATACAAGAGAGATTCAAAAAACTCAAAACTCCAGTGAGCACTGTAGTCATATTTGCTAAAATGAGATCCATCTAATTAGTCATTTGTCGACCAATTTGAGAGGACCATATCCGCAGTGTTGCCTCCATCACAACAAATTATTACACATAATCCAACTCTCACACTTGGCTAACTGCTACATGCAGAATCAGCATATGTTGATTTCTGAACTTTCATCACCAAATGTATGGTCCTTATCGACACTTTCGCATCACCTTCACCAGGAAGCACTCCAAAGCCTGCTTCCGTCCTCCTTACCAAGAACAGACTTAACGACGACATCTCTGCAGTCTTTCAATCTGAAACACAACATTTTGGATTTGCCGTCACAAAGTTGGCGGAAAATTATGCATGTTGGTTTCAAACCGTATTGTCAAACTTCTACTTCCCTTTCATTTCTTGATTGCACATATATATAATATGAAACAAATCATCAGCTTCCTCTCAACTTCATGCTCTTCCGCTTCTGGTTCAGTGCAAAACGTCTTGCCATCGAAGGATTGTAGAACTGTCTCATATGACCCGAAAGCCTGTGTATGGATTGAAGATCACCAATCACTGAAAGCTGCATCAGAAACGAGTCAAACTTGGTATATGGCAATTTCATTCCCTTGTTTACGACCTCTTCCAATAGGCCACAAGCATCTTCCACCTTATTGCAACCAAAAAACCCGTCAATCATGATGCAGTAAGTATCGGTGTCCTGTGCTCAGGCCGTCTTATCCATCTCTTGCCAAGTCTCAAATGCCCCATCAGGATCACCCATCTCAAAAAACATTGAAATCAGCATGTTATAGGTCTGCACACTAGGCATACAACCAACCTCCATCATTCTTCCATAAAGCTCAAGTGCTTCATCGCTCTTTTTATTGTCGCAAAGCACCTTGAGAAAACAGTTATAAGTAACTATGTCAGGAGGGTAACCTTTGTTTCCCATCTCCTGCAAGAACTTGTACGCCTCCTCAATCTTTCCACCCAAACACATCCCTTGAAGTAGTTCCTTATATGTCAAAACATCTGGAAGGCAACCGCTGTTTATCATATGTCCCAGAAGTTTAAAGCAGTCCTCCATTCTATCATTCTGGACAAAAGCCACAATCATAATTGCGTAAGTTTTTGCAGTGGGAGAAGAAAGCGTAGAACCTTTTGTTCGCATAAACTCAAAAAGGTCAGCTGCCTCGGAAACCATCCCTGCTTTGCAAAATGCATCAATGGCAGTAGTGTATGTGAAATTATCAGGGGCATGACCCTCTTGGATCATCTCTTCCAGCAGCCTCATTCCTCTACTTGGGTTTCTAACTCTACACCAACCAAAAAACAAAATGTTGTATGTATTAGCATCAGGCTTAATCTTTTTCTTCACCCTTTGCAACATATCTTGAGCATCCTGAACAAGACTGCATTTACACAAAGCATCCAGTAGAAAGTTCAAGGCATTGATTTCGGGCTGCGTCTTCACCCTTATCCTCTTCTTCTTGGCAAATTTCTGAAGATAGGTGAGATGTTTTTCCGTGTATTGCTTCAAAATTGTTGAGAGAATCTCAACAGGAACCTTATTCTTACTATGCCTCTTCATATAATCCAGCAAGTCACAAACAATTCGAAACTGCTTCACCTTATACCTTGTACTGGATAGTATGTCAATCATATCATTGTATGCTGCAGATTCATGAGCATAATTTTCTTGGCGACCTGCCCACATAAAAAACCTAAATGCTAATTTCTCCTCAAAACGAAGCCTGTGAAGCACCCCAACAACCAAAGGAGTAGTCAATGGATTGGCAGGCCAACTTGAGCAAGAGCTTTCTCCATATTACAATATGCATGAGAGTTATCCATAATGGCCTCATAAAACATATCAACCTCACTTTCTAATGACTTGTCTGCAATACCACTCCTCTCATCAAAATCAAAACTTTGATCCACTGAAATGGTCTCCGAACAAAAAGGATGAACAGTATCCCCAAACTCATTCATAGGCTGGGATAATTTCACCGAATTCAAACAAGGGGTTCCTAGAAATGGCATGACATGATGACATGAACATGGAGAGAGCATGTATTTCCGAAAATGAGAAATGAGCCCAATTGGGGATGCCACATAACCAAAGACGTTAGCATTAGAGCTGCAGAGCCATAAAGAATGATTTTTGAAAGTGAATATATTGATGAAGCTTAGGCCTCGCGTTGAAGCAATTGGAGTTTTAATATATCGGTGCATCATATTGTTGTATGGTGGAAATGGCTTTAATCTAAAAGACCCATATCAGAAACCAAAGGAGAAGACAAGGATTTACCAGGCACGATGATAAGTCTGAGACTTGTTCCCTTCCGCACAGGCTCCGAACAGGGTTACTGATTAACTTGGAAAATGATACCCAACACCAATATTTGTGCGAGAGGGAAAGGATTTGCAGAGAGAGGTCTTCACTCTTCAGCGGAAGACGGGCGTTCTGCAGGGAAGAAAACATTGAGGAAGAGTGTAATGTGTTAGACGCGGGCTTGGCATTTAAGGCTGGCACCCAACATGAATTAGCCGAATCATTTTAGAGCCCAATAAAAAATTAGCTGAATAATTTTAGAGCCCGTCCAAGCAAGAAGCAACAGTCCTCGGGGTCAAGGGTAAGGATCCATAATACGGGATATTATTGAGAAAACTCGTATGACTAAATCTTTTACCATTTTCCCATTTGTTAATCAGATAAAATTTCCGTGTCACTGAAAAATGTAACTATTAAGATTTCATTAAATATTTTAACAGTACATTATCTAAAGTATTAAATATCATTAGGGGTATATCTTGTTATTTAGAATGTCCATTAATTATCTTTTATGCATTTATTAAGCAAAAAATAATCGAATTTTAATTAAATTTTGTAAGAGGGTGTGAAATGAGTTTTGGGCCTGAAGGTCTTTAGAAAATATTCTCGTCAACTGCAAAGTATCTTACAGAGTGAAAAGAATTGAAATAGAATAGTATTTTGCTTTTAAAGAAATTTAAAAAACCGACTAAAACTCATGAGTTATATAGCTCACATTTTTTGTAAAAATATTTTAACTACACATTAAATAAGCCAAAGTGTTAAATTCCATTTTGGACATGACGTGTCATTGAGGATGCTCATTAACTATCTTTTATGCATTTTTTAAGCAAACAAAAATACGAATTTCATTGATTTTTTTTAAAGAGTCTGAAGTGAGTCTAGCCCCACCCCCCCCCCCCCCCCCCCCCCCCCCCCAAAAAACTTCAAAGCATCTTACAAAGTGAAGAGAATAGAAATAAAATAAGTATTTTGATACTTTAAAAAAAAAAAATCAAAAACTGCCTAAAAATTGTGATTTATAGCTCACATTTAAAAATAATAATATGCAAATGTCGCGATTTGATGAAAAAGTTTACCTGCACATTAGCCAAAATATTTAATGTCATTTGGGACATGTTCATCCATTCAGGAATCCCATTAACTATTTGTATCCATTTTTAAGCAAATAAACTTGAATTTCATTGAAATTTTATAACAGAGTCCGAAGTGAATTTAGAGTCTGAAGGTCTTTAAAAAAATCCGCCCCCCACCCCCTCCCCCCCTCCCCCCCCCCCCTACAAAAAAAAAAAACCTTCAAATACAGAGTGAAGATAATGGAAATAAAATAAATATTTTGATACTTTTGAAGAAATTTCAAAAACCGACTAAAAATTGTGAGTATTGCTCACATTTTTTGTAAAAAATATAACTGTCGGGATTTCATGAAATATTTTATCTGCACATTAGCCAAAGTATTAAATAATATTTGGGACATGTCATGTCATTCACAACGCCCATTAACAAAATTTTATGCATTTTTTAAGCAAAAAAACTTGATATTTTTTTTTAATCTCGTAACAGGGTCTGAAGTGAGTCTAAGGTCTGAAAGTTCTTAGAAAACATCCCCCCTCAACTTCAAAGTATCTTATAGAGTGAAGAGAATGAAAATAAAATAAGTATTTCAATTATTTTGAAGAAATTTAAAAAACAGCCTAAAAATTGCGAATTATAACTCATAATTTTTGTTAAAAAAAATGCAACTGTCGTGATTTCATGAAATATTTTAATTTCACATTAATCAAAGTAGTAAATGCCATTTGGGACATATCATGCTATTCAGGATGCACATTAACTATGTTTTATGCATTTTTAAGCAAAAAAAATGGAAATTTCATTGAATTTTTTTAATAGTCCGAAGTGAGTTTAGGGTCCGAAAGTCTTTAGAAAACATCCTCATCAAATTCAAGATATCTTACGGAGTGAAGAGAATAAAAATAAAATATGTATTGAGATACTTTTGAAGAAATTTCAAAAACCGACTAAAAATCGTGAGTTATATAGCTCACATTTTTTTTTATAAATGTGAATTTCATTGAAATTTCATAACAGAGTCCGAAGTGAAATTTGAATTTCATATAGCTCAAATTTCATTGAAATGCGATTTTATTTATTTTTTAAGCAAAAAAACTTGAATTTCATTGAAATTTCATAACAGAGTTCGAAGTGAGTATAGGATCTGAAAGTCTTTAGAAAACATCCCCCTAAACTTCAAAGTATCTTACAGAGGGAAGAGAATGGAAATAAAATAATTATTTCGATGCTCTTGAAGTAATTTTAAAAACCGAATAAAAATCGTGAGCTACTCATATTTTTTTTTTGTAAAAAATGAAACTATTGAGATTTCTTTAAATATTTTAATTGCACATTAGTCAAAGTATTAATTTTTTTTTGGGACATGTCCTGCTATTCAGGATGCACATTTACTAAATTTTATGCATTTTTTTAAGCAAAAAATCTCGAATTTCATTAAAATTTTGTAATAAGGTCCAGAGTGAGTATATGATCTGAGGGTTTTTAGTAAAAATCCCCCTCAACTTCAAGGTAATTTACAGAGTGATGAGAATGAAAATAAAAATTGTATTTCGATCCTTTTGAAGAAATTTCAAAAACCAACTAAAAATCATGAGTAGCTTACATTTTTTTTTGTAAAAAATGCAACTGTCATGATTTCGTGAAATATTTTAAATGGATATTAGTCAAAGTATTAAATGTCATTTGGAACATGTTTTGCCATTTAGGAAGCCCATTAATTGTTTTTATGCATTTTTTATGGAAAAAAAAAATATGAATTTCATTGAAATTTCATAACAAGGTCCGAAGTGAGTTTAGGGTGTGAAGATCTTTAGAAAACATACTCTTCAACATCAAAATATCTTATAGAGTGAACAGAATGGAAAAAAAAATCGATGCTTTCGATGAAATATAAAAAACTGACTAAAAATCGTGAGTTATATATAGCTCATATTTTATGTAAAAATGCAACTATTGGGATTTCGTGAAGCATTTAAATTGCACTTTAGCCAAAATATTAAATGTCCTTTGGGACATATCCTGCTATTCAGGATGCTCAATTATTAATTTTTATGCATTAAAAAAAAACTCGAATTTCGTTGTAATTTCATAACATGCTCATAAGTGAGTCTAGGATCTGAAGATCTTTAGGAAACATCCCCCTCAACTTCAATGTATTTTTTAGAGTGAAGATAATGAAAATAAAATAAGTAGTTCGATATTTTTTTATGATATTTCAAAAATCGATTAAAACCCATTAGTTATAGCTAACATTTTTTTGTACAAAAATCTAATTGTCGAGATCTTTTAAAATATTTTAACAACACATTAGCCAAAGCATTAAATGCTATTTGGGACATATCCAGCCATTCAGAAAGTCCATTAACTATCTTTTATGTATTTTTTAAACAAAAAAACTCGAATTTCATTGAAATTCCGTAATAGGGTCCGAAGCGAGTTTAGAGTCTAAAAATCTTTAGAAAACATCCCCACAACTTCAAAGTATCTTACAGAATGAAGATAATGAAAACAAAATAAATATTTCAATAATTTTGAAGAAATTTCAAAAATTGACGAAAATCGTGAGGTATGTTCACATTTTTTACAAAAAATACAACTGTCGGGTTTTTGTGAAATATTTTAACTGCACATTAGCCAAAGTATAAAATGTCATTTGGGACATGTCTTGAATTTTGATAGTGAATAAGTCTTCACCATTTGCATTCAAGAATCACTCAATAAATAGTTAAGCGAAAAAGATCAAAATCCATATCTAGCAACAAGTAAAGGTGAGTACGGTGCGGTTCGATACGGATATTGACAATATCCAAATCCAAGTCATTAAAATGTTAACGGTTCGATACAGTTTAGATTTTCTAAAATTAAAAATAAAACTGTTTCTATCCAAACTGTTATTAACGGTTTGGTTTGGATTGAAACAGTTTAAACCCGTTAAGGAATATAAAAAAAAGATATAAAAAAATAAGGATACAAAAAAAAAAAATACTCAAAATTTTATATATTAACCTTGCTAAGTATTAAATTGCAAACATTATCACTATACTGAAATTTATCAAATAAATAATCTTTTATTATACTCTTATATGAGTATACATATACTTATATGGGTATGTTTAGTTATTCTTTTAATTTTATTATTTTTACTTTGTATTAATAATAGATTTAAAAATTAATATATTCTTTAATGGTCCGATTTGGATTTAACGGATTTCTAAAATGAAAATTCAAATCCAAACTGTTACTAACAGAACGGTTTGGATTCTTAAAGTTTGACTTTTATCCGGTCAAACCTAAATCGTTGGATAAATAACAGTTTGAAGCAATTCGATTAGAAGTTTTAACGGATCCGTGCTCACCCCTAGCAACAAGTTTCAATATGACAAGTTCCAATATGACAGTAGGTTTCAATATGCACCATGTTTTCCCTAAACCCTATTATAGGGCCTATTCCAGCCCCAATGCTCCCTATTGGTGCACCTTGTCTCCCTATTCCAGTGCTTATTCCCAATTCCAATGCAACATACAATTCCAGTCTCAAGTACCTATTCCAGCCCCAATTCCCTAATACAAATCCTTACTACAATTATCCTATCATAATGCAACATACAAGTGCCTACAATTCCATAATGTAGTGATTTCAGCAACATACAACTGCTGCTAGGTGATTGCAGCAAGGAATTGTTCTTTGCAGTTTCATCACTAATTTTTGAACATGAATGGCAGAGCCACTCATCAATTGGAAAACGCACCCTTGGTTTGCAGCAAGTTACATGAAATGCTTCTTCACATTGATCGCAAAGTAGCCTATTGGATATATGTTCTGAATGACCACAAAGCTTACACGACTGCATATCATCAGTTCCCAATTCGAATTTAGACCAGCCAATCCCCAAACTGATACTACTTGGTTTCAGGGAAGAACCATTCTGTGACAATATGTGAAATTCTTTCAAACAAGATTGACAAAACCACTCGTCAATTGGCAAAACACTGAGCTTGCAGCAAGGTATATGAAATGCATCTTCACAGCCATCACAAAGTAGCATATTAGATATATTTTCTGCATGACCACACAGCTTACACGACTGGATAGCTCCACCAAGACTATCCTCAATTCCCAAAACAGCTGTTGGAACCATTTCAAGCTTACATGAGCCAATGCGCGAACTGATGCTTGGTTCTTTCAGAAAAGAAACATTCTGTGACAATTTACAAATCATTTTCAAACAAGAATGACAAAACCACTCGTCAATTGGCAAAACCACGCTGAGCTTGCAGCAAGGCACATGGAAGGCCTCTTCACAACAATCACAAAGCACCATATTGGATATAATTTCTGAATGGCCGCACAGCTTACAAGACTGGATATTACCTCCATCTCCATCTCCACCTCCACCAAGACCATCACCAATTCCCAAAACTTGTGTAGAACAAGTTTTGGGAAGAGAAAAACTTTTGATCTCACAAAGTTTAGGTATAGACATGCAAAGGCCACTTTTACCGGCTTCAATTGAACCCGAGATAGAGCTCTGAAGCATCATTAGCACGAATGATGAGAAACTAACCCACAACTGCAATGAATAGGAACTTCAATCCATCACGTTTTATGATAAAACAAAAAAAAATTTGAATCTTTCATCTGTCGATAACAAAATGAGCTCAAATCTGGAAAAGGGGTTCCTACTGATCCCAGTAAGATTTCATGAAACTTATGTATACAAATAGAAAAACCCAGGCCACATTTGATACAGAAAAATCATCTCCAAACTTCTAACGAAGAAAGGTTAAATATTTCAAACAAAACGAAAAAAGAAGAAAATTTACACAATTCTATAAGGTCGGAAATTGGTATGGACGAAAAAGGAGAAGGAATTACAACTCACCAGGTATCAATCGACGGTCACTCTTTGTGTTTCTTAGGCGAAGCGGAAAGGAAAATTGGGCAAATCGCTTCCTGGCTCAGCTTTGAAATCAGTGGCTGACGGCGAATCACGCGATAACGAGTCGTTTTAAAAAAGAGTAAGGGCCCGACCCGCTATCCGAAAATTTCGAATTGCCAAAAGAGAGCATCCATTTGGCGCCAAGCACACCCGCAAAATTGATTACCGTATGAAAATTCCAAAGTACGAATTTTTATGCTTCTGGCAATCTGGCATAGTGGCATTGGTCATCCGTTTTGGTTTAACAGCTAAGGTATTAGAAAAAGAAGCCGAATAGAAACGAGCTGAAGACATTACAAATCTCCTAGAAAATCTTATTGGATATAAGATCATTTCTTATTAAATCTTCAGTACAACATGCACTTTGATTAAGCATTGATCTCCTACTCTATAAACAGATTAAATGCAGCCTCTTTTTTTATTTATCTGCAGACTAGAACATCTTCCCAATTCCAGCACGCCGGGGTACGGATTCGTGGACATCCATCCGACGCCAATTTCCCAACAATGGAGTTATCTGATCTACCTTGTCGTACAAGCCAAGTAGTCCACCTGTGTGTATGAAGAGTATCCTTCTTCCTTCCCATTTCTTTGGATTCTCAGCCATGTCTTTAATCATTACATAAGCAGCTTTGCCACTGAAAAAAGGGAAGTGATGAAACAAGGCCGGAATTATAAACAAAAGTTTCCTGGAAATACCACATAAACAACGATTTGGAAAATATCACGGAAATTACAGACCTGTAAACTGGATCCAGAACAACACCAGTGGTCTCAGCAATCTCCTTCACAAAGTTAAGCTCCTTGGAGGTGCTCATTGCATATCCCAGACCTTTGGCCTGTCAAACCAAAATATAAAGTTAGTTCCTTTTTATGGTGTTTCATTACATGAGGTTTTATAAATGGTCAGCATATATATTGTGGGTATAAAACTGCAACTCAGCACGCTCATTCATCGAGACTAAAGACCAGAGAGAGTGTGTGGGATGCCTTTTAGCATGTGATACGTGTAGAACTAGTATAGTGTAAGCAAACTACTGCCGGATCAGTCCTAAAAGAACATGTAGTACGAATTTACAACCTAATCTCCTTTGACACTCACATTTTGAATGGTGACAATATTACGTGAATCAATGCCTGCATTGAGCCCATCAAGTAGGCCTTGAACATAGTCGTAGAGGTAATCAGGGTCATAACAGACAGAGAATGCATGAATCTGCGCAGCAAAAGGAACATATAATTAGAAAACACGTCAAGTGCAGCCAAACTAATTATCTACAGGAAGGAGTCCAATTATCCAATGTCATACCTTTGCCTTCAAAGAACTCAGCCAAGAGCCCAATGACAAACCAGCAACTGTACCCCACTGGAAATCAATTAAATGAAAACATCAACCAGATGGAAGTAATAGATTCACAATCAACATAAACTTATTTTGTCAAGCTGGAGTACAACATTTAAGATAAAACTCACTTTTCATTTCATAGATTACTATAAAAGTTTTGTAAACTCCACCAAATCTTACAATTCGTAATATGAAATTATGAATAGGAGTCAGAAAAAACGGTTAGTGAGTGTTATCGAAGTATATAAAGATAAGGCTAATTATACAAATAACAATGGTTTCAATTCAAGGGTGGTCCTACATGCTGGTATCAAAACTGACTAGAAACTGAAAGTTCCAAATCTCAAGAACCATACATAATTCTATATCATTTCACTAAAAAATGTAAAAATATGGCAGGGTTGAAGGGATTACTTTAACCAAAAATTGACAATTCAAAATATTTTGGATAAAATGTCCATCTAAATAAAATAAAACTGGCAACGGTTTAGATGAATCGGTGTCTATCCAATCTTCTTGTCCTCGAGGCAAGAGCTTGAGCATCAACAAGGTAGTTTATCAGTACTACAGCCTATCTATGCTGACTGAAGGCTTTTAGTGGTCACCAGATTGATACACTAACTTCAACACATATACTTGCTAATTGATGCTTAATCCAACCATGTTTTAGCCAATCAAATCCATTCCCCTAAAATAAATTGGAGTTAAATTCACTCAAATAAGAGATGGCACTGAGAAGAAAAGAACCTGCCACAAGCAACAACAATGTCATCAAACTTTAATTTGTTGGTCCCACTCTGAAGTTGCAGCTCGAGCTCTCGAATTGTTTCAATATAACCCCTGGAAATAATAAAACACACAGGTGCTATAGTCAATTATATAGAAACAGCAGCTAGTACGGTTGAATGGGAAATCAAAGAATGCTGCATATCCAAACTTAAGTAGGAGAAACCCCATAAAATCATTATGAGAGATTTACACCTCACAACCATCAATACTTCCTTATCCCTACTCATTTGGAAGACCCCCATTCTTAGGTGTATCCCATATGACATGAGTCATGATGGATTATTGTGAAGAATGGATCCAGATTTCCATATTTTCAATACAGGTTAAAGATTTAAAAAGTAATATTAAATCGAAAATTTCAGGTTGCAAAGAGGAAAGGCTTCTCCTTTCTAATATGAAGCTACATTATTGCATCCAATTCTAGGAACCCAAAATAGATCATGGAAAAAGATAAGAAGATTTCAATAGAACGACAAACTGAATCTCACCAGGTACCTAGTGAGTTTGACCCACCAACAGGAATAACATATGATTTTCTTCCTTCTTTCAGCAGTTTTTCCTTTTAATTGGTTGGCAAGAGTCTGGGATCAAATTCAACATAAGATCCCAAATCATATTAGAATAACAGAGAGGAAATATAAAGATTCATTAATATAAAAAATACATTTTTTTGACAAAATAATAATAATATTAATGCTGTTCCAGTAGTAAGAATGTAAGATAGCTGGTTGTATACTCTTTTCCCTTGTATGTCCAGTCACAGTCCATTTAAATCAGAAATATCACTTGATAGGCAGTTCATAACAAATGCGTCTTAAAATACTTAAGTAGGCAGAGATCAGTGCTTCAACTTCAGAGTTCGACCAGAGATTTGGAACATTTAGAAATGAATGCTTGATAACACACCTCACCCCCAATTTTTGCATACTCTTCCATTGAAATTAATTCAACATGAGCTCCAACTAAACGGTCAACCAAGAGATACCCCGTTGGTCCAGGATCTTGGTCCACGAGAACCTGCAGTAGATCAGAAGGCATTAGGCAAAGAGGACATCAAATAACTTATTTGAGTTAAAAATATAGGAATAAAATTTGTTGGACTACGAGTTGGTAACTGACCTTAGATGTGCCTAGAATGAGATAACAGTCAAGATTGAGATACTTGGCAGCCACTGCAGTTGCACGACAATGGTTGCTTTGGATGCTCCCAATTGTTATGATACAGTAAGCACCCTTTTCAATAGCATCTGCCATCAAGAATTCCAATTTTCTGACTTTGTTACCGCTTAGTTGCATTCCCGAAAGATCATCACGCTAGATATTTGCAAATATTTCTGTCAGCGCATGCCAGGAAGGGAAGACAACAACCAGCTCCGAAGTTATATTAAAGAAAACTGGGAAACAAATGCAGCCTAATTTTTCTACTTCAAGTTTAAAAGTCTGATTATTTGATTCATTGGAAGTTACCTAAAGTAATTTAAGAATTCATCAGTATCAATTCAAAGAGCATACAGTCGGCAACATCAGTATATACCACAAAATGACACAACCCAAATGGTATTTTCTATATGAAAGCAAAACGTAAGAGCAAAAGTGTTAAGAACGGAAATACCTTCAACCACACCTCAGTGTTCTTGGGCGAATTAGGGAGATTCCATTTGTGAATTGGAGTTGGAAGCTAGCAAGCACAAGAGATAAAAATAAATAAAAAACACAGAGAAATTGCTAACCCATATAATTACAAACAGAAACAGTAATCGAATAGAAAAAATATAGCAGAGGAAGAAAAAGAATGAAATTGGCAAATGGGTTTTACGTGTCCGAGAGAGAAGGTGTGAGAAGGGATGGGGTTGATATGGGATGCCCAAGAAGGAGGGGTGTAGGGCTTCTTGTTGAGGAAGTCCAACCCCATTGAAACAGCCGTCGTGCTGGACTTAGAGCTGTTAGCGTTGGTCTTCACTTCCGTGGTGTGAATTAACCGACAGAGAGAGTAAGAGTGAGCATTAAACAGTTTGAGAATCGAAAGTTCGAATTTGTTGTGTTGGGTAATGATCACTTTGTTAAACGAAGAAAGAGCGAGCCTTAAACAGTTTGAGAATCGAAAGTTTGAATTTGTTGTGTTGGGTAATGATCGCTTTGTTAAACGAAGGTATGTGGAAGCTGCTGCCACTGCACAGCATTTCATTTCATTTCGTTCCAAGCTCTCGTCTTTCTTTTCGTACGCAATTTTTACGTCTTTTTCGTTTTTGTCGTCTTTCTATGGGCAAAAGGTGCCGATTTTACATTTTCATTTTATCGCATCCGAACAGGTAATTTTTTTTTCCTTTTCATGAACACATGCTTGTTCAATATACAGAAAAAAGTTACACTTTGCTGGACTCATCATTTTGACCCTACTTTACTTTGGGAGGTTAAATAGGTAAATTGTTGAAGTTCAGGCCATTTTATGGTTGAAGTGTTATATCCCTGTAACTTTTCAAAAGCGCGTAGCTTCAAAATTACGAATATTGAAGTAAACCAAACCTAAACTATCTGAGTGGTGTATGAAAAAATGAATGATTTGTTTCGTGTAGAATGAAATGTGATTATTACTGAGGTACCTAGTAAATTGGGTAATAACAAATTAAAAATCACTTTCTGTTTGTCCCCAATCTCCATCGTCAAGTAAAAGTAAAAGTCAGCCAACCAACTAGCCAAAATGATGGGGAGAAACATTTTTGCTTGCTATTGTGCACAAGGTTTCATTTTGGATCCCAGTATGAGTGTATTACTTAGTACTTAACAACCACGGACGCTGATATCGGTCTCCTTGTGTCGGAGTCTAAAAAGCAAGGAGGTATGCATATGATAGTGACCAATCTGGACAAACAAGAGAAGAATGTTTCGAAGTACGAATTTTTATGCTTCTGGCAATCTGGCATAGTGGCATTTAAGTTTGCGAGCTAAGGTACTAAAAATAGGCTTTTACCGCAGGCAAATAGAAACAAGCTGAAGATATTACAATTCTCCTTGAAAATCTTATTGGATATGAGATCATTTCTTATTTACATCATTCAGAACAACATGCACTCTGATTAAGCATTGATCTCCATCTCTATAAATAGATTAAATGCAGCCTCTTTTTTATTTATCTGCAGACTAGAACATCTTCCCGATTCCATCACGCCGGGGTACAGATTCGTGGACATCCATCCGATGCCAATTTCCCAACAATGGAGTTATCTGATCTACCTTGTCGTACAAGCCAAGTAGCCCACCTGTGTGTACGAAGAGTATCCTTCTTCCTTCCCATTTCTTTGGATTCTCAACCATGTCTTTAATCATTACATAAGCAGCTTTGCCACTGAAAAAAGGGAAGTGATGAAACATGGCCGGAATTATAAACAAAAGTTTCCTGGAAATACCACATAAACAACGATCTGGAAAGTATCACAGAAATCACAGACCTGTAAACTGGATCCAGAACAACACCAGTGGTCTCAGCAATCTCCTTCACAAAGTTAAGCTCCTCGGAGGTGCTCATTGCATATCCCAGACCTTTGGCCTGTCAAACCAAAATATAAAGTTAGTTCCTTTTTCTGGTGTTTCTATTACATGATGTTTTATAAAATGGTCAGCATATATATTGTGGGTATACAACTGCAACTCAGCAAGCGCATTCGTCGAGACTAGAGACCAGAGAGAGTGCTTGGGATGCCTTTTAGCATGTAATATGTGTAGAACTAGTATAGTGTAGGTAAACTACTGTTGGATCAGTCCTAAAAGAACATGTACGAATTTACAATCTAATCTCCTTTGACACTCACATTTTGAATGGTGACGATATTACGTGAATCAACGCCTGCATTGAGCCCATCAAGTAGGCCTTGAACATAGTCGTAGAAGTAATCAGGGTCATCGCAGACAGAGAATGCATGGATCTGCGCAGCAAAAGGAACATATAATTAGAAAACACGTCAAGTCCAGCAAACTTATTATCTACAGGAAGGAGTCCAATTATCCAATGTCATACTTTTGCTTTCAAAGAACTCAGCCAAGAGCCCAGTGACAAACCAGCAACTGTACCCCCACTGGAAATCAGTAAAATGAAAACATCAAACAGATGGAAATAGTAATCACAATCAACATCAACTTATTTTATCACGCTAGAGTACATGTAAGATAAAACTAACTTTTTCATTTCATAGATTACTATAAAAGTTTGCTAAACTCGACCAAACTTTACAATTTGTAATATGAAAAAATTATGAATAGGAGTCAGATAAAAGGTCAGTGAGTGTTATCAAAGTATACAAAGATAAGGCTAATTATACAAAAAACAATGGTTTCAAATCAAGGGCCCTACTAGCTGGTATCAAAACTGACTAGAAGCTGAAAATTCCGAATCTCAAGAACCATAAATAATTAAATATCATTTCAATAAAAAAAAATATATAAAATATGGCAGGGTTGAAGGGATTACTTTAACCAAAAATTGACAATTCAAAATATTTTGGATAAAATGTCCATCTAAATCAAATAAAACTGGCAATGATTTAGATGAGTTGATGTCTATCCAATTGAATTGTCCTCAAGGCGAGAGCTTGAGCATCAACAACGTGGTTCACCAGTATTACAGCCTATCTATGCTGATTGAAGGCTTTTAGCGGTCACCAGCTTCATACACTAACTTCAACAAATATATTTGCTAATTGATGCTTAATCCAATCATGCTTTAATCAATCAAATCCATTCCCCTAAAATAAATTGGAGTTAAATCCACCCGAAATAAGAGATGGCATAGAGAAGAACCTGCCACAAGCAACAACAATGTCATCAAACTTTACTTTGTTCGTCTCACTCTGAAGCTGCAGCTCGAGCTCTCGAATTGTTTCAATATAACCCCTGGAAATAATAAAACACACACTGGTTTAAAAGTCAATTATATAGAAACAGCAGCTAGTGGGGTTGAATGGGAAATCAAAGAATGTTGCATTCAAACTTAAGTAGGAGAAAACCCATAAAATCATTATGAGAGATTGACACCTCACAACCATCGCCCCTTCCGTATCCCTACTCATTTGGAAGCCCCCAACTCTTAGGTGTATCCCATATGACATGAGGCATGATGGATTATTGTGAAGAATGGGTACCAGATTTCCATATTGTCATTACGGATTAAAGATTTAAAAAGTAATATAAAATAGAAAATTTCAGGTTGCAAAAAGGTAAGGCTTCTCTTTTCTAATATGAAGCTACGTTATTGCATCCAATTCTAGGAACCCAAATAGATAAGAAAAAAGATATGAAGATTGCAATAGAAAAGCAATCTCACCAGGTACCTAGTGAGTTTGATCCACCAACAGGAATAACATATGGTTTCCTTCCTTCTTTCAGCAGTTTTTCCTTTAATTGATTAGCAAGAGCCTGGGAAGAAATTCAATATATTAGTATAACAGAGAGGAAATATATAGATTCATTAATCTAAAAAATATATGTTTTTGACAAAATAAGAATAATAATGCTGTTCCAGTAGTAAGATAGCTGGTTATATACTCTTTTCCCTTATATGTCGATTCACAATTCATTTAAATCAGAAATATCACTTCATAGACAGTTCACAACAAATCCGTCTTAAAAGATTTACTTAGGCAGAGATCAGTGCTTCAACTTCAGAGTTCGACCAGAGATGATAACCTTGGTAGAAAGATTAAAGGAACATGAAATAAGCTCTCAGAAATGAATGCTTGATAACACACCTCACTCCCAACTTTTGCATACTCTTCTTTTGAAATTAGTTCAACATGAGCTCCAACTAAACGGTCAACCAAGAGATTCCCCGTTAGTCCAGGATCTTGGTCCACAAGAACCTGCAGTAGATCAGAAGGCATTAAGCAAAGAGGACACCGAATAACTTATTTAAGTTAAAAAATTAAAAAATTAAATTTGTTGGATTAAGAGTTGGCAATTGACCTTAGATGTACGTAGAATGAGATAACAGTCAAGATTGAGATACTTGGCAGCCACTGCAGTTGCACGACAATGGTTGCTTTGGATACCCCCTATTGTTATGATACAGTCAGCACCCTTTTCTATAGCATCCGCCATCAAGAATTCCAATTTTCTGACTTTGTTACCGCTTAGTTGCATTCCCGAAAGATCATCACGCTAAATATTTGCAAATATTTCTGTCAGCGTATACCAGGAAGGGAAGATAACAAACCAAAGCAACAACTCAAGAAATTACACTTCGAAGAGTGCTTATTAGGATCATAAAGACCAAACATCCAGCTCTGAAGTTATATTAAAGAAAACTGGGATACAAATGCAGCCTAATTTTTCTAGTTTAGGTTTAAAAGTCTCATTATTTGATTCACTGATATAGTTACCTAAAGTAGTTTGAGAATTCATCAGTATCAATTCAAAGAACATACAGTCGGCAACATCAGTATATAATATACCACACAAATGACAAAACCCAAGTGGTATTTTCTATAAGAACGCAAAACATAACAGCAAAACTGTTAAGAATGGAAATACCTTCAACCACACCTCAGTGTTCTTGGGCAAATTAGGGAGATTCCATTTGTGAATTGGAGTTGGAAGCTAGCAAGCACAAGAGATAAAAGTAAATAAAAACACGGAGAAATTGCTAACCCATACAATTACAAACAGAAACAGTAATCGAATAGAAAAAATATAACAGAGGAAGAAAAAGAGCGAAATTGGCAATTGGGTTTTACGTGTCCGAGAGAGAAGGTGTGAGAAGGGATGGGGTTGATATGGGATGCCCAAGAAGGAGGAGTGTACGGCTTCTTGGTGAGGAAGTCCAACCCCATTGAAACAGCCGGCGTGCTGGATTTAGAGCTGTTAGCGTTGGCCTTCACTTCCGCTGTGTGAATCACCCGACAGTGAGAGTAAGCGTGAGCCTTAATCAGTTTGCGAATCGAAGGTTTCAATTTGTTGTGCTGGGTAATGATGACTTTGTTAATCGAAGTTATGACGAAGCTGCTGCGACTGCACAACATTTCATTTCATTTCATTTCGTTCCAAGCTCTCGTCTTTCTTTTCGTAAACCATTTTTGTCGTCTTTTCTTTGTCGTCTTTCTGTGAGTAAAAGGTGCCGATTTTACATTTTCATTTTATCGAATCTGAACACAAGTTCGTTCAATATACAGACAAAAGTCACAAACTTTGGTGGACGTATCATTTTGACCCTACTTTATACAACTTTTGGTTTTAGCGACTGTTGGGACTTGGGAGATTAAATCGGTAAATTGTTGAACTTTGCGCCATTTTCTGGTTAAAGTGGTATATCCCTATAACGTTTGAAAAGCGCGTAGTTTCAAAATTACGAATATTGAAGCAAAACAAACCTAAACTATTTGAGTGGTGTATGAAAAACTGAATGATTTGTTCCATTTAGATTTAAGAAAATCAGAGTAATTTTAGGTATTGCTATACAATCTTGTTATTGTGAACCTCACAGCTATATTTGGGGAGATTTATCTGCAACCTTTTTACATTTTTAGATAGTTTTCGGTGATTTTGATTTATGGGGTTGTTGTCAAATTTTTAGTACTAGATTTGTAATCAACGATTCAAGTTAGTCAATTCCATTTTGCGAATACTTAAGATGGAATTTCTCAGGGTGTTATAATCATGCAGGCTCTTTTTTTCCCTGCTTCTTCTTTTTGGGAATCCTGTGGGATAAATTTAGTCGGGTTTTAATCTGGGTTTCTGTCTAAATTTAAGAAAAGGGCCTTCTTTTCACTGGTAGATAGATTTTTAGTCTGAGAATTTTGAGCAAGCCATTTTTGTTTCTATTTTCTCTGCTTTCTTCCTTTTATGTACCTTTGTATTTGTTCTTCTGCTTCAATTTCAATCCATTTGTTAAAACACGTGATGAGGGGGACCTATGTTTGGTTGTCGTGTCAGCTTAATGCCTTTTACTTTCTCTAGAAAGTGATAAAATGGAATAAGGGTCGGTTCGTGGTTGGGCCTTCATCTTGGACAGCTTCAGGTACTTGCCTTCATCCATGTTCTCTTCTGTAGATTATGAATATTTGAAAGAGTGCTCTTGTATTTGCTGATTCTCTGTTTTCACTCATATTTGGGTAAAATTCAAATGAAGGTTTGTCCTTTACTTAATAAATTCAAATGAAGGTTTATCCTTTACTTAATAAATTCAAATCAGCCTTCATTACATTGAAATTGATTCGACTCGCTGAGGCTTTACTGGGTTTGTTGTTAATGTATTGTTTGTCGAATTTTTGTAGACAAATGCAACTTGTAATCAGAACCAAACATATCCAAAAGACAATCAGGTTGATCGGCAAACCAAGTTTGCAGGAAGGATGTCATGTCCGGGAAACAAAGAATTAGTGTCAAGGCTTTACCAATTCTACGCATGTTATACGCAATAAGATTTATTGATGCGAACAATATATGAATACTGGACAGACAGGTAGAGCCGCTAGCTAGCACAACACCTTTGAAAATGTCTAGGATTGCCAATTGGTTTGGACTCTTTTTTTTTTTTTTATCAGGAATTGGTTTGGACTCTAGGATAGAGCTTATGTGCTACAGTTTGGTTTTGTTGTGATTGTGACTGCTGTACAGCAGGTCCAAAGATTTTGATGTGGTAGAGGATTCTGACTAATGCGGGTTTGGTGTGAAACTAACGAAACTGATGCAATAGAAAATTAGAGTTTGAGGTTTGGTCCCAAACCCATGGGAGAGGGGCAGTGCAAATTAGCGAAACTGTTCACTAGATCAAAATAGGAGAGGTTGAATTTCTTACTGGTGTGATTGAAGATTATACCTGCCAAGAAGGATGGTACCTTATAGAAATCCTTCTTCAATAGCTGATGTTACTTCGCAAACGAGCAGTGCGACAGAGGCTCGCAATGCACAATAGATGTGATGCCCTTAGGCTCTGATTCCGTGATAACATAACAATATAAGAAACAGAAACTGTAATCTTATTTCTGAACTGAAAAAAAAAAAGTTCAAACTGGTTTAGCAATGCTCTTTGCACTCTCCATGGTGCTAAGCCTTCAAAATATGCTGCTGCAGGGGCTTTGTTGGGATTTGGAAGTATTTATTTATTTTATATATAATGTAGGCAGTATGTGACTAGTTGGGTTCATCATATCTTGTATACCTAGTTCTTACTTCATTTCTATCCGGATTGACAAAAGTAGTGGTTTTTCTGAAAAAACATCTATCATGTTGATAATGTGATTGTCAGATTTTGAATACGGTAACATCTCCTAATCTTATTTTGTATTAGGATATCATTAACTGTTTTATATTGTGCTGGTTACGTGGGTAGGGACAGCAAAAGATGCATTGTGCCCCTCGCAGAACCAACAGTGATATCCAGAAAAATTCAGACAGGGGAAGAGATTTGTTATCAAGGAAAGAACAAAAGAGTTTAAGAAAATATTTTGAGGTAATGTATGTCTATTTTACAAATTAATATTGATATACTTCACTTTTCTGCTATGAATTGAAGACAATTATCTGATCAGTTTTCTATCGCTTGCTAACTTTTCTCAGGATTGTGAAGTGCCTTCTGCCACATGGAGGAACTCTGATCGTAGGTAATGTTGAATCATCTTCCATTGGCTAATTTTCACAGATACATGGTGAAACTAACCCAATAAGCTTAGTTCATATGTTTTATGTCGTATGAATGAATTTTCACAGTATCATGTAACCCGTGACTTTACCTCTTTTCTTTCATAATATTGCATATTTCTTATTCACCATATCTCTGATTGCATAATATACTGCTTGTTGTATATGCATAATAAATATATACATCTCATACATGCATGTATACTTGTGTAGAGATATATGGTCCCTATCTTTTTGCTGGCAATGATATTTGATCCTTTTGTCGCTGAAGTACCAAGTAGATATTAGACCAGTTTTTATTGGGACTTTGCTAAGATCATTGATGTTGTTTTGACCTTTTCATTTTCTGGTCCTTCTGAAATATCTGAGGAATGACTGTCAAATTTATCTCCTATTTTAACTTCTCAGGTGTCCTATCCTTACTTTCTTTTCCCTTAAACCTCATGGACATTGGGGAACTGTGGCACTGCCGTCACAATGTCCTGCTTATATAAATCACTTAGTAGCTGATGCTCTAGGGAATATGGATAGTCTGCATGTGGTTTACCCACCACCAATTTACCCTTTCAAGATTAATCGACAAAGGGTGCAGAAAGGCCCTCCCCCTGATGTTACTTATTCTGTCAAGTCATTTACAAGTAGGAGGTTCAGTGGTTCAGCTGTGCGACACCAAGCTCGAAATAAGACCTTGGCTAGTAAGGCTACTAAATGGAATGGAGTTCCCAAGGAACCTTTTCAGAAATCATTAAACTGCAGTGATTCCTCAAGTACCATCCCAAATGATTCTACTGCTATTAACTCAACAAATATGAGTATTGGTCAAAGAAAAATAGACAACATTGCAAAGAGAAGTTCGAGAAAGAAGAGTAGAAAGAAGGGAAAACAGAGCAAGAAGTCTTCATGCAACACTGGCTCTAATGAACCGGAAGTGTTATCTGAGGAATCTGTTAATGGAAGTTCAGCTTCTGAAACCTGTGGTAACAATGGTGGCGACAGACAATCGACGGCTTCAACTGCACCAGATATTTTATTCCCAGAGACGGGGGCCAAAAATTCTGAATTTCCAAAGGCATGCACCGCTTCCAGTGATGAGGTGGGTGTACCTTCTTTGAGTAATTTTGAAAATAGGCTTCTACTAAAAAACTCTGGATTCCCCATCTTCAATAGGGTGGAGGGCATTCCTAGACCGGTGAGCTGTTATAGTGATATGTATTCGAAAGGATACTCTGATTTGCATGATTCCTTCGTTTTGGGTTCAACTTCAGTTGGTTCAAACAGTGATGATAGTTCTAATGCTGGTCATGATGACAAAAGTTCCGAGAAGGGCATTTGCAAAATAGATATTTCTGAAAAACCAGGTTTGAGTTCCAGAAAGGGATATTTCTCTCGTCAAAGCTTGCTAAATGACGTCGCAGACACCTTTGACCACAGTGAGGAAATACGGCATGATATTGTGCCTAACAAAAGAAGCAAACAAAACAAAGTAGCACCACGAAGTGGAAATGTCTCTAAATTTGGAAGTATTGGTAATTATATTCGCGCAGGGAAGGAAAACAATCATTCTGTCTGGAAAAAGGTCCAGAGGAATGACTCTAATGCTTGCAGTGGTGAGTTGAAGAAAGCAAGTTCTGTTTACTCAAGTTTTGATCTCCCATTGAGAGAGGCTTCTTTTCTTAACAGAACTTGCAATTCAGCTGATATTAATTCCTTTGCGAAGGGTGAGGATAAAAAACAGCAAAAAGATAAGGTTCTTAAGAAATTGAAAAGAAAAACGGGTCCGGCCTTGAAACAAGAACTGAATTGCTATTCTAGAAAGGATTCTCATGGCAGCATGGCTGGCTTAGATGGTTGTCTGAAGAGTAGTATAGAACACAATGATATAGCAGCTATCTTGTGTCAGGAGAAGGCCAAGGAAGGTTTAAATCTTGTTTCAAGATCTTGTTCTCCACCTCATTGTCCAAGGGATGGATCAGAGTGCATGACCTCTGAATCAGTTCACAGCATGCGATTCTGTCCAAATGAAATGGATCATCTCGAAAGTGTCTGTAATACTGCCTCCGGCTTAAATACTCAAAGTGTAGGGACAGAGAAAAGCTCCATGCAGTCTCCAGTCTACCTTCCTCATCTACTTTGTAATGCAGCAAGCCAAGAAGTGCAGAAAGAAACTGATCTTGTGGAAAGCAGCAGGAAAAACCCTAGTAGCTCTGGATCTTTTACACACAAGTGGATGCCGATTGGGTTGAAGAATCCTAGGTTCTTGAACTCTACTAGATCTGGAAGTTCATCTCTTGAACATTCTGATGAGTCAGCTTCTAAGAGATGGACTCTTAAAGAAACTGTTAAAGGGAATTTGGTTTCCGATACTCAAAATCTTGCTTCTAAAGTTGTAATGTGCATGAATCAACATTCTGGGGACTCAACCTATCCCTCCAACGGATTTGAGGAAAGGCTTCCTAGATCAAGCACAGCTGAAGAGGTGATGAATAACAAGCTTGGTCCAGTTAACGGCATCAATTGTTCTGAAGTATCTGAAGATCTAAATACGTTTGAAGCTGATTCAAACAGAATACTAGAAGCAGTGAATAATGCTTGTAGGGCACAGCTAGCATCTGAAGCTGTTCAAATAGCCACTGGTTGTCCAATTGCTGAATTTGAGAGACTTCTTTATTATTCATCCCCGGTTATCCACCACGCACCTGATTTTATTAATTGTCATTCTTGCTGCTCAAGGAACCAGGTTGATCGGGTTGGTGGTGTGCCACTGTGCAGACATGAGACACCTAACATTACTTTAGGATGCTTATGGCAGTGGTATGAGAAATATGGTAGCTATGGGTTGAAAATAAAGGCAGAAGAATTTGGAAATTCAAAGAGATTGGGTGCTGATCGCTTTGCATTTCTTGCTTATTTTGTCCCTTATTTGTCAGGAATTCAGCTTTTCACAAACGGTAATACTGATTCTGTAGATATTAACAGTAGCCTTCTTAAATCTGATGCATTGAATGCATGCGGGAATAGCGAGACTTCCAAAGATTCCTCTACCATTGATAGTCTTGCTCTATTTTCAGTAGTTTTCCCTCAGCAGGGTCACGAGGAAGATGCAGTCACCCCACCACTTGTAAGTCGATCAGGTATTTCAGAACAATCTTCATCTTCTGCCAAAGATGTATCCGTTCGATTAACTGGCACAAGAGGATCCAATGATTTAGAGCTACTATATGAATATTTTGAATCAGAACAACCTCAGGAGAGACGACCTTTATATGACAAGTAAGTATCCTTTAATATTTTTACAATAAGTTGTGGTAAGTTTTAAAACAATGATAATTGATTATGAGTACTTTATGTAGGGTTTATAAAGACCTAAACATAGGGTTGTAAAATATTTGGATTTTCATTTCCTTATGTTATGCTCTTAAGCGCCACAAACTGAATACTAGTTCCTATATACTGTAGATATTCTTGCTTCTAATCATTGGGGAACTAATTTATATAAATGCACTACTAGTGAGCTTTGAGTACTTGTTTACGTTATAGCTCTGAAAAGGTCCAAATGAACTTTATATATTTGGAGATGATCTTATTGTTTGTGTCCTCCTTTTCAGGATAAAGGATCTGGTTAGAGGTGACGGACTGTCACATCTCAAAACGTATGGAGATCCGACTAAACTAGACTCTATACATCTAAATGATCTTCATCCCAGATCCTGGTTAGTAAAAGAACTAGCTTCATACTCCTCGAAACGTAAACTACTGTGTTTGTATACAACTTTTAGTTTCATAGAATGAAGCAAAAATGGCTAGTTCATGTGTTTCAGAGTATTCATTCATTCAGAATCTACATATACAATTGTCACTGGATGACTTCTAAATAGTTTCGAATTGCCATCTGATTCTCAGGTATTCAGTGGCATGGTATCCTATATACAGGATACCTGATGGTAACTTCCGTGCAGCATTTCTGACTTACCATTCCCTTGGTCATTTGGTTCGTAGAAGTGCCAACTTTGAGTCTCGTAATATGGACGCTTGTATAGTATCTCCAGTTGTGGGTCTACAGAGTTACAATGCTAAGGTAGTCTCATCATGCAGCTTTGGCATGTAATTAATGCATATTGGAAGATTTGTGAAGGTTATAAATGATATATATATATATATATACACTGTTTCACTTGCGCAGAGTGAATGCTGGTTCCAGCTAACGCCCTCAACACTGAAGCAGACAACGGTAACACCAGAATTAAATGCTTACGGAGTATTAGAGAAACGTTTGAGGACACTTGAGGAGACAGCATCTCTAATGGCAAGAGCTGTTGTGAACAAAGGAAGCTCGACGTCTGTCAACAGGCATCCAGACTATGAATTCTTCCTCTCTAGGCGACGCTGGTGACTTTGCAAAACCTTAATCTATTCTTGACTAAGAACTCATTGAGTAGCTTTCAATTCCACGTTAATCTTTGTGACACTCAGCTTGCTAGCATTTAACCGCAGATAGCGGAGAAAGAGTGACCAATCTTGTCCTGCTCCCCTTTTTTTAACCTTACTAATGGAACTGGCCGATTCCATATGTGTATAGCTTTCCTGTCTTCTTTTCTTCTTATGTTGAGTTATGCAAATATGAACATGGAGAATGATCATGTTTTAAGTAGCGTTGTCAGTTTAGCAGCTGCACCTGGTACCATAAATATGTACTTATACAGATAGAATACTAATTGGATCTGTAAATTCTACTGCCATTTTTGAAGATCGGATGCAATTACTAGTTGATCATTTGCTATGTACACACTGAAATCTTCATTCTTGACTGCAAAGTCTTGGAATATATAATAAACTTGCTATCATATTTGTTACTACTATTCTGAATGACTAAGATTTTGAGACCCAATGAAGTAGCTAGAAGTGCTGCATTGATCTGTTTCAATTATTCTTTGTATCTTTTGATTCAAGTAATGACCTTGGAGGCTTTATGAGATTGGTTTATAATTTTTCATAATATTAGTGACGTAGATTTTTTAGTTTTTTGTGATGTTTTTGTTTGCATTAGTTTGCTGTATTGACTTGTAGGTGTTATTATCAAAATTTGATTTTGATGGTATATCCGTACTCTTCATAATACAATAATTGTTGTGAAAGGCATTCATAATCTCATATTAAACAGTAACCTTAATCCTTATATAGAAATAGGATTAGAGTTTAGTACAATATATAAGGACACATATACCTTTTCACAAATGACTAAATACATTTCTTACCCTTACACCATTTGGCATAGAAGCCCATGGGCTTGTGGGTACTCGCTAGGCCCGTTAACAAAAAACCTAACTCAGCTCATTACGGGCTATGGGCCAACCCGACCCGAAAGTTAATGGGTTGGATGTAACGACCCGTCTCGAATTTTGGGATTAATTAGTGAGTAATTAAGGAGTAATTACGAACTAGCGTGACTAATCGAGGATTAGTCAAAGAATCGTGGACAGACGGTGTAAAATGACCATTTTGCCCCTGCGATTGGGTGAAATGTTGACTTTTGACTCGGGGAGTCAAATATATGAGGTTCGTGGACCGTGACGTAGATCGGGACGTTACGAGGCCGTAGACATGCAATATGTCGGAATTGGACGTTCTACGGAAAAGTCACGGGTCTAAAACGGAGATCGGTACTATTCACGTAAATCGAGGAATATCGACACGTGGCATAATTGGATTGGATAAGAATCTGGTGGGGGACCACCTGATGAGTGACAAGTGTCACCCATCTGATTGGCCCATATTCCCAAATTGTGGGATATTATCTTCATCAGTCATCCTATCTTCTACATTCTTCCCTAACCCGTGGAACCCCTTAAACCGTGTAACCCAATCCCACACCATCACTCTTCAATCTTCAGCTGTTGTGCTTGGCCAGTGAAGGAAAAAGAGAGGGGAAGCTGAGACGATTGTGATGGTGGCCACGACGGTGATCGCGACGGCGAGGTAAGGAAAAAAAATGAAAGCCTTGTCTAAGTTCAAAAATGAAAAATCCTATTTTAATGGTTGTTAATCGATTTGGTGGTTTGGACGAGCCTACGAGGTACTGAGGAGTGAGACGAACTCGAGGTGGTTGGTTCCGAGGATCGCGGTGGTCTGAAGCGACCAGAACCTGAGGTTGAAGTTCAAGGGTACTGTTCCCATACGAACATGTATGATATAGGTTTGATTTCATTATTTGGAGTCCATAGATCTATTAGGGGAGGTTAGACGAATCTATAGGAAGAAACGGGATCCAGTTTGGTTGAGAATCGAAGGATTTGGAGTCGAGTCGGGTCGGAGGGTCTACGCGACCCAAATTGCAGACCGGATAAAGGTTGAAGATGACGTGACGTCAGTGATGACGCCATCATGTCAGGTCAGGTGTCAAACAGGGACCAATGGGGGCTTGATACGTGTTACATGTTAGTGCACAGCCAGTACTAACATGTGAGTGGCGTGGACCAATCACGGGCTGCCACGTGACGCCATCAAGGTGAAACCAGTGTCATTTTTAAGATTTCGACGATCCGAATTCAATGGTGGCAGTTTTGGGTCGATCAGAAATCGTTTGGTTGGTCAAATCGAGGTTTTTAACCTCGGGACACGTTGAATTTTTCGGGAGTTTTGGGCTTTTATCTTATAGACTTGTATAGATAGTTAGTGACCTCCGGGTATGACTTGGACAGGTCCGGATCCGGAGATGGCGGATTAGCCTCGGGGAGGCTTATATCACGCGTATCGAGGCGGTAGATAGGACGGTCTGAGTGGACTTTTGTTTTCAAAATATGATGCATGCATAACTATTTTATATGTTTTATATATGTGTTTTGTGATGATTATGACTGGTATTTGGTATTTATGTATTTGCACGTATATCGAGGTTTATGGTTTGATATTGTGTGTATACGTGCTTGTGTTTTAATGATGGTTTAATGGTATGATTTTGGATTTGGAAATATGGAACCAGGCATGTGACCCATTTGGTTTGGAAATTATCGAACTGGAAGTCTATTTGATTCAATGAAGCATCGAGCTGAGACCCATTTATGGATGTATGATGGTTTTACGGAAATTCCGGGCATGGCCCCTTTGAGATGTTTTAAAAAGGATTTATTAAATGTTTTCCATATACCATCCTTATATGTGGATATGTGAATGGTCTCCTCGAGCTGTCTGGGACACTGAGGTAGTCACGGCGCATTGCCTGCGAGGGGGTCATTGCACGGAGCGACCGGACCGTATAATGACTCAGAAACAGGATTGCTAGACGTCTGGGACGTCAGACATCTAGGATGTCATAGATTGACTCGAAGAGAGCCCGAGTAGCACGCGTAGTTTAGACCATGACATGACGTCTGAGACTTCAAGCGTTTGGGACCCCAGGCATCTGGGATGCCAAAGATGGGTATAAAAGATATTTTATTGGATTTACGGTTTTACGAATTTACTGGATTTATGGATTTGAATTTACGATTTTGGGCTGAGTTCCCCTATACTTGGATTTGATGGTTTTAAGCTAAAACCCTAATGATTTGAGAAAGGAAATGACTTTAGTTTTATAAACTCTTATATTATATATATATATATATATATTTGATTTGATTAAGTTATCTGGTTTATGAATGCATGCATGGTTTTAAATGAAGGGTATAAATGTCTTTTATGAAACGTATTTTATTAAATTATTTATTTTCGTCAACTCACAGCTTTTATGGTTTTTAAAGCCTTTCAGGTTGATTAGGGATGCAGGCTGTAGCAGAGACCGAGACATCACACTCCTCCACTGATCCTGACACACTCTAGGAGCCCAATGGGCTCAGGATTTTGGGTTATCCCTTGTCTGGCCTTTATGTCTCACGTGGGTTAGACGGGAGCATGACACATCCCACGTTAATTCATGGGGGATTGAGATGGGTCGTGTCACTGGATTTGGGTTTAGGGTGTTCAAACTTGATAAGCTCAATAGCTCCGAGCCCGATAAGACCCGTTAAACCCAGCTTAACTCGCCCGTATAAACTTGACCCATAAGTCTGAATATATTAAATATTTATTGATTGAGTGATTCTATGATCATGAAGTCATAGATGAGAAATGAATATATGTTATATGTAGGTTTAGGTAGGATGATATAAATAATTTATATATATATATATATTGTTAAAGGATGAGGTAGCAATGAATTAAATTTAAAAGCATTCATAGTGTAATTTGCATCATTTCCAAACTAAAACTGACTAATTAATTAAATTTGACATGATTAAACACAACATAAGCAGATATTTTCTGTTTATTAATTAACGTAATTGCCTAATATTAGGATGAAAGATTATTTTTTTGACATCCATATATATCATATTCGATGAACTATATTGTAGCTAATTTGTCCCATTAAGTCCACTAGATAGATATTATGGTAGCATCTTGAAGAGAGATAGATATATATATATATATATATATATATATTCTAACTTCATAATTTGTTGAATAAGTTATTTTTAAAAGCTCAATTGAGCCCGGCCTCAGTGGGCTTATCGGACCCGGTCCATAAAACTCGATAAAAGTCTGGTCCAAACTCGACCCGATAAATGGTATGGGCTTTCATATTTGTGACAAAACCCGCTTGGCCTGTTTCGAAATTTTTCAAATTATGAGATAGGTCCGGCCCAAACCCAACAAATTTGGACCGGACTTGCCCGACTCGGCCAAATAACAAGGGCTAGCCACACCTTATACTATTTACAACAATAATAATGATTTTGATAAAAATAAATAAATTAGAGGTAATGACTTTTGAGGATCATGTTGAAAACTGAACCTCTAAGCTCTTCCAAAGTTTAAAAGTCAGGCAATAATATATATTAATATACATAAACATAACCATTGATGCAAATATCGACACTATCACCGATATAACGGCTGATATATCGGTAAATTTGGCTGGCGATACGTAAGAAGGGGGGAAGAAATTGAGCTAAATATCGACATTATTCCTTATTTTAATCCCATCGATCTGCTTATTTCATTAAAACAATCGAGATAGGGCAAAATTTCATGAAAATCGGACGTACAACCATTGAGTTCCAGTCGGGTCATGTCGCCGGGTCAAAAACACCGAATCGCAGACCCGCACGAGGTTGAAGATGACTGTTACAGGTGTCCGTATGTATGCTTTATATATTATTTGGTTATATATGTTTTCAATTGGACTTACTTAGCCGAGTTGGTTTGTTGTTGTCTGGGTTTCACCCTAGGTGCACGCGTCTGCTCTTTTTTTTTCTTTTTTTTTTTCAATTTTAAATATATCAATTTTTTCCAATTTTATGTTAATAAATATAATATTGAATCTTATATTCCACGAAGGGAAGAAGAGGCAAATTGCATGTAAGCAAGTAGCGACCATATTATTCTTCGATTATTATTAATAAGATCATAATCTTTGTAGTAACTAATTAATGAAAAGCAGCTTATTACATGGTCATCATCTGCTTTTCAAAAATACATGTATAATAGATGGGTTGTCTAATAATTGTTGTCATACCAGAACTGTTTCTGAAGATAGTCAACCTGCTTCTTGTCAATTTGGAATGCCGTGGTTAGAACATCAGGGTTGATGGGAGGGTCGGACCCGAAGATGGCGTTGGCGATGGTGATGACTCCAGGATTCTGGCTGCTAAGAGAAGAAAGGGCTTGGGCGTTTTTGTGTCCCACATTGAGCTGGAAGTGAATGAGACCCTTTGGGAACACGATCAAATCTCCCTTGTACAACACTTTGGTGAACAGCTTGTTCTTTTGGCCGGCAAGGTTGGAGGTCACGAAGCCAACGTAGAGTGAGCCTTCGACGACGAAAAGGAGTTCTGTCGCACGGGGGTGGGTGTGAGGAGGGTTGAGGCCGTTGGGTGCATAGTCTATGCGAGCCGCGGATATCCCAAGAGTGTTGAGTCCTCCAAATTGCTCCACACTCGCCTGTGTCACCATTGAACCCAGCGGATTTGCAGTGTTTCCCGAGTTCCGGAGCCCGTCGAAGAAGAAATCATTTGCTGACACCATCATCGGGTCTTTGCAGAATCTTCCATTCACAAACACTGCTTAACCACAAACAAATTAATCATATACACACATATCTATATATATATATATATATATATCCATCGTTACTATATAAACTATAAAACTAACAAGTTCGTGCATGAAAAAATAATGCACAAGCCATGTAGAATCAAACATATATATAAGTTATGCATGCATATTGCATGTACGTACGAGCATTTTTGGTGTCATTAATTGCGACGCAAAAGTCCTGAAGAGGACTGGGGTCCGAGGCAGAGACAAGGAGGAGGGTGGCCAGTGCTAATATGGAAACACAAGTTGCCGGGAAATGAGCGCCTTTCATCATCGTATCGTATTCAAAACCTAGTTAACGGACAATTAACTTGAATGAATGATTTCTGGTTGAGCTAGAGATCGATAAGAGATGAATGAAAATGTTGATGGGAACTTGCATGTATATTTATAGATGTAGAGAGACTCATGAACTGGTCTTGGATTTTCCATGAAATTGAGGCGCAGGTAAAGACTAAGAATTAATAATGGAAGCAGGTTACGAGGTAACGACTTATCATAGGTGGGATTTATTTTTAAATCGAATAGCAGGTAAACACTCGGCTGCACTTGAATTGATTAAGAAGCTAGCTGCCACCTATGCTAATTATTTATATGTTGTGACAGAATTATTTTGCAAGAGCTTAAATAAATAATTTGACTCAGTACGGAGATTAATTTATGGTGTTCACTGCTTCAATATCTTGCTTGAAAAGTTTTAAGTGTTGAATTATAATATCTGCTTATTTGCAAAGGTCTGTTAGCCAGGCATATGTATAACATATATATACAAATGAAAATATCTACAATATCTGTAAAATTTTAATCGATAGATTCGTATTTTGAAATCTAGACATTAAAAAAAGAGAAAAAAAAGTTATCCACTATATTTTCGTGAATATATTCGTATTTAAGAGTTTTGACATAAAAATATGGAGGGAAAAAAAATCTCCCCTCAGTTTTTATGATATAGGCATCAGTCTTATATAAATATTATTGGATGGTTAAATTATTTTTTTCTAAAATTTCTTAAAATTTTTCAAATTTTAAATTAAATTCACATCATTTTTTTATTAAACATGAACAATATTAATGTCAATATTAATATCGAAAACGATATTTTCATAAATTTAACTTTTAATATTTCCGTGAAAACGATATTTTTATACTCTACGCATCGCACATATAGTTTCGAAGAAGATGAGGTGTGCTGGACTTGAACCAACAAAAACAGAGACAGGACTAGACAGGAAGGCAATAATAATATATACAATTGGAGTATTCAAGTATGCAAATTAGAAAACGAGGACGAGGTTATATTATTTATATTATCCTCTCCACCAAATTATTTAGACTTCTGGTAGCAATAATAATAATATATAATTGAAGGATTCCATCAATGTGTACGTTATCGATTCAAGTATTCAAATTAGAAAACGAGGACGAGGTTATATTATTTATATTATCCTCTGCATCGAATTATTTAGACTTCTGGTCTTCTGGAGAGGTGGCCAACCACAACTAATTACGTCATAGTAAACCTAATCTAAACTTACCAACTCGATGGGAGGTCATCGAAGCTAATTCATAACTTCGGTGACAACCGCCAAATTTGTGTATAACATGTGAAATCTTCAGACGAAATTTATTTAACTTCAACACATGTATGGTTTTGGTCAAAATGGAAGAGAAATTGGAAATGATATAGAGATTGGACCCGGTATGCCCACTGAATGTTGGTAATATTTAACAAGTTGAGTCTTATGTTCATCATATAAAACACCAACACATATTAAATGGGCTTAAGGAACCAGTCCAAGACTTAACATCGGCAGATGCCATCTTCATTTTTATGTATTGAAAAGTTCCGAGTTTGATTTTGGTAAAATATGAGTTCATACCGTCTCTTAATATTTTTATGCTAAAAAAAAAACCAATTTGTTAATATGCACTCTAAATGAAAATGTTTCAAAATAAACATGAATATGTATGGATGTTCTTACTTCTTTTGGTCACAATAAGTTTCGTTGTAAAATTGTATTTAGGATGGGAACATTTTTTATCTTTTATTTTTTTTACTATCCAGAATTTTCTCAAAATAAAGTTCTTTGGACTCGCTTCTAGGTAGCAAACTAGGGTTTATAAGCCTTTGGATTTACCTCTAAATAGCAAACTGAAATAGTGCTTTCAAATCTGTAATCAAAGTAGAGCATTTTAATGAAGACTAAATAATTATGAGTTCAAACTTATAACTAAAAATTTATCAGTCATAATTATGCTCGTCTTTACACTAATTTCCCTAACATTGAAGACTATGGAAAGGACTTCGAGAGTTTTAATAGGATCCCTGTCACATGTCAATGAAATATTATGTCATTAAATTCATTGAATAGTGCACCTGAAACCTGAAAACCAAAAGAAAACTATACGTTAAAAATATTTGAATAGAGAAAGCAGTCATTAATAGGATCAATTTGGATAAAATCCTACAATTTGAAAAATGACACAATATATTTACAGATAAAAATTATGAATAATTTACTATTAAAAGTAGTTAGTCGTGTGTTTTATTGTGTGTTTTTTTTGGGTAATCAAATGAATTGCAAAAAAGCCAACAAAAACTAACCAACAACTCTGGAAGAACTAACTCTCATCTGATAAAAAAGAAAGATAGCACCAACGGACAAAGGGGTTGTGATAAAACCACAATAAAACCACAATCCCAGGATCACACCCATGTCTCAAATTAGCCAAGCAATCAACAACACGATTATATTCCCTATAAATGTGGGTCACCTCACATCTCCAAGCACGGGCCATAAGCTCCTTATAGCTATTCACCAAAGGAGCCAAAGGGTGGAAAACACCCAACACAAAGGACAAGAGAATGACCGCCACGACGGAATCAGATTCCAAAACCACATCCCTGAAACCCATCCTCCAAGGTAGCCATGGAAAATTCCCCACAATTCAGCCAACAAGACTTCACCAATGCCCAATTTAATATAGAACACAGTGATCCAAGATCCCTCATTATTTCGAATGACACCTCTAGCAGCAATACAACCTCGATCCCCCAATCTAGATCCATCAAATTAATTATCACAACACCACTAGGCGGTTTCAACCAAGCAAGCTCTACCACACGATGAGAGGGTCTCATTATTCCTCTCATTCGCCCTACTTCATTCCCAGGCATAAGTAACCACTACCTGCCATGGATGACTAGGTTGGCGAAAAGAGCTGTCAAATATCCTCTTATTCCTCCAACACCAAATGAAATGAACCAGCAGTAGCAAACAAAAAGAGTAGACTAGTCATCACCATAGACCATGTGGGAGGGGGGACCTAATTAAGATTCTCAAGAACCCAAGGACCAAGACCATCATGTTGTTGCCCAATCTGAGTTGTGGGGCTCATATAGGTCGCCCAAACCGCCCTAGCAACCATGCAGTTAAACAATATGTGGGCCGAGGTCTCTAATCCAGCGCCACAATGCTGGAAGCCATGGTCGGGGGTAATGCCTCTAATATTTCATTGCACATTCGTGAGCAACCTATCATGACATGCAAGCCAGAGAAAAAAATTCATTTTAGGGGTAGGGGGTGGCGAGCCTTCCAAATAGTGAGCCAAGGGGGTTCTGATGACCATCATCAGTCTCAGTGATCAAACCATAAACACTTCATCGAAAATACACCATTCGCGGTACCATCCCATATCACCTTATCACCATTTCCACCTGGCAAACCTACAGGGGTTTTCAGAATCTTCCAGACAGTATCCATAGGCAAGTCCAGCTGTAGTTTCTCCACATCCCAAGCACCATCATGAACAATGTTCGTAACTTTAAAGTCTGGCCTAGGGCTAGCCAGCCCCGAAATATCCCAAGAGTGTTGAGTCCTCCAAATTGCTCCACAGTTGCCGGTGTCACAACTGAACCCAGCGGATTTGCGACGTTTAATTTGCAGCATTACAGAGCCCGTCGAAGAAGAAATCATTTGCTGACACCATCATTGGGTCTTTGCAGAATTTTCCATTCACAAACACTGCATATATAATCACAAACAAATTAATCATTTATATATATATATATATATATATGTATGATGTATCCAGCATTTGCTATATGAAATAACACGTGCATGGATAATGCGTGAGCCATGCAAAATTGAACATATAAGTTATATGCATGCGTGTACGTACGAGCATTTTTGGTGTTATTAATTGCGACGCAGAAGTCCTGAAGAGGACTGGGGTCTGAGGCTGATACAAGGAGGAGGGTGGCCAGTGCTAAGACCGCAACACCAGTTGCAGGGAAATGGGCACCTTTCTTCATCATCGTATTCGAAATTTCGAAACCTGGTTAATAATTATAATTATTATTTTGGCTGAGCTAGAGATCGATGAGAGATGAATGAATATCAAAATGTTGCTGGAAACTTGTGTATTTATAGATGTAGAGGGCCTAGAGGCTCATGAACGGGTCTTGGATTTTCCAAGTCGATTGAGGCAGGTAAAGGCTAAGGATATATTAATAATATTGGAAGCAGGTAACGACTTATCATAGGTGGGATTGATATTTAGATCCAATAGCTGGTAAAGACTAATTAATTATCAACAATAAAGACTAATTATTTATCAACAATAGCTGCGCCCCATCATGGTACGTAGTACCCTCTCATATATATCTGCAAAATGGACGGTTTGTCATGAGTATTTTAATTCTCACAAAAATTATTGATTGATTTGATAAATATGAATGATTTTAAACAACCTCCATTAATCTTATTGATTTTTTTTTTATAGAGATAATCTGTATATTAGAATGAACAGTTCCAATTATCAGTGGTTGATATAATTTAACTTATAAACTAAATCACATGGTTTAAATCAACATAATAATATCAAATTAAATAAAAAACTAAAAATTCACATCATATTTTTAGTGACAATTTAATTATAAATACAAAATTTACAGGTGCTATAATTAATAAATTGATTTTTTAATAAAAACAAAATGATATGAAAAAAATTACTTTGTTTTTTTTAGGAAAAATTACTTTGTTATAATAGAATTAATGTTATATCTGATGATAATTGATCTATTATTTATTTATATATACATATAATTGCAAAAAATATATATATATATATAATTACAAAGGAAGGCAATATTAATATATAATTGAAGTGTTCCAAATACCAATGTGTACGTACGTTATGGATTCTAGTTTACATTGTCCTCTTCATCAAACTACTACAAATGACAATGTATCCGGGCCCGATCCAATATGTACCTGCATGCAAAATAGTCTCCTGCAAAAAATTATTAAGACTTTTCTTGTTCCCATTTTCCTTTTATAGTCTGAACTTCTGGTCGTCTAGAGAGGTCCTCAGACGCAACTAATTACGTAATAGTAAGCCTAATCTGAACTTATCAACTCGATGGGAGATCATCGAAGCTCACTTATAACTACGGTGGCAATCACTAAATTTGTGTATAACATTCGAAATCTTCATATATACAATTTTTTTTAATTAACTTCAACGTGTGTGTCGACATTGTATTTGACCAAATAATAGGCTCATTTAAGAAGATTTGAGAGAATTACTAAAACCCATATTCAAGACCCATCTCGGAGGTCCGTTAATAAGACCCATGTCTAAATACCACAATTATGACCTAATCCTAAATAACTCCAATAAATAGGGAGTCTCCTCTCTCATGGAAGGGGACTGACCTTCTCTCCATTATCTCTACAAACACTACTATTTTCCAAGGGCTCATAGCCTCTTGTACATGTACAAAATATATTATTATTAATGTGAATGGGATAACACCGTGAAAGTAACTTGATTTGGGTGAACCGCGTACGTTCTTATGTCTTGGTGTACGTGTGTATCTTTACAGTCTCGTTGGTACATTTTATACATCAACAACGTGCATAGTTTTGGTCAGAGTGGAAGAGAAGGAAATGGTTGAAGGATTCGATGTGCTGCTTACCATATGTCGATCATATAGAACACCAACACATAGAAAATGGGTTGAAGCAGACTAGTCCATGACTTAATATCAATAGACGCTTTTAGGTACGAAGTCAATAACTAAAAATGAGATGGGATGAATTTTAATTAGGGTAAATTTTTTTATCAAATTTTGATTATATTAAATAAATTTTATTTGTATAAAAAAACTATATATTTTATACAAATAAACAACAAATAATCATGCAAATAAAATATAATAATACTTAAAATTACAACAAACACCTATTTCAGGTGGATAAGATATTATATAATTTCTAAAAATACCACTCTCTCTTATTTAAGAGTAAAATAAATTAATAAGTGAGTTATATAAACTAACATTACATAAAAATTTACGTTGAGTCATCAATTTTGGGTGGACTGGAGCACATCAGCTCGTGCTTGGATACTACCTCCATATCCATATAGCCATATAGGTTCCATAAAGCCATAGATTCTCCTCCGTCATTGAAGTTGAAATAAAAATTCAAATCCCGTAATATATTAATAAAATCTAGAATATTGCCACTAATATTATAGTCTAGTAGTAAAAGTTCCAAGTTCCATTTTTGTAAAAATGAGATCATATTATCCCTCAATATCTTTATATTAAAAATAATACCAATTTTTGTCAGAATGTCACTGAATAATATATATTCATTGAATGGCGCATGTAAGTGAATTTATGTAAGTGAATTTATTTACCCCCAATTTAATATCGGTTTTCTTTTCTTTTCTGTCATAATAAGTTTGTTGTAAACTTGTTTTGCGGTGGGAAAATTGATGAATATGATAACGACTTTGAGTAGCACCTGTCAATCAAGTATCAAGTTTTTTTTTCTTTTAAAGGAATAAAAAAAGGGACTACAATCAAGTAGCAAGTTATGCAAAATTCATTGCAAACTTTGAATAAGTTTCGTTAACAAGATTTATCTCGATGATTCATGTGCATACTTATGTTTTGGTATTTGTGCTTAATTTTCAAGGTCTCATTGGTGTAATAATCGGATTTAAATGGAGAACGCAGTAATAAATAGGAACGGCGACGGAACTTGCTTTTGATGCCTAATATAATAGGCTTTAAGTCTGGCCGGCCATTGTAGTTCAAAGCCATTGAGCATTAGCTTAGCCCTGTAGCCATGGGACTAGAGGTAGCACCTACCTTCCTGAGGTAACTGGGTAAGTTGGTAAGCAGGTAAGTTGTAAAACTAAAATAAATTATCAAGCTTTTTCCTATTTTGTGGGGGCGGAGGGAAATTAAGCGCCTTTTTTAATTAGTACGGTCACATAGTTGCAATTTATAACTACAAGAGAAGAAATTGAGAAGAATTGGTTTGATTGTCTGCTTGTGTTAGATTATTACTAGATTCTGTACGGCTTTCGTCTTCCTTGATACTGTCATTGCCAATTTGCCACCACCGCCGCCACCTCCTCAGCCTCAGGACTCAGGAGGTGGGGGAGGAGGAGGAGGAGCAGGAGGACACGTCAAGTAAATTGACCCAAAGCCCAAACCAAACCAAACCAAGATAAGTATACAGTGAGGAGAGAGTCAGTCAAACAATTGACAAAGCACACCCTTTCATACGTTCCCTTCCAATTTCATTCCATGCTTGAAGCTTCCCTTTCATTTCCTTTCCTTTCCTTCCCTTCTCTTTCATTTCCTTTCCTTTCATTCCCTATCCTTAGTATCCTATTCTCCTATTCTCTTCCAAGTCCTTAGTCAAGGCTATTAGTCTTCGCCGGCTCCTCTCTCTTTCTTTGTGGAATGAATAGTAATGTGTCACTGTGTCTTTAATTTCTGGTTTCCTTGAGTTTCAGCTTCAAAAGTATTCAACTTTTGCTTGAACTTCAACCTGCATTAGGATTCCGCATTCAGGTAATTTACTAGCTTTTTTCTTCTTCTTTTCTTCTCACATTTTATGTCTATCCAGCTCCAAAAATGCATGTTTTTTGTTTCGTTATTTAGCTTTTGTTTCTAATTATAGAAATTATGAATTCTAATTTTAAGCAGGATGTGTATGTCTTTTTTCTCAATTTTTGGTATGCCTGCGTGGGGATGGGAATATGCCTTCTAGCTCAAAATTTGAACATCAAATTTATGCCGTCAAATATTGAAATTTACCCTAAAAGGGTAAATACCAATTTGCAATTGGTTATGTCTCATGTTGTTCTATACATATATGCTTTGTTCCCTGTAGGTGTCTTTCATCTTCACTATCTATTCCTTTCTTTACTTTTTTTTTCCTAGTTGATTTGTAAAGTTGCAACTATTTTCACCGTCAATGGAGCTAGAATGAATACTTATGTTTTGAAAATTTATAGTTGGTTTTTTTTTTTCTTTGTATTTTAAGGTCTAATTTCTGAGAAATGGAAGCTGGTTATGAAATAGATGAGGTACCCATGCTATCGGACACTCACCCACAATTATCAGATGAACATATGCACTTAAAATTTGAGAGATTTATGACACGTACCCGAAGTGCATCAGTTTCCAATCCTGTGAACTCTAAGGACTCTTCATATGAAAAGGAAGCTAGCCTTGTAGGCCATACTGGTCCCTTAAGGACTCAAAGCAAAACTCTCTTTGTACCTAGGAGTGGTCCTTTATATCGCAGGCCTGATAACATTTTCCGGCCTGCCCAAGCTGTATCAGGGAAAGAAGCTGTCGAACCTGCACCAGAAAAGTTTCCTTCTATTATTATAAGAAACCAGAATGAACGGACAGAAGACAAATATGCTGCAAAAAATGAACACTTGCTGAGATCTGGCCAATTGGGGATGTGCAATGATCCTTACTGCACAACTTGCCCAACATACAATTTGAAGGCTGTTCAACTAAAACACTCAAGGGCCTCAGATATATTTGATCCCAAGGTATTTTTATTTCGTTACTCGGAGGATTTTTTACTTTGTACTCATACATTAGTGTAGACATTTGTTGCTATCTATTCTGATATGCTTTGTACTCATGGGAAAAGCAAATGTAGTATATTGCATTACTTGAGAATTGACAAAGGGCAGCAGGACATGGGTAGTTTTCATTTTAACCCTGCTATTAATAATAATGATAAAGAAAATAGAACTAATGTCTCTACTTCTGGCAGTCACACTGCTTCTGTTGGTGAATGATTCATTCAGATTCCTGAAGAAGTGGGATGAAATTTTTTATCTACACATGGAAGTTGATGTTAGAAGAGTATATAAGAATTCTGAGAAACTTATGCATGTTTCTTTCATTGTCAACTGTTTGCAGTTCCATAATGCTCTCTATGGGGATGCTAAAGGTTGGGCCAGGAGATTTTTTTCATTTCTACATCCATATATTCCTGGAGTTATGAACCCTCATGCTAAAGTTGTGCAACAGTGGAACAAGTTTTTTGTCATTTCTTGCTTAGTTGCAGTGTTTGTAGACCCATTGTTTTTCTTCTTGCTGTCCATTCAAGAGGTATTGTCTGTTTCTCCTCTATCATTTTCATGAATTATAATTGAAATTATTAGTTAAGCTTGGTTTTAAGGGTGTGCATTTGAGCTAGAAGCTTGAGTTGCTTTATGTCTTCAAAATTTTCTGGGTCTAAATTCAATCTGGATACTGATTCTCTTCTATATTTTGGGATTATTTTATATCCGGATACTTTCAGCATGTATGTACCACGTGACTTCTTTGATCTTAAGGAATTGTTGATATGATTTAATCCAAAAGCAAGAATTTTCAAATTTTCTTATAGTTCCATGTCTTTCTGCATCTTTCCTTTTTAATACTTAGCCTGTGCAAGATGAAGAATAAGATTTTCCTTCAGAGACATAAAGTTGTTAGACATTCACTAAACTTTATAGTTTATAAGATTGAGCTTTTTGGGAATCAGTCAACTATGTATGTGAAGCTAACACAAAACCTCACGCGCAGCCACTTCTTACTCATGGAGATGTAGGTAAAGTTCCACCATATACCTCCCAGTTAACAAAGAAGTGGGGAATGGTGTCTAAACTTTACAGTTTATAAGATTGAGCTTTTTGGGAATCAGTCAACTATGTATGTGAAGCTAACACAAAACCTCACGCGCAGCCACTTCTTACTCATGGAGATGTAGGTAACGTTCCACCATATACCTCCCAGTTAACAAAGAAGTGGGGAATGGAAGGATTAGTTATCTCACTCATTCTGACTTCCCTAAACATGATTGTAGTTGGAAAATTTGAAGTAAAAAAAGTAGTTGAGAGCTTTCTTTCTTGGTTTCATTTTTTATCGATTTTTTATTTGTTTGTAATGATGCCTTCTGAGGAGATGACGGTCATTGAGAAACAAGTTTTTTGGTTCATTTTCATGTGAGTCGTGTGACATAACTTTTCAACTTCATTTCCCTGTCTTTGAATGCAGGAAAATAAATGTATAGTTCTTGATTGGCCCATGACGAAAACACTTGTCGTTTTTAGAAGCATAACTGATTTCATATACCTAATGCACATACTTCTTCAGGTAAAAGTTATTTTCTTCTCATCCATTCATAACTCATTAATTTATTGCTGTGAACCATTGTCATATATTATACATTTCCTTACCACCCTTTGATCCTGTCTTAAAGATCTTTATATTATTTTACTCTCCGATGGTGAACAACCTATTGATGGAGATTGGTTTTCCGCTGCATCAGTTCAACTGTCATACCTGTGTGATCGGGAAGTCAGTAGATCAAGGTTAATCTGGGAACTCATAGAGTAGTCTTGCATCTTCCAGTAGTGTCCCTAACCAAAGAAGTACCAATATTTCATGAGAATAAGCTCTATTCCCAAAGTATATTGTCAAGTTGTTAAGTCCAGATTTCTTAATGTAATTTTCATTGTTTTTGCCATTGAAATTTGTCCTGTGTTCAAATTTCATAAGAATCGCATATATTTTTTTAATTTGATTGCACTTCGAAAGAAATGAATAAATGTTATGTCTCTCTCTGCAGTTTAGATTGGCTTATGTGGCTCCTGAGTCTAGAGTGGTTGGCGCTGGCGAGTTAGTTGATCATCCAAAGAAAATTGCTCTCAATTACATCAAAGGATATTTTCTGATTGACATTTTTGTTGTATTGCCACTCCCTCAGGTACACATCTTCCTAATACAAATACGTTATCTCTGTATTTCTTGTTTTCCTTTGCTTTTTTGTCTTTTCCACACCCATTTTATGGTTCAACTATTTCAAGCAATTTGCTCATGTTAAAATATTAGTATAATTTATATAATATGTCTAATTGAACCACAAAAAACAAATGTTTGGAAAAGCTCTATTGCTATTTCGTTAGGCAATCCACGTCCAATCCACATCGATGTAATGAAAGTGAAGGGTCTACGGCAATGACAGAACGCTCCAAATAATCAACCCGTTTGCCAACCATAGTCTCATGAAATCTAGTATGTTCAATTTGACACCGGATAAGAGTTAATGCTTAGTACGGAAGTTCCAATAGAAAAATAAGTTATTCAACAAAAACAGATTGAAAAAAATTGTAAACCAGATGCATTTGTGATTCTGATGTAGTGTAAGTCAGGCAGGGGTATCAAGCACTTGTTACATTGCCCCCTGCCTGAGGCCTCTCACCCTGCCCCGAAATTGCATCATCTGTCAGTGTATCTGTTAATGCTCTTAGGACAGTGCAACTTGTTTTATCTGATGTAATCACATCTTTTCTTTCAATTGTTTGCAGATTATAATACTGTTAGTTCTACCACAAATCGTGGGATTATCTGGAGCAAACTATGCAAAAAATCTTTTACGTGCTGCAGTTCTTATTCAGTATATTCCCAGGTTGTATAGGTTTCTACCGCTGCTTGCTGGTCAGTCTCCGAGTGGCTTCATATTCGAATCAGCATGGGCGAACTTTATAATTAATCTTCTCACTTTCATGTTGTCTGGCCATGTTGTTGGGTCATGCTGGTACCTCTTGGGGTTACAGGTGGGTGGAGGCAATTTTATTCCTAAACTTACGTCTCAGTTTCTTATGGTAGACATCTTCATGCTCTTCGTGCCATTTTGTACAACAAGAAATGCAGCGTAGTGATATCTGACAATTTTTCTGCATGCAATATGATGTCAATCTTAACCCTTTCATGCCTAGGAAAATGGTAAGAGAAAATGCAGCGTTACCTATTTGCTTAAGCTAGTTATATTGTGATTTAATTTTGAACGTGATAGGTTTTTAATATTAATGAATATCATCATGAACATATGTTTTGTGGTGTTATTAATAAATTAAAAGTTTTTTTTTTTTGTGTGGAAGGAAAGTTTTAAGTAGTTTTAAATGATGTGGAAATGCTGAATTTTTCCTAGTCTTACTGTGGCATGCTGACTATGTAGTTCTGAGTCTGATATTGAAACTCACTACGTTATGGCGCTTTGGATATGATAAGTTAGCCTTTGCCATGATATTTTGGAGAATCTAGGATTGTTTGGCGACAAATGAAACTTTACTGGATATAGGAGCGAAGGTTCATCTTATATCATTCGTTTGCTGGTCTTGCTTGTCTCAGAGGGTTAATCAGTGTTTTCGAAATGCATGTCATGACTCTGGAATTGATGGTTGCAAGAGTTTCATAGATTGTGGGCATGGAAATTCTGAAGTGGAAAGTCTACCTCGTAATAGCTGGAAAAGCAATGTGAATGCTACTGCGTGTATTAGTACCAAAGGTTTTTCTTATGGAATCTACGCCCAAGCTGTCAATCTTACAACAGAAAATAGTGTGATTACTAGATATGTATATGCATTGTTTTGGGGATTTCAGGTATATTTTTTTACCGAATAATATTTTGAAGAAAAATTTATGTTCCAATTATTTCCTAGAATAAGTGTTGTTTTGTATTGTCTCGTTATGACTGTGGCTACTGGCTGTAGTACGTGGTCGAGTCAATTCTATAATATATGATCATCATCTTCCTGACAAAATAACCGTGTGGTTTACATTCTGAAGCAAATCAGTACTCTGGCTGGAAATCAAATTCCAAGTTATTTTGTGTGGGAAGTCATTTTTACAATGGGTATCGTCGGCCTAGGTCTCTTGCTTTTTGCTCTTCTCATTGGAAATATGCAGAACTTTCTGCAGGCTCTTGGCCGGAGGTACTACTTTTACTCTAGGATTCATTTTCTTATATGTTTCCTACAGTTAAAGGCACTTGATTGGAGCATTATTTACATATTGAACGGAGGGTACTGGAAATATGATTATAATTTGATCACCTTTTAACATTGTATAGCCTGTACTACAAAGCTTTAGATCATTCGTTTTTCCTTTGTCTTCTTAAAGGGCAAACACTTCTTTCCTAGTTAACTTCTGCTTTGCTTTAAGAAAAGGAAAACTCTGTTTCTTTTACAGGAGGTCAGAAATGTCTCTGAGACGTCGTGATGTTGAGCAGTGGATGAGCCATAGGCGCTTGCCAGAGGAACTTAGAAGGTATGATCTGTTCATAATGTATGTTTACATTTGAATTTCCACACGAGGTCATGTTATATGTGAAATAAATAAATTATTGCTTTACGAAACATTATTACACATGATCGATCCCTTCTTAGATGAAACTTCTGTGATGTTAAAAATTGATTTTTTAAAGCCTCATGCTGTAGGCGGGTACGGCAAGCTGAGCGGTACAATTGGGCAGCAACCAGAGGTGTAAATGAGGAGGTGCTTTTGGAAATCCTGCCTGAAGACCTTCAGACGGATATAAGGCGCCATCTTTTCAAGTTTATTAAGAAAGTGAGCATCTTTCTTTATTTTTGGGTCATAGTTATCAGCTTGGATTTAACGCATATATAATGCATGTTCTGAAAAATCCAAAAACTGTCTAGGTACGAATATTTTCCCTGATGGATGAACCCATCTTAGATTCCATTTGTGGAAGACTAAGACAAAAGACATACATCCAAGGAAGCAAAGTTTTGTACCGCGGTGGTCTAATCGAGAAGATGGTTTTTATAGTACGGGGAAAAATGGAGAGCATTGGAGAAGATGGGATTACTGTCTCCCTATCTGAGGGAGATGTTTGCGGTGAGGAGCTTCTCACATGGTGTCTTGAGCATTCTTCAGTAAACAAAGGTATTACTTTGATTTCTGCCCTCCCGTTTCCCTTTGGAAGGAATCTTGTTAGGTGTCCCAATGCTGATCATCTCAAAAGAAAACACCTATTTTACCAATGTGGTTTCTGTTGCAGAAGGTAAAAAGATCAGGCTTCCTGGACAGCGATTGCTTAGCAACAGGATGGTAAGATGCTTAACAAACGTTGAAGCATTTTCACTCCGAGCTGCTGACATTGAAGAAGTCACCAGTCTTTACTCCAGATTTTTGCGCAACCCACGTGTTCAAGGAGCCATAAGGTATATATGTATATGTTTCATGATTCTTTTGTTTTGCCTTTGACATATCCCATTTGTATCATGTTGTTGAAGCTAGTTTTGTTGTTAATATATCGATCAATGAGTTTATGCATGCTTGAATGGGTTTTCTGGTAGGTATGAATCACCTTACTGGAGAAGTCTTGCAGCAAGATGCATCCAAGTAGCATGGAGATACAAGAGAAAACGGCTAAGTCGTGCTGACACCTCTCCGTCCCTGTCCAACCAATCCCATGCAGTACAAGTTAGTGACCTTCATAATGCTTCTGTCTTGATGAATATGTCGTTCCATAACCAAATATCAGATCAGAGAGACCGCCGATTTTGATTCCACTTCAAACACTTACGTTAAATTGTTCTTTTTGCTTGTTCAAATTGGTTGCAGCTGGGTTTTGTATTTGAGTTTAAATAAACTCTTTCCCCACGTTTGATATCCAGCTGTTATGCCTTCTTGTTTATAGGAACACAAATACGCAATTGCATGTACATTTGATTTGTTGTGATTAATCTGTCCATTTTTCCTAATTAAAAAACATGACAGCAGCACCCAGTGTTTTGGGTGTGTGCTTCACTTTGAGCCTGAACAAGTTCTTTGTATGGTAAGCGCGTCCGTGCGTTTTGAGTTCATACTCGAAACTCTTGGCGCATACAGGGGTATATTCAGCCGCAACCTCTCCCTAAAATAAACTCCCCAACCTCTCTCTAAGAAAACCCTTCAACCGATTTCTCACCGGCCATTGACACCATCGACTATGGCGATCGCGATCATTGGTTCCAAAATTTCATGAATTAAAATCATTTTAAAATTATTTGTGACAAGAATCAACAAAAATTTAAAATTACTTAAACGTTTGTGTATAAATTAATAAGAACTTAATTAGCTATTATTAAAATCATTAATTTTTTTAAGGATAATGTTTGTATCACCCAGGTGGTATCTCTCTTTCGATTCATTTAATTATTTTTGTACATACATCATTATTGGAACCGTTCATTCTTTAAATCATCATGTCAATATCATTTTTGTAAAAAAATAATAAAATTGAAGATTATTTAATCATTTGTTTGTACCAAATAAATCGATGGTTTTGATAAGAATTAAGATCCTCATAACGAATCGTCTATTTAATTTATATATATATAACTAAATGATCTATAATCTTATTCATTTTTTTACGGAGATAATCTTAACATAATGATTTAGAGAATAAACGGTTTTGATTATGATATATATATATATATATATATAAACAATTTAATAAATTGAAAATGTGGTATGATGATCGAGATACCATTAAAGTGAGATGTAAATATTATCCTTTTTTAAATTTTAATTATTACTAAACGGTGTCCTCAAATTGGTTGTTTTTTAGGAAGATAATTTGAAATGGGTTGTTTTTAGAAAGATAATTTGCTGAAATGGGTTGTTTTTTAAGGAAGATAATTTGAAATGGAACCTTATTTTTCCCTTTCAAATTTGGCATGGGTCTACAGAGTATAGGAGCTACACAATGTACTTCACTTCCTTAATTACTTATGAGCATGTGGGAAAATAAATACATAATTACTCAAAAAGTACAAGATTTGATATCAATGTACATGTCTAAGTCTATATCTACGTATCAACTTCATTTCGATCTCTTTTTCTCTTAATTCCTATCAAAAAATTGATTTTTTTTTCATTCCTCATAGATAAGAATCGTATAAGATTTGATAGTGGAATAACTATTTTTGATTAATAACAAATCAAAAGCCATATTAATTGACTAATTTAATCTTCTTATTTTTTAAAGAAAATACGAAAAATTCATTAGACTGATAAGAATCGTATAAGATTTGATAGTGGAGTAACTAGCATGACGTTATTAAAACTTTGTTGGGAATTTCAACCCGAAGAAACAAAAAACAATGGCATGCACACACCAAGGCAGGCACGGACCCAGAAGCTTTTTGGGTGGGCTCCAGCTCACCTCAAATGTGAAAAAATACGAAAAATTCAAAGGATTTTTTTACTAAATTTCTAATAAATGCTATTTTACTAAGCTAATTGACTATAAATCAGTCATCTTCTATTCTTAATTATAAATTTATACTACCTCTATTTTCAATCCTGGGTTCGTGCCTGAGCTAAGTAATCATAGATTCCTCAACCAAACGATTTACAATAGGATCGTTAATTTATTCTTATAAGAGAATATAATCCACTAAAATATCTCACATATGTTTGAGATGGTACTGACTTTCATACACGTGCTGCATTGTTATCGTCAGCTCATGTCGTGAGATGATATATAGTCGACGCATGCACAACTTTATTTGCAACACTAGCACGTACATGCATGCATATGCATTGTTGGTCGCCTTTACAAGCGAGCAACAATGTCAGTATAGGCCCAATACCTAATAATACATTTTGCAATACCTTTGTCTTCATTCTGCAATATATGGAAGGGTACGTTCAAAGAATTAGTATTTGGTATTTAGTTTGGTTTTGGAGATGGGCGTACGTGTAGGTACGGTTGTCTAGTTTCCGTGAGATGGCCGGCGGAAAAATGTGTTAACGCATACTAGTATTTGGCCAAATATGACTTAGGTTATGTCAACTAGTGCATACATATGTTTTGCAGAGGACTTCTAGACTTTGTTATTTTTAAATTTTGGTACTTGAAGATTTTCGCTTGCTTTTGTTTGAGATGCCTACTTGGTACTTTTTTTTAAGGAAAATATGGTAATTTATTGAGAATAAAGAAAATCGTATCATGGTTGGCAGTATATATAGGTGATCTCATTAAAATTCCTTGATTTCAATTCGGTCGAAAGAAAAAAAACGGCATGCATCCACAAATTACATAGGGAAAGAGTCCTCAACTAATAAATTCAAAATAATGTACGAGGGTTCCTCACACCACAAAACATCTTGACCCAAAGGGATACTCAATTTCGCTAAATGATCAGCTGCCTTATTGGATTCCCATTTTCAGAACTTAAAAGTCAATAAAGCCCAATTCCAAAGCTACGAACTTGGAATTGTTTAGGGCTGGACTCACAACCGAGAGGTCCTCTCGATGCTGAGATAAAGTCGTCATGACTAAAGCACAATCCCTATAAATTTTTCGATCGGTGTAAGCCCAATTGGGTAGCTAGCTGCACCCCACGAAGAGCACCTGCAGCCTCAACATGGAAAGTTAATTGAGCTCTAGCAATTTTCCCGGCCCCTGCTGCTACAATCTTCCCTTGCCAGTCATGAAACATGACCCCGTATCCTCCCTTGCTCTCCGCCTCCACGTATAAACCATCCACATTGTACTTGTACCATCCTCGCTTCGGTTTCATCCAAGTCGTATGAAAACGGTGAGGAGTACCTTTCATAAGCAAGTGATGATGGTGAAGAGAGGATAGCCAAGATTCAGCGGTTCTAGAGATTTCATGAAGTGGCATATGCGATCTAGACCGCATAAGGTTGTTCCTTTCCTACCAGATCATCCAAAAAATCATAAGGAATAGATAAAAGTTGTCGCTGGGCAGAAAGGATGCACATGCAGGATCCAATCCGTCAATGAGTGGCAATTATCAGCCCTAGAGGTGAAATTCAACGAACTCCCAAACCAAACCCCACAAACCACAAGGCACTCCTTCAGAAAGGTGGACATCGATTTCTGGTGCTGCCCCACATAAACAGCAAATAGAATCAAGAGGAACCCGATGTTTCTGCAAATTAGTCTTGGTAGGGAGAATGTTTCTACACGCTCGCCAGCAAAAAGTTTTAATTTTTTTTGGGACGTAGGAGCCCCAAATTTTCTTCCAGAGTAGCTGTGACTCTCCTTTAGAACCTGAACTGCTAGCCCATCCGCTGTCGCAAGCCATGAGGGACATCACCATTCTATAGGCGCTCTTCAACGAAAACAAGTCAGAGCGCTCTCCGTGCCAGATAATCCCATCCTCAAGTTGGCGAAAACTCAGGGGGATACCCAAGATAATATTAGCTTCCTCTGGCGTAAATAATGCTCTAATTCAGTGCTCATTCCAAAGCCCTTCGTGATCTGATAAATTATACTCAACTCTGCACTCGTCAAACAACCCCACCAGCCTAGAGGATAAGGAAAATGGTAGACCAGGTCTTGGTAACCAACTGTCATGCCATATTCTCACTTTTTCGCCATTATCAATTTGCCAACTTGTACCCCGGTGGAGGACCTTCCGAGCTTGATCAATGCTCCCCCAAAAAAAAATGAGGCATTAGGCCCGATAATTGCACCCATAAAATTAACATTCTCATGATATTTGACCTTACGCAGTCGAGCCACCAAAGAGTGTGGGTTTATCAAAATCCTCCAACCCTGCCTAACGAAGATGCTCAGATTGAAAGCATAAAAGTTCCTGAACTTCAACCCCCTTCAGATTCCGTTGGTACATGGTGTGCCATACTTGTTTTTTTTAATCTGTCTAGCTAGAACGATAAATTTTTAATTAACGAGGTCATTTATATATATCCTTTTTATTCGATGAAAATCTAATCTTCATATATCTCTTAACAAACCGGTCCCTCTTCTTCCAACTAAATTAATCCATGTAATTTATTAATCGATGTTATATGAATCAGGTTGCAAAATTGCCTAATTTTAATTAATCAATTAATTACATTCTGATGGAGAGGAGAGTTGGCTTTTGATTGGTTTTGTCATATACATTTGAATTTTGGAAGTTGCTAGATAGCAAGCTGGTATTTAATTAATAAAGGGTTTGAATGGGTCTTGAAAAAACAGATGCAGCAGCTACACACTAATAACCTTCCCTACCACTATTCCACTAATTAACCTGATTTCCATAATTTAATAGCAAAGACTTGCAGCAACACACACTATTAAGATCCTTTATTACTAGCTAGCTTCCATCTAGTTCAAATCCATCTTCATCGATCCATTTCTTTGCTAGGTCCTTGCAATTCCAACTCCATCGATCGCCCTCCCCGGCCCTTCTGTTTTAGAATGCATTCATTCGAATCACGATGGCTATATTGTAAGATTAATTCTCAAGTAATCTAACTTAAAAATTCAACTAAATCTAAGAACCACAATACCATATATATATATAATAATTAATCCCATATGATTAAACTAAAGAATACATACTTGAAGAAGACATGATTCGTTTTAATCTCAAAATTCGGTCTTCTCCTCTTTATCACGTTTAATCAGTGAGTTTCTCTTTGCTTATAGATAGGTTAAGCACTTTAGAATGAGAATGTAATGATTGTGAGAACAGATACCAATTTTTTTATAGAAGTCTGAAGAGAAGTCCTCCTATCAAAGAACATCTATCTCCTAATTAAACAGTAACAGTAATAACACTGTTATTGTTAATGAGTCTTTATTCATTAATGAGTCTAAAGGGTTTCATAAGTTTCAGAGTTCACAAGTCGATACAACTATACTAACTTGTGCCTTAGTTATAGCGTTATAAATCAATCTATACTCATAAAAATTTTACATTCTCTCACTTGAGTATAGATCAAATTTATAACGATATCCTAACATGCACAAGTCAACAACGATCATAGAGCTCAATCAACATATTCTTAACAATGTGAAGTACTAAAACACAAAACTCAAACTCGATACGCATAACCTGTCCCTGTTCTTAACTAATGAAGAACAATAGAACTTGTAATGCTACTTTAGCATTAGTCATCCTACCACCACGACATCAACAAAAAACAGCACAATGTTCTATTGAATGAAATCAAGCAATACTACAAGTTCCCACCAATCAAATATTGAATGGAACAGACTTTAAAGATGCTCACTTAATTTATTCAATAAAATAATTAACTATAAGAGTCTCAAAACTTTGCTCCCACTAAAGAACAGAATCAAGCAAGTCAAAACAAATGACTCCCATTGCTAAATATCAAAACCAACTGAAAATAGTTGGACTGATCTTGAAAATCAATTACACATATTATAATTACAATAATTCAATGTGTGTGAAGCCCACAATTAAAACACTCACTTGATCTTAAGTTCCAAACCATTAGTGCCAAGTTTTAAAAACTGTAGAAAAAGGTGCAGAGCAAGGATATTTAAATCCACCAAAATTTGAAAAGACAACCAAAATGCACTTGCAAAAGATCATGGAAAAATAGTGACCCTGTCTTTAGTTGTTTCTTGAGATGTTTTCGTGAAAATTGCTCCTACATGAATGAATCAAAATAGACAATATAACGTAAGAGTTCCAAAATTGAAATAGGTAAGCAACCATAAATTTCACGATTATTGAAAATATTTACGTTTATCAAGTATCTACGATTAATCAGAATCATTAGTTTCAGATATGAGTAGAACCACCTAGGACACTCAGAAGAACCAACTAAATAAAACGAACCTTATTGGCCTTGAACCTTAAGAGGTAGTATAAAGGGTTAGTTTTTTCTTTCTCTAATATGCCCCAAACTGTAGTAATACATACAAAAGGGTGTACTTAAACTGAATATCAAGGCAAAGTTATCTGAACAATCAATTTGTAACAAATAAATAATCTATGAGCTAAACCTGATGAAGCATTCGAACTAGAGCATCACATCACAATAAATGATAAATTTTACATAGTTCATCACTGAACTCACCAAAATCATTAACAAGAGTTTCTTAATCAATCCAAACACCAGAGTTCATAACACTAAGCCATACTTTAGCAAAATTCTTAAAATGGATTCACCGACTAAATCGCCTTACTCTCAAATTGAATTGATAAAATAATCAGTTCAGAATTAAAAAACCATGGAACAATCTGGTTCATTAATGGAGATTCTTTGAAAGGCAAACAATTTGAAACTAGTGAAAACCTTATTCTCTTTTGTATGCTTCAGTGAGCATTTGATTAGTAAGCTTAACCAAGTAACTCAATTAATTAGCAGGGATATAAACTAACTAAATATATATATATATATATATATATACACACATATTAAGTATCTAAATAACATCTAATTATTGATGCCGTTAATTTTTAATTCAACTTAGATTAATTTCCGTAATTGAATTCTTAAGCATGTTGAAGCTCTGATACCACATGTAAGATTAATTCTCAAGTAATTTAACATATAAATTCAACTAAATCTCAAGAACCACAATATCATATATATATATATATATCAATTAATCTCATATGATTAAATTAAAGAATACATACTTGAAGAAGACATGATTTTTTTTAATCCCAGAAGTCGGTCTTCACCTTTCAATCACTAATCGGTGAGTTTCTCTTTACTTATGATAGGTTAAGCACTTTAGAATGAAAACGTAATTATTGTGAGAGCATGAATCAAACATTTATAGAAGTGTTAAGAGAAGTTCTCCTATCAAGGAACCTCTTTCTCCTAAATAAACAATAACAGTAATAACATTGTTATTGTTAATGAGTCTTTATTCATTAATGAGTCTAAAGAGTTTAATAAGTTTAAGAGTTCATAAGTCGATAGAACTCTACCAACTTGTGCCTTAGCTAAAGGCGTTATAAATCAATCAATAATCATAAAATCTTATATATATATATATATATATATATAATTGAATCAAGTCTTATATGTATTTGTTAAAAGTATATATATATATATATATATATATATATATATATACGTATACATGAAGTACAAATTCAGTAATTAAAAATGAGATAAACTAAATTTTAGCTAGGGTAAATTTGTTTGTATCAAATTTCGATGATACTAAGTGAATTTCACTGATTAAAAAATACACTTAAAAAAGTACATATTATACAAATATGCAAATAAAATATAATAACACATAAAATTATAACAAACTTATCTTTTACGTGGATACAAAATCATATAATAAGTGGGTTATATATAAACTAACATTAATTATGTAAAATTTTACATTGGCTCATCAATTTCAGGTGCGCTGGAGCGCACCACAGTTCAAGGCAATAGCATGTGCCTGTATATATACGTATATGATGATAATCACGATTGATACTGAAAAATTATTATTCTTCACATTACCGATTTTGATCTATTTATTATGATCGAGAACTTTAAATATAAATCGGTGATAATATATGGTAGTACTAAAATGTTACGAATGAAGTGTTTGAAGTTTATAATAAATTGTTTACATATGTATATACACACACTTAATATCCATGGGAATCTTCAGAAACTCAATGAGTGAGACAATATTATGATTTATCGATCGATTGTTTTGTGGGTGTGTGTCTAACATAATTAGGTAGGTAGCTAGCTAGGGTTAGATGACTGTAGGTGCGTAGTCGATGGCCATTCAGAATTTCAGATCATTAATCAATAATTAATAGCAATGTTTATGTATGACGTATAGACGAGGGATGCTAATTAATGAGATCGATTTCTTTTCAAGAGTTTTAATTTACGTATTTTTAGTTTTTACTTTGTAATTTTTTTTTTATAAAGATAAGCTAAATATTATTTATCGTTAATATTTTTAGCCAGTTAATTTGGCACGATCGATCAAGAAAATAGTCGGAAGGAAAATACTTCCTTTTTGTTATGTTGATCGCACTATAATTTTAATTTATCCAATTTTTGTGTACATACACATATCATAATCGGAATCGTTCAATACGTAAACATGAAACATCACGTACATATATATATATATACGCGTAGTACGTAGTATATATATAGCAGGCAGCAGAACAACCTACTATATTAATTATAAAGGTGCATGGGAACATATTGATATATGCAGAGCAGATTAATAACTAATTCAAAGAGACAGAGGCGCAGAGGCATGCAGAAATAATAATAATAATAATAATCGATCGATGGATTACCTTATATAGTTGTAGGTATGTGGTCACAACTCGCAAATAATTAATAGTTATTGTTTTGGTTCAAAATAAGCTACGCGTACGCTGCGCAATTCAATGCGTCCATTGCTTAATGCTTTGCTTTCCTTCAACAGCAAGCAATAATATTACTATACGACTAATTAAATCGCATACTAGCTAATGTCCCTAATTAAGACACTTGGTGTAAAAAAAAAAATTAAAAATAATTTATACATAGAAGAAGCAATGAACTTTCATTTTTGTTTCCTTTTTCTTTTTAAGCAAGATAATTAAAGAATCTGTTTGAAAATAAAACATGAGAGAGAGAGAGAGATTTGGATTGATTTTCAAATTTGGTGGCCTCATCGCCGATCACTAATTATTTACAGTCGATTAATTCATGCTCGATCGATCTCATATATCATGATATATATGAACAGCTAGCTGCATATATATATATATTATTACTGCAAGTTAAAATTTGAAAAATAAAAATATAACGGCACATATAATATATATATATATATATATATATATATATTACATATGCAGGATTTGGTCGTGATGATCCAAGTTATTAAGAAAAAAAATATCCCCAAGTTAGTGTACGTATATCTTTATAGCTGCAAGCTCAATGTAAATTAATGATCTAATTAATATATTTAATTTCGATTATCTTCTATAAATCTTTCATCGTCATATGATCATAACAGAAATTACAACTTCGACATCTTTGATTTAATTTGAATATTAATTTGAATGAAAAATCCTGAATCGAAAGATTGGACGCTTATAATTAAGATTAATTACTTCGGGTCAAAGCTAGGGTTTCTAGCGAGCCGCAACTAGCTACTAGTTAATTCTTTGGTGTGCAGAATTATTTTTCCTTAATTCGGGTTGAAATCCCTGAGGTTTTAACGTAGTCATTATAACGCAGATACCCTTTTTGTATGATTTCGTTAGGTTTCTAATGATCATCTGTACTTTCATAAAATAAAATAAAAATAAAAATAACCTCTATATATACTTTCAATGCCTGATATTCATGATCAATATATATATATCATCGATCATTTCAACAACATTATAATTAAGAATGTTTAATCTACGGCAAGAATGTTTAAATAAATAAACAAAGAATATATATGCTTTGATTAATTAATTAGGAAGAATTAGAGGCTTAATTAGAATGAAGAGAAACCCATATTCGGAGTTTAATTATAAAAAGAAAGTAACAAAATTAGAAGGCTTAATTAGACTTCAACATCAGATTGGGAAAGGATCGAGAGAGAGAGACTTCTGAATTTTACGTATCCAACAAGGTACGTATATGCCTTAAATCAAAGAAATAATCAAATTAATTAGTCAAACTCTTTAATTAGATGTTCTCTTTTAATATATTACCCGAGGAAATTATCGAATTAAAATAAAAATATCATTAAGAAGAAATTAAGATGAACCCTAACTTTAGAGCACCTTATTATTGTCTTCTCCATTTTGCTTCAATGAATTTTCACTGGACTAATTAATTCCGAGATGAATCACGAAAATTGTATTAAGCTAATAACAGAATCGTAAATGGCCTCGTTAAAACATCTTCGATATTTTCAACCCGGTCTAAGGAAAAAACACAAAATACCATGCATTCTAATTAAGAATTACGAAACGGATAAAATGCTCAACTAAAACTCCGACAATATATGGTATTATTAGATTTATTAATTTTTTGAAAAACATACCATATCTTTGTAAAATTCAATTATAATATAGTAATTTTGTTTATTGTGAAAATAGAAATTATTCAATAATCAATTATAATTCCACGTCGACATCCAAGTAGAAGTCGAAGGACAATTATAGTACAAATTGTACATAGCTGATATTAATTGGTAACGCTTTGTTTGACTTGAGGATTTGTTAAAAATGGGTTTAGAGGATTGCAGCCACAAATTAGTATAATGTCTGAATTTTAGACACACGTGGTGGCCAGTGTGAACATCATCATACGTTACAACTCATTATAAATGGAAACATATTTAACACAACAAATTAAGGAATAGATGGAAACAAGGAAGGTAAAATTAGGGAGTAAAATTTGTGAAGGATATCAAATATCATACGAAAAGAATAATAATAATAATAATATTTTGATGGTTAGATTATAATAATTTTAACTAATTTTAACATAATAAACATGAAATTACTTTGTACGAGTTATGTAAAAAAATAATATACTGAGTGTTGAGATATTGTCATGTATAATGTTCTTTTTAACGTATTATTATTATAAAATAATATATATATATATATATATATCTACTTTTAAGATGTAGTAATTAATAATCAGGTATAGACTGACCTCTAGGGCTAAAGTACGTGTAATCCAGTCCATTTGAAATTAATGAGTCAAAAAAAAAAATTATACGATGTTAGTTTATTAAAAAATTTATCCTAAAATTTATTCTACTTTATATTTAATTTATGAATTCGTACTTGATAATAATTTGATTTTTTAATCATTAAAATTCACTTAATACAATCAAAATTTAATAAAAAAATTCATTCTAAAGTTTGGTATACCCATTTTTAATTTCTAAATTCATACCTGATAATAATACAAATGGGTGATAACATCATAACTTAACTTTATGTTTTACGAGCACCTAAAAATTAATTCATACATGATTCTATTTTATGAATGATTTTCGTTAAGATGATAGGAGGAAAAAAAAAAAAGGAGAGAAGGGTTATATTTGTAATTCAAAGAGTTGGAGTGATGAGTGAAGGCCTGGAAATGACGCACTGTTGTCCACCGGAGGGTGGCTGCCTGATCTGCCTGCTGGTAGCAATAAAAGCTCAACTCAACGGTGCACAGAGAGAGAAACTAAATGCATTAAGATTTAAGGCCTCTCTCTCTCTCCCTCTCTCGAATGGGGTGAGTGAAAATTTAATTTCTGACTTTGCTTTTCTCTATCTTTCTGGCTTTGGTAATTGGTGGTGGTCAGGTGGCGGTGTTATTTCAACTTAATTTTGAAAGGTAGCAAATGACAATAGCAAATTTGCAAAATAATGGGGAGGACTAGGAGCATTGCTTTTAAAACTCATCAGTTACAAACTTTAACTAGAGACACAAATCATCAAAATAATCAGAATATAATTATACTAATTATAAAATGGAAATTAATTAGTGAGCTGGTGGGTTTCTCGAGATTTTTGTTTTCCTACTTAGGGTGATAACTTACAATTTGAAGCATTTCAATGAAATTTTGGAGGCATAATTAACTCTTATGTATATATTCCATACATAGAATTAATTATGCCTCCAAGATTTCATTGAAATGCTCCAAATCGTAAGTTATCATTCTCCTAAACCATGCCAATATCTTTGACTTTGATTTCATGCCATTGGGATTTGGCATTTGGCATGGACATGGCAGCAGCCGTTTTAAGCTCCAAAATGAGATGAAATTTGGGGGCTAAAACCTCCAAATGCCTCGTCTTCCATAACTAATGCTCTTTCTCATTCTCTCTCTCCTTTTTTCAGCTTAAACCCCAACAACCCAGAATTCTTTCTTTCCATAATCCAATCCATCATCTATCATCATCCTCCCCACAACTCACTCACAAAGTCAAACACCCCAGATATAAATATATAACTCTTGTTTTCTTCCTGTCACTCTCTCTCGGGTTTCCTTTCTCAAATAATATACACGGGACTTGGTTTCTCATGGGAATGGGATTGAGACCAGGGTAGCTGCTCTGCTGATCATAAACCATTCCTTCACCATAGGCATCAGGGCAGCTAGTGCGAGGTAGCTAGTGCCACAAATTAAAGCAGCAGAAAAGGGTTATATACCCGTATATAAATGGAGTACGGCAGTGGAGGCGGTGGCTCTGATGGAGATCACCAAGATGGTTCTGACCCTCAAAGAAGGAAGAAGCGCTACCATCGCCACACTGCTAACCAGATTCAGAAGCTTGAAGGGTAAAAGACTACAACTTTATTGCTTTTCTTCATCTCATAAAGATCGCAACTTTGATTGCTTTTCTTCTCTTCTGTTTGATGGGCTAAATTTCCTGTAAAATGCAAATGGCTTTTTGCAATGTGGACACTCATAATTTTGGTTGCATGTGTTTGATATGAAGAATGTTCATGGAGTGCCCTCATCCAGATGAAAAGCAAAGGTTGCAGTTGAGCAGAGAGCTGGGTTTGGCTCCCCGTCAGATCAAATTTTGGTTTCAAAACCGCAGGACCCAGATGAAGGTACTACTAATTCACTCACTCAACTTACCCACTTTTCTCAAACATCCTCATTCGTATATGTATATACATATATATACTAATGGATGAAGAAAACGCACACTCACGCCTGCAGGCCCAACATGAAAGAGCTGATAACTGTGCCCTTCGATCAGAGAACGACAAGATCCGATGTGAGAACATTGCCATCAGAGAGGCCCTCAAAAATGTCATTTGCCCTTCTTGCGGTGCCCCTCCCCTCACTGAAGACTCCTACTTTGATGAGCAGAAACTGAGAATGGAAAATTCCCAATTGAAAGAAGAGGTTTTTACCTTCATATATTTGCCCCTCATCATAAAGCTTCAACCTTGATGTCTTTTTATTTCCATTTTGTACGTATATATTAATTCTTCAATATGTTTCATTCATTGGTTTCTTGTCCTGCTTTCCCTCCTTACAGCTAGATAGAGTGTCTAGTATTGCTGCTAAATACATTGGGAGGCCTATTTCCCAGCTGCCACCAGTTCAGCCTATTCATATTTCTTCTTTGGAGTTATCAATGGCAAGTTTTGGGGGCCATGGCCATGGCATGGGTGGCCCTTCCCTTGACCTTGATCTTCTTCCAGGGACTAGTTCATCTGCCATGCCCAATTTGCCTTACCAACCTGCCGGTATTTCCGACATGGATAAGTCTCTTATGAGTGGCATTGCTGCCAATGCCATCGAGGAGTTGCTTAGGCTTTTGCAGACCAATGAACCTATGTGGATGAAGTCTTCTCCTGATGGGAGGGATTTTCTCAATCTCGAAACCTATGAGAGAGTTATTCCAAGGGTTAATAGTCATATGAAAAATCCCAATGTTAGAATTGAAGCGTCAAGAGATTCTGGTATTGTTATCATGAATGGTTTAGCATTAGTCGACATGTTTATGGACCCGGTAATTTCTCAATCTACACCCTTTGTATCCGTAATTTGAATTATTCATATCAAAGTGTTTAACAATTTTAAGTTGGCAGAACAAATTTGGAGAGCTATTTCCAACGATTGTCTCAATGGCAAGAACAATCGAAGTAATATCATCTGGAATGATGGGTGGTCACAGTGGCTCTTTGCAGCTGGTGAGTCGCTAGAATTTTAGTTCTTTCTTTTGATTTGTCTAGTTTTATGCTAGAATTATGTTTGGAAAAGTTCTTACCTGAGGTATGTTTTCTAGATGTACAAAGAGCTGCAGGTGCTTTCACCCTTGGTACCAACCCGAGAGTTCTACTTCCTTCGTTATTGTCAGCAAATTGAGCAAGGCCTGTGGGCAATTGTTGATGTATCTTATGATTTTCCACGAGATAACCAGTTTACAAATCAGTGTCGATCTCGTAAGCTTCCTTCTGGGTGCTTGATTCAAGAAATGCCTAATGGATATTCTAAGGTTTGTTTGACAAGCAAAGATTATTGTTATCCCAACATAATCAAGTAAAATTATGACTTCACACTTACATCCTCATATCAAATGAATCAATGATAAAAAATAGGTTACATGGGTGGAACATGTGGAAATAGAAGACCAAGCCCCAACTCATCGGCTTTATAGAGATCTTATTCACAGCGGATTAGCATTTGGAGCTGAACGATGGCTTGCTGCTCTTCAGAGAATGTGTGAAAGATTTGCATGCCAAATGGTTTCCAGCACTTCTACTAGAGATCTTGAAGGAGGTATTTTCTTTCAAGTTTCAACACCTTAGTGTATAATTCTATGAATATCAACTTTTAATCCTTGCAGCTTAATCTCAACATTGTTTGTTCTTGTTTTGATCAATCAGTGATCCCATCGCCTGAAGGGAAGAGAAGCATGATGAAACTTGCTCAAAGGATGGTGAACAACTTCTGTGCAAGCATTAGTGCATCCAATGGTCGCCGATGGACCACCCTTTCTGGGATGAATGAGGTTGGAGTTCGAGTCACCATACATAAGAGCACAGATTCTGGTCAGCCCAATGGTGTGGTGCTTAGTGCAGCTACTACCATTTGGCTCCCAATATCTCCACAAAATGTCTTCAATTTTTTCAGGGATGAAAGAACTCGACCTCAGGTATACATATATACACACGCATTTTCTAAAAAAATAATAAATAAATAAAAAACTCGTATCAAACACCTTGCTCAACTGTTACATTGGTTTTCATTTGTTTTTATCTTTCGTCTAGTGGGATGTTCTTTCCAATGGCAATGGAGTGCAAGAGGTTGCCCATATAGCAAATGGTTCGCATCCAGGGAACTGCATATCTGTTCTTCGAGTAAGTCATTTAAGTTGTTATCTCTTTATTGTTTTGGTTTCATTATTAAATACGCAATTTTATCTATACGCGATGATTGTCATGGAATGATTGTTTGTATAGGCATTCAACACAAGCCAGAACAACATGTTGATACTTCAAGAGAGTTGCATAGACTCATCAGGGTCAATTGTTGTGTACTGCCCTGTTGATCTACCGGCCATCAACATTGCAATGAGCGGTGAGGATCCTTCCTACATTCCTCTCCTTCCATCAGGATTCACCATTTCCCCGGACGGTAGGCCAGAGCAAGGAAGGGATGGTGCCTCGTCATCAAGCTCTTACACAAATGGAAGTGGAAGCGGATCACTAATTACAGTGGCATTTCAAATACTGGTGAGCAGCTTGCCATCTGCTAAGTTGAACTTGGAGTCTGTCACAACTGTTAATAACCTGATCGGTACGACTGTCCAGCAAATTAAGGCTGCCTTGAATTGTAATAGCAGCAGTTCATGTTGATCAGCAATATTCAGAGAGAGAAAGAGAGAAATAAGGTGGTGATGGAGGTATTGAATTGAATTGGATGTGGGACAAGTATCTGGGTTGGTTGGGACTTTGAATGCCCTCTCTCTACTCTCATCAAGAGCTGAAGTCTCTTCATTTACTGCTTCTGCTTCTGGCTTCTGCTTCTGCTGCTGCAACTATTTGAGCTGGCTGTTTTGAATCCAAGGTCTCATTTACAATTTACACCAACTACCACAAACTTTATTTTCGGGTGGGGTTGGCTTTTGGTTCTTTTACTTTTGGGTTTTTTTTTTTGTTATGGGATTGCAAATTTACCTTGCAACAAAATGAGTACTACAGTATCATTAAAAGAGGGAGTCAAGAACGCACCATACAAGTCTTTCCTGCTGAATTTCTCTATGTTTTGATGGGTCCATCTCTCATCTCTTTTTATTCTCTTCAGCATGAAAAATTGTATGGTTCGGGCATTGACTTCTTGTTCGTGGACTCCATCTCTATTTATTTATTTATGAAATTGAATCCTATTTGTTTAATATCTCTTCTCCATAGGTAATCTTGTTACAATCTTATCGGAACTTTTCTCACAGGCTCAATTAATTTCTATTTTCCGTGGTTGTACTGTGTGTGTAATTGTATGAGTCATTATGGCGGCAAGGGGTTGACAGTAATGAGAGTAGGGCCAAGGCGTTGACTGTCGAGCTTAACTTCAATTTTGTGGGGCTCCTCCATGCTTTTGCTTTTCGTTGAGAGCTTAAAACTTCAATTTATCTCGCATTAAATTGCTGTGTAAAAAAAACATTTTGATTGATATTATGATCCCTAAGCAGCGTTCTTTGTTCCCTCTTTGTCTGAGATTTTGAGCATTTGAGGGTTGTTTTGTTGACGAAGGTGGAAGCCGAGAATCCCTTAAGCTTGAGAAGATAAATCATTGCCTTGATACGCAAGGAACAATTCTTTGAGTGATTATTGGTTTGATTGAAGAGTGATAACTACCAAGTATCAGCTGAAGATTGGAATTTGATTCAAGTTTGGGTTACAATAATAGTTTGATGTGCTGGTGCGTAATCCGACTCAGCTACCTTGACATAAACCTGAATACATATATATATATATATATATGTATATATATATGTATATATATATATGTATATATATATGTATATATATATATGTATGTATATATATATGTATATATATGCAAAGGGTGATGACTGCTCGAGTAGTCATAAAGATGGGATTTTTTCAATCAATTCATGGAAGTTAGTACAACAAAAAGGAGCCGAGGGATTGACAATGAATTGGGAGTGGGTTGTTTGTAAATTGTTGGATGTGTTATTGCTTGTAGAGAAAAAGGGAAAAATATATGGTAATTAGTTGTCTGTGAGACTGAGAGCCACAAGTCTGCAAGAAAACTAGTAAAGCAATAAAGACATGTCTTAAAAGACACCATCAATGGATGCATGTAGCTTGTAGCTGTATCAATTCATTCCACCTATATATAGATCATCTACAGTCCCATACCGTCTCTACGTATAGTTTTCTATTAAGATGATAATTTTTTACACTACTCAATACATATCTCGAAACCCTCATGAAATTTATTCTGGTCCGTCCGTACGATTAAAATTTCAAGTCAACCCTTCATGAAATGTTTAATAAACAAGTGAGTTTCAGATCAACCTGTTAAACCTTATAATGACCTATTATTCCATTTAATATATTGGTAGATTTCTGGTTAAACTATCAACCCTTATATTGACATATATATATTAATCCGTTTAATAAATATCTCATTACTAACCTGTTTACCCACTCATTTGCCTACCTAAATACCTATTAAATATTATAATTTAAATAAGTTAAACATATTAAATAGATTAAACGGATCGAACGGATAATAGGTTAATTGGGTTTCGAATATGACAAGATAATTAAATGGGTTACACGGGTTACCTGAGTCATTAACAGGTCGGGTTTGGATTGGAAATTTTTGACATGATTATTAAACATGTAGTGTTCAAGTTTGACATATTTGGGTATAACAGAGTTCATAACACGACACGACTCATTATCAGTCCTAGTTTTCTAAGAATACCCTAAAACAAATCATATTATCTGAGTAATTGAGCGAATGTCGAATATTTGAATTCGCAATATTTTTCTGAAAAGAGAAATATTATTGAATTAATCAACAATTAACTTATCATATAAAGTTCAAACTTTTGACTAATAAAGGAAGAAATCGAATGTAGATGGGCGTGGTACCATGGTAGAAGAGTTCATTTCATTTGTGAAGAGAATTTATACGAAATTGAAGTCATCCCACGACAAGTCCTTTCCTTTGTAATATAGAATAGGAATTCATTAATGATCATTTAATGTAATGTAGACTTTGTGATCCGGAAAAATGGAAAACTTTTAAGACAGACATTGAGATTTCTCCTAATACTTCAGAGCCCTAGTGTCCTGGATTCCTAGTCGTAGACCCCATCCTGGTAATTAGCAATTTGGGTTTGGGAGTGGAAAGCTGACACTAAAACAAGCTGTGTACAAGCAAAAGACAACTTAGGGGCTCCATTCTAGCAGAGTAGACCAAAACTTGGCCCAAAACAGAAGACAGATCCAAGAGAAAGCAAGACTCGAGTGAGGAAAGTTATCATCGAATTAGAACTAGGGATACTTTTATCATACGCAGGCATCTCGGCTTTAATTTGTTGAAAGATGCTAACAAACTATTGCTACAACAATATTGATCCATTATACCTATTGAATTGTTTTTTGTTTTGAAATTATCTATTATTTTAGAGTCGTAACATTAAACATAGTATCACAAGTACAATGTAGTTGCAGACATTGACGTGACATGAAATATCTATCATGGGTGGGTTTTTTTTTTTTGTTCGAAATCTATCATGGGTTTGGTTTGGAGATTTGTTTGATTGTTGACCTCACAAAAGACCGATCTAAACACATGGGCCACCAAATTAGATATTCAAAATCTAGCAAGAATAGGTTAGGCCGATCCAATTCTTAGTTAGGTTGGACTGCCTTCCTAAATGCCCTGTCCATGTACGTGTGAGACCCAAATCCAATACAACAAAATCATCCAAAACTAATAATGACCGGGAAAATCAGTACTCTTGACGATATTGTTTTGCCATCTACTTACAATCGGCAAAATTAATATCTCTCATAGGCATATCTTCCTCCTCCTCAATGTAAATGGTCAAAATTACAAGCACTACAGTTTAGGATTTAACTATGAACATTGAGGTCTTGGGTCTAAGATTACTTATTCACTCCTTACCATTTAAATAATAAGTTAAAAAGAGTGAAGTGCGTAAATGTGGGCACAAATTTGTTAAAATTGCTAATCGATCTATTTTAAACTGTTATTTATCTAACTGTTTAAGTTTTACTGGATAAAAATCAAATGGTTTGAGAATCCAAACTGCTCCGTTAGTAACGGTTTGAATTTGAATTTTTATTTTGGAAATCTGGTTAAATTCAAACTGAACCGTTAAAGAATATATTCATTTTAAAATCTATTATTAATACAAATTAAAAATTATAAAAATAATAAAAATAAAAGGATACCTAGATATATCCATATAAACACATGTATACACATGTAAAACTATAATAAAAGATTATTAAATAGTAATGTTTGTTTGGTAAAATCTTAATATATAAAATTTTGAGTATTGATTATTTTGTTCTTTTTTTTTAATCCTTGATTTATTTATTTTATTCCTAAACGGGTTTAAAACGGTTTTAAACCGTTTCGATCCAAACCAAATGGTTAGTAATGGTTTGGATCGAACAACTTTATTTCTAATTTTAGAAAATTCAAATCGCATCGAACCGTTAAGATTTTAACGATGTGAATTTGGATATTCTCAATATTCATATCGAACTGCACCGTGTCCACCCCTAGAAGCACGACCTGAAATAAATTGGTTTAATTCTCAAAATAAAAATAGAGGATGATAAATTCAAGTATTAAGTAACTTATCGCATGATTTATTAAAAATTGTAACTCTTTAACGTTTTTTATAGTGATTGTATGAATGAGTCCTTCCCAAATTTGAGGAGGATCGAGGGATGAAATATCTATGTATGAGTATGAGGATTGAGGGCCTTACAAGTATGAATGAAAATATTTGTAATATCCGTAAAAAATTTGCCGATATCTCCATATTTTGAAGTCTCGATATTAAAATAGGAGATAAGAAAATCGCAATATTTTTGTGAATATACTCATAATTAAATGTTGACATAAAAAATAAGGTGAAAAGAAAAATATCCTCTCAATTTTCATTATATAGCCATTAGTCTTATATAAATGTTGAATGTTTAAGTTTTTTTTTCTAAAATTTCATTCGAATTTTCAAATTCGGACTAAATTTTCATTTTTTCTATTGTTAAACGTAAATAATATCAAAATCGATATTTTTCATAAATTTAACCATCGATCTTTCTTAAAAAAAAACGATATTTTCTTTTTTGCTAGCAAGTCACTTGCAATCACATAAAGGGTCAGCTGAGACCTCAAATGGAAAGGCACAAGAGCCACTTGTTCCAAGTCATAATTACTAATTGGTTAGGCGGCTTCCGCCAAATTTCTAATTTCTTTTTATTAGTTCACTATAAACAATATCAAAATCGATATCCAAACTTCGTTGTAAAATATATTTTCATCCTTATTAGCAGCTGGGGCCTAAAATGGAGAGGCACAAGAGCCACTTGTTCCAAGCCGTGATTGGTTGGGTGGCTTAGGCCACAAAGTGAGAATGGGATTTACACACTGCCAAACAAGCCATATGTGCATCTCTTTTTCTTTTTCTTTTTTTAGTTTTTGGACAAAACCTATATATAATAGTGATACTTTATCGATATGAACCATTCCTTTTGAACAAAAAACGAAAGAGATAATATATTTATTTATATTCATTGGTATTAGCCTCCTTTAAGGCTCTAAGGCCTAAGAAAGAAGCTGCTGATCTGAGATCCGACCCGATCTCATCTTCTCCTCCCATATATTCCAGCTCCGGAGCAGTTGGATCAAAACTATAATCAGGTACCGGAATCAACCCGAGATTCAATTCTCATATTTCGTCACGCATTTGTGGAATTTTAAGCTGGTTTAAAGTCGTACGAGTTTTCTCTTTTGCTACGTTTTTATTACGTAATTAATTATGTCTAAAAGTGAGTATTGAAATGGCATTTCCAAAAACCTTATTTCTACAGATTACAACTGTCGTGAAAGAATTTAAAAGTCCACCGGTGGATTGTCACCTTTGTTTACTGTGAAAGGGATTGGAGGACACTTGTCAATGACCCTTTGGAACTGGATTTCAACTTCAAGCAAGTAGATACTAGAAACAAAAACAAACTTGTGGTTGCAAAATTTCAAGCTTTTTTATTTTTCATTTTTGTTTTCTTTTGAGCTTCGGCCTAATATAATAAGGTGGGGCTCCACTATAAGGTGGGCTCCAGTATAAGGTGGGTCCGCTACTGCCGCACCCACTCTTTCTATTCTATTATTCTTCTTCTTATTCCCTATTATTAAACTCCGATCCATCTGGACCGTTCATCTTAATTTAATTTGGTTTGAGTACCCATGTATTAAAAATATATATATAACACAATCTATTAAAATATGTATTTCTCAGCTGACAAATTTATTCGGTTGGATATTTTACAGGAAGTGTTACTAAAAAGTAAAAAAATAAGGAAAATCATTATTCTGTGGGGAAAAGTTACTTTTAGTTCCTTATTCAAATTTTCACTTTATTTTTTATAATTTTAATTCAAACGAACTTCTTACTTGTAGTAATTAAATGATATATTTAAATTTTCATCTAATTATTTAATATAATATTAATATATTCCTCAAATAAAATTAGAAGTATTTTTTTATATTTAAATTAGAGTTATATAAGGATTAGTTTTAACAAAATTTGAATTAATTTAACAAATAATATGCTATTATGTACAACGTAAATTAATTATAAAACAATTTTCAAGCATTGAGTAACAAGAAAATTAAGAAATAAGGATATATAATTGTATTTTAGCACAAAATAATAAAGTTATATAGTTGTAATACGACTAAAATATCTTTTAATAAATAGAATATAAGAATATTCTTGATATAAATTTGAATTTGTTTTTAAATTGATAATTAATTAAATTGAAAATACGAGAATTAAAATAAAAAATTGAGTAAATTAGCTGATTTTTTAGCCAAAAAATTATTATCCTTATGCTAAAAAAAATTCATTACTCATCTGTAATTTTTTAATTTTTAATTTTTTTCAACGGAAAAAGTGTAGAAATTATCTTAAATTCCAATAATTAACCGACGTCTCCTTGAAGGTGTCTTTTCTATATTAAAAAAAAAAAAACACAGCTGTCCATTTTTCCCAATTTCATTTATCCTCGTGGTGAAATTAGAACCATATAAATTCTGTTGTTATCTTTTGTTGGTCAATGGAAATAAAGTTGCCAAAATAAAAATGAATTATTGTTGTTCGGAAAATAGAAATTGAGTGGGAGGGTGGGGACAGTGGGGTCAGATGGCGTGGCGATTAAATAAAGAAGCCACGCAAATAAAGATCCGCTGATGTGTCAAAAAGCGCAGATAAAGTTGAGGTGGGGACCAAATCAGCCGGTGAGATCTCTTTCTCTCTCTCTCTCTCTGGATTTTGAGAGAATCACATCCACATCTGTTCCAATATCTCATCCTAAAAATGTAATTATATGATCAAGATTAAATTGAAGGCCACGCCACTTCCCTATACCCCTATTTGCCTTGCACTTATGCACACCTTGACAAGGACTTGGCCTTTTGCCCACCCTTCTTTGCCTCTCCTTGTTTTTTGTGGCCAAGATATTTCTTCATTTTCTCCATCAAATTTTCTTTTTGGTCCTCTTCTTTTTTCTAATATTCAAATTTCACCTACTCTTTGGAGGCAGGTGTTGAGTATGAAAGTGTAATTTTGGATTAAAAAGTAAAGCCTAATACTTGTAGTATATCCTTTTTTCTCTTTATCGAATTATTTTAATAAATTTATTATAATTAAAATTATTTATTTTTTAAATTATCATATCAAAATTATCTTAATAAAAAATAAATAAAATTAATTATTTATATGTATTAAATAAATAGATAATTTTCATACATTTTTTAATTTTTACTTAAATTATTAACTTTTTAAATATATATGAATGACTACATCGCTTCTAATCTTATTAATTTTTTATAGAAGTAATATTAAGGTGATGATTTAAAAAATAAATAATTCTAATTATGAAATATGTATAAAAATATTTTGATAAATTGAAAAAAGTGATACGATGAGGTATAAGATGTAAATATTTTTTTTTGTCAAGTGGATTTAGTTCAGTTGACTCTAGTGTTCATTTGTAGATAATTTATTTCAAATTTGAATTTAAATAACATATTTTATAAATAATTTCTAAAAACAATTCGCAAAAAAAATATAAATATTTTTTTAAAAATAAAAATATCTAGAAAAAAAAAAAGGAAAGGTCAGTCTTTATGTATTATCCAAAACTCAAAATTTCAGTTGGGATGTTGGGAGATTAATATCTTCCACAAAAATATCAAGAAAATGAAAATACGGATTTTTCGTTTTTTCTTAATTTAGGAGAAAAGGCCAAAAGGTGGGAGACAAAGCACCAGAAAGTGCCGAGTGTCTGAGGGTCCCTGCATTCACAGCCACAAGATTCATAGGCCCTTCTCGAATTCTCGTCGCCAAACTTTGCTAAAACATTTTTTGGAAAAAGAAAAGTGCTCAACTTTACGTGGCAGCTACTGCTTTTACTCTCTCTTCCTCCATATAACTCTGAATTTCTTTATGCGCTTTTCTCCACTCTCATTTATCTCCACATTGCCTTCTTCTTCTTCCTCTTCATCTCCTCTGGATTTGATTTTTCTTTTATATTCTTCTTACCGGGAATCCGACGGCGGAATCTGTTATTTTTGTTCGTCGGGAAAGGCCGAGGAGTCTGTTTTCTCAGTTAGAAAACTGTCGACACAAGTTTGTATTTAGTCTTTCAGATTCCAAATCAGGTAAGCTTCTGATTGATCGTAAGCAAGATACTTTTTTTTTTTTACAAAAAGAAAAAATATTTTTTGAAAAAGTCTGATTGGTTCTTATTTATCCTTTTTGTGTATATAATATATATATATATATATATATATACACAATAATATTAAAGTTCAGCGGAATATCCAATTGATGAAAGTCTGTTTTTTTCGTTTGTGAACAATTCAATTCACAGGTGTTAAAGAGTTCGTAGTAAACGTGTTGGACTAGTTGTTGTGTTTGTTTTGAGCAGCAATCAATGGCGGTTGAGGTATGCAAATGCAATTTTTTTTCTTTTTCTTTCAATCTTCTGTCTTTTATGCAATTTTCTTACTTTTTCTTTCGTTCTTCTGTCTTTTAATGAATCTATTTGGTCAAGATTTGATTTTTGTTTGCCGATGAACACACTCACTTACTCATAATTCGATTTTGATTATCTCTCAGTACCACCTGTGCTCAAGATCTAGTGAATACATGTTTCTATTCTGTCAATTCGATGCGTATTCAATTATTTACATAGATAAATAGATAGATAGCTAGATAGATAGATAGATAGCAGCTGGGGTTAGATGGACCCAAAATCTTGATTTGAATAAGTTTATGGTCGGTATCAAAATGATCAACATAATTTGTTAGATACCAATTAGTGTTAGTAAAGGAGTAACTTGATTGTGCTTGCTTGGTTTCAGGTTTATGTGATTATGTGTGTCAGTTGTTTTCTCATGTAAACTCGCATTTGCGTGTTTTTTGTAAACCGAATTGTGTACTAATGATGGCAACTTGTTCACTTGTTTTGACTATGTTGGATATAAAGTATCAACCCGACTTTGTGTTTGGACATAGGATCAGAGTGAAGCCACTGGGTCAAATACCTCTCTTGGAGTTGGGAATTGCAGTTCAAAAAGTGATGCACAATCAAAACCAGTGATTGAATTGAAGGAGGTTTGCTCGTTTGGCAATGATCATACGCCTAAGGTACCTTTTTTCCTTCTCCTTTTTGTTTCTGGACCGAGCTATATTGTTTTATGTACCTGCTCAAGCTTTGGCTCAACAGTTTTCTGTTTTCTCCTTGGTTATTCAGATCAGGAAGCCTTACACGATTACGAAACAAAGAGAAAAGTGGACAGAGGAAGAGCATCAGAAATTCCTTGAAGCCTTGAAATTGTATGGCCGCGGGTGGCGTCAAATAGAAGGTAGGTTCACTGCAACATAATTTTTGTAAAGCAATTGTCTTTGTTCTCTTACATGTGAGTGTGATGATTAAGTTTCTCTCATCTTCATGCAGAACATGTAGGCACCAAAACTGCAGTTCAGATTCGAAGTCATGCTCAAAAGTTCTTCTCAAAGGTTAGCTCTTTAGTACCTATTTATAATTTCTAATTATACACGATCAGAATTTTTGATTCCATTTACGGTATATTATAGTTAGTTAGCATATATCCTTCACTCCATTGATATGGTTTTTATTTTCTTGCTATATCAGGTAACTAAGGAGTCGAGTGCACCTATTGAAGGCTCAGGCTCAGTCAGACCAATTGAGATTCCTCCTCCACGGCCCAAGAGGAAGCCTGTGCATCCTTATCCACGTAAATCAATCGAGTCTCTCAACGAATCACCAGAAAGGTCACCATCCCCGCAATTTTCAGTTGCAAGGAAAGGCCAACAGTCTCCCACTTCAGTATTATCTGCCGCACATGGTTCAGATGTACTCGGCGGGGCTGCAGCAGCTTTGGATCAGCTTAACAGATCTCCAACCCCAACTTCATGTACTACTGACATGCCATCATCCAGCTTATCATCCCATCTCGAGAAGGAGAATGATTACATGACATCCAACTCATCTGCTGAAGAAGCGAAAGAGGTCTTACCATCTGTACAACTATCTGCTGACTCGACCTTGGAAAAGATTTCCTTCACGGTATGCTTAACTGTAATCTTTGTGTTTTCATTTACGAATGTATATACCGTTTTGGGTTCTGAGTCTGGTTACTTTTGCATTTTCAGAAATATGGATCTGGTTCCAATCACGCTGCAAGTACTGAAAAGGATGCGGCCAATTCAATAGGTATTAAGTTATTTGGAAAGACAGTTTTGGTGTCGGACATAGAGAAACAATCTCCATCTGTTGCTGAGGATTTTAGGATGTCGACATCAAATGCCAAACACGAGAATCATGAGCAGGAGAATGATGAGATTGTTCAAATGTTACAATTTGGCGGTTTAGATACGCGTTTGTCACTTGGTGGAATTGTTGATAACCAGAAACAGAGCGCGAATTCCGGGACAGTGACCCTTCAAGCTTCTCCTCCGGCATGGTCGGCTATGTACCAGAGTCTACCATTTTTTAACGTCAGATCATACTACCAAAGCTCAGTTCAAATGCACGGCAATTCTTGTGCAGACGAAACAATGACGGAGGGTGCTGCTGGTGTTGATTCATTACATCAACGGAGTGTTTCTGTTTCTGTTTCTGTCCCTCGCAGTTCAAGGAAGGGGTTTTCTCCGTACAAAAGATGTTTAGCAGATGTAAATATGAACTCATCATCAGTTACACTTGCTGAAGAGATGGGAGATAGACAAAAGGCTCGTGTCTGCTCGTAATTCATTCATAGTAAATGTTTTGTTTCTAAGGTTATCGCTACATGAGCCCGCTTCATTAAAAATCTGTTCTATAGGCTTCAGTTCAGTTCGACATGTTCCAGTCTGATGCACTTTTCGCATATGACAATAATTGTAACTTCCTTTCTGCATTTATTCTTTAAAACCTATTCTTTCAACTCAAATTCAATCATACAACTGAGGGATTTAAAAAGTATATTGTTGGCATACAAGAGAGAATGTCTAAATAGCTAAAAAGAGACTTTGGACCTGTATGTTGTTTGACAACCACGATCAAAGCGAGCGGCGGCTGACTTTTCAATACCGTCTTGGGTTTCGTTTGGGGGTTTGCCGGAGCTCTGATCTCGGCTTTGCAACCTCGACAAATATTACCCTGCCATCCAAAAAGAGAATGTCCAAATAGCTAAAAAGAGACTTTGGACCTGTATGTTGTTTGACAACCACGATCAAAGCGAGCGGCGGCTGACTTTTCAATACCGTCTTGGGTTTCGTTTGGGGGTTTGCCGGAGCTCTGATCTCGGCTTTGCAACCTCGACAAATATTACCCTGCCATCCAAAAACTGAGCAAACAAAAACAAAGTGAAAACAACGATACAAATGTACTTGACTGTCGTTGCTGAAAGTGTACTTGACCGTACTCCAGTAGGGCCAAAAGAAAGAACACCCAAAAAGCTGGCCTGATTTAGATGAGAATAACGTATCCAGAAAATGGCATCAACCACCTAACTATTTGGTGAGCGAATCTGGCTCAAGCCTACATCTACATCTGCGGTATGCTACTTGAACGAAACCAAACCAGAATCAAAATTCCAAGAGAAGCAGCACATGTTAATGTGTATTAAAAGGGCTTTCTTTGTTTGTCCATTAGTAAGGATGTGCCATCTTGCCTTGTGTTTACACTCAAGTCAAGCTTTTTATTGAGAGAGCACCTTGCAGATTAAAATTTTGAAGCCAGTGGGTTTTTGTCCAAGAGCTCAACTTAACAACAATGTAAGGAAACCTTCTCTTCCCTATATTCAAGTAGACTGCAATAGTCCACACAATGGGACTTTATAGCAGTCAAAATCAAGACAACCTGAGGGCAAAATCTACAACTTAACAAACCTTGATTGGAGCTTGAAGCGCCTAATGGAGTTTCATTTGGGAAATTTATCGGAAGTTCTTTTTTTTTTCTTTTTTTTTTAAACTTTGGCAAAGTAATTTTTATAAAGCATGAAAATTTAGAATGAAACATGGATATAACCTATAAGAAACGCACTTGTTCAACCCCTCAATAACATGAATAGCAGTTGATGTCTCAGTGACGCTCTATGCATGATATGTCATTGAGAATTAGCTGATTGTAAGGGCTACCAAAGTTATTGAATGCTGGTGTGCACATCATCAGAATTTCAGAAAGCAGAATAATTATCAAACTGAAAAGGAAAGTACAATTCAATACCTATATACTCTCAACTCTCAAGTCACATTTTCATCGTATTTAAAACAAATGGCCATCTAAGACTAAAATTTCCAATTTAAATCATGGGGCAAATTCAGGATACGATTAGACCTAGAAGTGATCTCCTTCTAACCTCAACGCATGAACCCTCTATCAATGATCAAGCCGCACCACCATTTCACTTCGATATATAAAAAGCTAGCCTTTAGTATGATCTGACAGGTGATAGCAGTCATGGACTAACTATGATGAAACTCTGTGCCACTTCGGAAGCTATACAAGTTTAAGCTGCCTAACATTCATATTCTCTTAGGCCAGGCTAAGGCATGTCTCTGGAAACGATGAAGTCATAATCAGGCAATCATAGCTAAAACTGTTGGCATAATGTTAGAGCAAGGTATTACTATGCTCCACGCTTCTTACGGTTTCATACGTTTCAACTTAGCCAAAGTTTATGCACCAATTTTGAAGCACAGTGATATGAATTTTTTGACTTTTCTAATCAATGTATCCCAAAATCCTCATAGATACCAAAATTCATCTCTCTTTTCCCAAAATAGTATATCTCAGCCATCAAAACACTAAAAGACCGCTGTAGTGCTGCTTTGTGCAGACATATAACGTAACAAAAATAGGTCAACGAATTGAATTGGGCGAATAACAACCGAGCAGTACAGGGACATGTTTGGGTCATTGAGATACTCAAGGACACACAGAGCATGCAATAAGCAAGCAGTATTAGACTACCAAGCAAGGTGAATTTCTCAGCTAGGTACGCAATGGGAATTATTTGCTCCACTGAAAATCCTCAACTAAAAGGACCTTTGCTTCAAGTGCAACTAATAATCGATTGTCTTATACCAGTCAGGACTCACTCGCCTGTTTGAAGAAACTGGTATATTGTATAATATATTAGTAAGTGATGCAGTGTCATTTGTTTCCTAATATTTCATGTTATTTTGAAAAAGGAAAGAGAAGCCTCTTGGGCAGCACATACCTTTCCATGCATTCCTTCAATAGCTTGCTGAGATTCCTCTTCAGTTGCATAGCGGAGAAAAGCGAAGCCTCTTGGCCTATTTGCTATTCTATCCATCACAAGATTGACTACAAAATGAACAGGAATTATTCAGAGCATGAAATCAATATAAGGAATAAAAACCAATATTAACACATATTTGCTGCTCTCACCTTCTACAAGTTGTCCAAAATTTTGAAAAGCATTTCGTAAACTCTCTTCAGTGGTACGAAATGAAAGCCCTGCATGACAAAGCCCATCATTCGTGATGAATTTCTCTTCCCCGCACATAAGAGTTAAAGAATGAAAATAATGTAACTTAATTTGGAGAAAATATGTGAAAGATTGAATATGCAGAAGTAATGGAGCCGAAGTTTGAGCCTTTTTTTTTTAAACAGACAAACTAGTCTTGGTTAACCAAGAGGACCCAGATGCTTAAATTGTCCGTAAAGGTCATAGAGCTCATCAAGCATGGTGCTTTACTCAGAAAATTGGAGACAATTTTCACTTTCAGGGATCAATCATAGTGAGACAGTGAGTCCATATCTAGTTTTTAGCGAAGGCAGCAGGAATATAATTGCTCAAGTTTCCATCTTTCCGTGATTTAACCAGGTAAGATAGTAGAGTAAAAATGATGTATTACATTCAACAACAAAACCCACATGATATGGATTATACAGAAGGAAATTAGGAAAGACAAAACTAACCACTGACGTAGAGCTTGGTAGAGGAGGTGTTCGAAGAAGAAGAAGAAATAGATGCCATTGGTCTGGGAGAGGAGGAAAGGCGAGGGAGTGAGATCCAAATTCTTCTACAATTATGTCCATGGCACTGCTTGCCCCAATTAGCGCACAAAGTTAAAGCGAATGAGGAAGCGGAACTACTACAAAAACCCAGCTGAGAAATTCTGTGTTGATCATTGTGCTTCCTGCTACTAGTAGAATTAGTGTTAGCATTGGAGGACCAAGCAGAAGCAGCCCATGGATATGATGGATTTGCAGTTGCAGCGCTCCTCGGGATCAGGATAACGCTCGCTGCCATTTCAGTAGCAAATCTTGCCAACACTCCACTAGCGGTCTACTCGCAGTCTTTAACACCAAATCTTGTGGAAGGCGCGTCCTATGCGACAGCTTTCTAAGGGCAAGGGTGGGACATTCTGATTCTGAGGGTGAAAGGCCTGTGTAGTATTGGACTTAGGTCCAGCTTCGAGTTGGACCGTCCAATTGTTTGCCCACGTCACCAATTTGGCCTTTCTGTCTATAAATTTTGGGCTGGCCATTAAATTATACCAGTCTTAGGTCTATCCTTGCATCACGGAACACCCCATTTTGGGCTGTCACTCCACAAGCGGATTGCGTTAGATTGGGCACATCCATATGCTGTTAATTGGTTCGTTAAAATTTATCGAAAAATTGGATGGAACTAGAATTATACCAGAAAAAAAAAAATTAAATTGAGCAAAAATCAAATCGAATTAAGAAAAGCGAATCAAACCTTTACTAGAATCGGTTTGATTTTGGTTTTCCGCAGCAAAAAATTGGACCAAATCGGAACCCTAATTTTGATTGAAACGGTGCGTTTCGTCCATGTTGTTCAATACTAATGAAGAAGTAAGAAAATAGTCTTCGACTCTTCGTCTTCCTCAGACCTAGCCGCACTAAGAGTCCCACACCCAGTCGCTCCCATTCCTCTTTGTCACTTCATCTTCCTCATGTCTCTCTCTCAACCTCAATCTATTAGCCACTCTCAGTCCCCCAATGCCTCGTCGTCTTCTTAGTTTCAGTTTGCAAGAGAAATCGAGTCGAAGAAACAACACATATCGCCTCCACCTCCCCTCGCCTAAACTGTATAGGCCTCGCACCACCAACCATCGCTCAAAGCCTCTAAGACTCTAACGATCGAAACCATCGTGAGTCTCGCTCTCTCCCTCAATCTCTCTGTCTCCGTCTACATTAACTCGGTCGCTCAATCTCCGTCTCCACGGTCTCCGTCTAGAACGCCCAAAAGTTGAAATCCATTGTCATCACCTCCATATCTTCGGAACCCTCGTAGGCTCACGCCTCTCAATCACTCTAGTCATTGTACATGAAATATCCAATTAAACAGGTTAAGAACCGAACTGAACCGATTCCACCGATTTTTGGTTCAAATTGGAATTAGGGGTGAGAACCGAATCGGGTAATACAAGTAACTACGTAAAGGGTTACACTGCCTTTACTTTCTTCCTTATGATGATCATTTTATTTATAATGTATTAGAAGAAATTTAAGGGTAATACAAGTAACTACGTAAAGGGTTATACAAGTCCAAACTGTCCAATAATTACCAATCCCTTCAGAAGTAGAAGACAGAATACATCTCCTCCTCCATCTGACACGACACTTTTTAGTTTTCACCTTCGTGTCTTTCGAATTCACTAGTTAATTTTAGAACAAAATAGACAAGGTTGAAGCGAGCTCGGAGTTCCGAGCTTCAAGGAGCAGTGGGAGTGCGTGTATGATGAAAGCGGCAGTGCTGTATCACTACCCTTGCCCAGACGGTGCGTTTGCTGCTTTGGCTGCGCATCTCTACTTCTCAGCCGTCTCCGTTGAACCCCTCTTCTTCCCCAACACCGTCTACAGCCCCCTCACCCCGCAACAACTCCCTCTCCGCGACATCCACCGTCTATACCTTCTTGACTTCGTCGGCCCCTGTGGTTTCGTCCAGGAGATCTCTTCCAAGGTCCCCAGCGTCGTCGTTTTGGACCACCACAAGACTGCCCTCCGTACGCCATTGGGTGGAAACGTAACCGGCGTCATAGACATGAACAGAAGTGGAGCCACCATTGCTTTTGATTACTTCAAAACCAAATTTATCCAGGAGGCTCACACTTGCAATACCGACAACAAGGCGGCCGTGATTTCTGAGTTTGACAGAGTGAGGAGGTTGTTCGATTATGTGGAGGATGGGGATCTCTGGAGGTGGACACTTCCCAATAGTAAAGCTTTCAGTGGTGGATTCAAAGATTTGAACATTGAATTCGATCTTCGCCTCAACCCATCTTTGTTTCAACAGGTAATTCAATTTCTACCTTTCTTACTTCACCTCATTAACAAAAGTTGAATTCTTTAAGAATAAAAATTTGATCTTTTTCTCCTGGGCAGTTGCTTTCTTTGGATTTGGAGTCACTGATTACTCAAGGAATGGCAAGCTTATCCGCAAAGCAGAAGTTAATAGATGAAGCTCTCGACGAGTCTTATAAAATTGCACTTGGAGCTGGAGCCTATGGACATTGCCTGGTATTGCTTCACTTCATCTCTCTATTTGGCATTGGATAGGGCTCGTATGTATGTTAAATTGTTATTGCTATCAAGTTAACAACAAAAGTACATGTCTTTTAAGTCCTGGTGTATATATACTCCAGGTTTCTTGGTGTAATCTTTGAAGAACCTAAATAGATTGATTAAAAAAAAGATGGAAAAATTATTGGAAATGTATAATCTTGTCCTTGTTCTTGTAGGCTGTCAATGCAGATTCTATCTCAGAGTTGAGAAGTGAACTCGGACATCAATTAGCGACTAAAAGCCGTGGTCTAAACTTAAGGTATGGCCCATTGGTGTTCTGTTCACACTCTTCTTTTTTGCTTTCCAAGTTTTTCAACTAGCATTGAAGATACCTTTCATGCTTCCCCTCTTTTCAATACCGCTGCTATGAGAAGGTTAGGGCTTTTGGGGCGGTTTTCACTTTGAATTTAGTGTAGGACTTCATCATTGGTGCTAATATTAGCCACGAACACCTGTTGTGGGCCTCAACCTCAAGTAAAGCTTGGCGGCTGAGCTTGACTTTAATTGTCACTTTAATGAATTGGATGGTATCTGTGGGACTGACTCTTTTCCTTGATTGTGAAAACTTCCCCCAATTTTTTTTGGCTTGCTTTTGCTTTCTCTCTTTTTACAAGCGATGCGGATTTCTTGCTGATTACCTACCCCAAATTAGCTTATCAAATTACAGTTCTTGTGTCCATTTAAGTTTCATCCATAAACAATGCAATGTTAAATGCAGAAAGCCATAAGTAGGCGATGAATATAGCGTCTTTTTCCTTTTTTTTGTCCATTCTCATTGAAGGGGACACTAAACACATGTGATTACAGTATCCTGCCTCCGTTTGTGAATGAGTTTGTGAAAGAATTGTAAAAAGAAAAGCAATAACTGTAAGGAAGAAATCCTCAGCTATCAATGTATAACAAATAGCTCTAGGCCGATCTTGAACCACACTGATGTTAGACTAAACGTATTGAACTTGGGGCTTTCATTGGTTTGCGTTAGACAGATCCATGTTAGAATCCTTGATCACCACCCTCTTATAGTAATTCTTGATTGATTTCATCATGTGTTTGAATTAAGTGTGGAAGTGCTTTCTGAATCTGGAGGAAGCACCTAGCATATGCTTCTTCGGAAAAGCACTTCCAAATGAAAGTTCAGTTAGTAACATGTATGATATGTTTTTTCACTGGTGTCACTAAAATGTGTGCTTTTCATCCTTCCAGACCATTTTGATTAATTACTTTTGTTTTGTTTCTGTTCCTGCTTAGGGGCATTGGGGCTGTTGTATACAGAGTCCCTGAGCTTGAAAATGTCCAAATGCTCAAAATAAGCCTAAGGAGCTTGGACAACGAAGACACAACGCCTATCTCACAGGTTGCTAATATCCATTATCATCAATTATGCTTGATTCCCTGCCTGTTAAATGTCAATGAAAATTGATTTTGCATTTTTCTTGTCAGGAATTTGGAGGCGGTGGGCATCGAAATGCTAGTTCCTTCATGTTAGGCTCGGCAGAATTCGAGCCGTGGAAGGTTGGCTGCTAGCTGTTGAACATGTACAAGATCCACAACATGTAGTTGATCCAAATGATAACCCTCTGATCACTCTGCATAACTCTATTTTTGTAACAGGAATTTTAACATTATTTTCATCAAAAAACAAAACAGTAAGGCCTGCAATTGGTCATGTTGTGTCGGATTCGTGTCGTATCATGAACTCTGTTTTATTCAAATATGCTCAATCTGCATCTAACCGGTTTAATAATTGTGTCCTAAATTCGACATGTATAATGAACCATCAATGTAATCCATTTAATAAACAGGTTTTAATTGAAATCTAATTAATTTATTACTTGTTTAATTTATTTAAATTATAAGATTTGATTGGTATTAAAAGTATTATCAACGTCGGAATCCAATTTGCGACAAATGTTGTATACATGCAGTTTTATTCCACAAGAAAACACCCAAACCACCTCAAGAAAGAGGTATTTCACAAATTACAAAATCTCTAGACAAGTCATTTGATAATCTGACTCTAGAGAAGTCGATCACCAACCAAACCATGCATGGTAGCCACTAGCCAGATTGACCATCTTGTACGTGTATCTGCTTTATTTATTTATTTTAAAACAATTACATCCATCAACCATATGGGATGCATGAATTATGAGGTTATTTACCACCAAATTCCAATATTCCAGCAGCTCTCGCAATCCTCCATGACGTATAAACTTAAAAACTGATTAATTAGTTGGTGTATGCCATATGATGAGAAAGGTCTTCAGCACCGATGTTATTAGGAGTGTTCGAAGAACACTGCATCCATGGATCGTCGGTGATGAACTGCATCCAGGAATCGTCTTTATCATCTTCCTCCTGCAGGCACGACGCCGACGACGCCATTGGATTCATCTCCGGTGACATGGTTTCGTAGTCGTTATTTACACCTTGACCTAATAATGGCGAGGATCTTTCGTGAATATGAATCAGTGATGATGATGATAGAGCAGCAGCAGTAGTACTAGTACATTGCCCTAGCTGCTGTTGCTGCTGCTGCTCTTCAATCTCCGTGCAAATGCCATTTTTCTTGAAAACGCGACACAACGCAAAAGAATCCTGCGTGCGCATAAATACGCGTCAATGTGTCATCATCATCAAGAAACATATAATACAATTAAGAGCAGGATGATGAAGTTAATTCATAATTAATTAATATAAAATAAGAAGTGACTTTGTTTAATTAATAATGAGTAGGTAAAAGCGTGAAAGGGGTGGATGCGCGGATCATACAATATAATTGGTGTATCGATCTACTTATTTTGGAATAAAGCTAAAAGTATACAGGCCGTCCCCTAGGCTTTAGCTATAGCCTTCGTCCCCGACACCTTGTTACACAAACAAACACAATAATATTCCTAAGTGATTTCATTTTATTAACACCTGCTACAGGCAGCCTATATCCATTAATTAATGTTGACGTGATATCTAACCAAGTAACCGGTCTGTTACAATACTACAGTGGACCACGGGATAAACTCACCAGAAGATCTCAAAGATCACACAAGGTTCATGCCTCAAACCCATCACTATTACTCTAACCCAAACCCTAGACAAATTCTATAAATAAGGAGCCCCCTCCCTTATTTAAGAGACCCCTCTCTCCCTTCTCTCTACTTTCTCTCCCTAAAGGCTCTAAGTCACTTGTATTATATCAAACACAATACTATGATATTAATGAGAGTGAGGCAACACCGTGGACGTAGCCCGATTTGGGTGAACCACGTACTTTCTTGTGTCTTTGTGTGCGTGCGTGCGTGTCTTTACAATCTTGTTGGTACAATTTTTGCATCAACAATTAAGATGACCTACAATTTAGGCTTATTACTAAAAATACTTTTATAATCAGCCACTAACTCTTGCAATGTATTATCAGAACTCTCATTTTGTTACTTCCGTTGCTCCAATCGTTATGCTATATTAGTAACGGCGTTAATTGTACTTACGTGTCAAAAAAATGATTAGATGTTTAATTATTTTATAGAAAATTATTAAAACTAACATAAAAAAAATATTAAAAAAGAATATGATGAATAATGAATCTGATTTCGCCGACATCATCGTCTTATTTTGGAGTACAATTTATGGGATTAATTAGGATGTGATCACTAATTAATTTTTCATGCAAGAGGATGGATTGGAGATGAGGAGGAGGAGGAGGATTGTACTTTTGTCTGATTAGGAAAAAGGGAAAGCGAATTCCCTCAGGATATATCCTTTTTGTACTTTTGTCACTCACGAAGACAAGGAATCTGAGCAGTGATCCAGTGCGCAAGCAACGAATATATACATGTCAGCACCACCCAGTAGTCAGCTGCTACCTACCATGCATTATTATCTTTTTTATTATGACATTAATATATACATAAGGCTTGCGAGAGAGAGAGAGAGAGAGAGAGAGAGACAGAGAGAGAGAGAGAGAGAGATGGCCGGCCGGGTCCCTTACTAAATGATTAAGGCTTCCAATTCCATGCAGCAACGACGTCTCATGCAAATTTTACGTTGATCGATTATATATATATATATGAAGATTGATTTTTGATTAATATACTACGCACGGAGAATTAGAACTCAATGAGTTGTGTTAATGAAGCATAAATGGCCGGGGCTGGGAAAGGGGAAGAGGAAGAAGGGTAGCTTAAGCTAAGCTTTAATTAGCCTCCTGCCTTTTTACATCCCACGCGGTAAAAAAAGACGAGGTGGACAATTATTAATAATTAAAAGCAAGAGTGAATTTATAAAAACAAAAAAATGGAAGTTTTTTTTTTTTCCCAATGAAAACTCGGGTTCTAAATCAAGTTTACTCTCTGATTTTAGATTCAGACACAAAACTGGTATTTGATTTGTAGTTAGGAAGAGGTTGAAATGTTTCTCCGAGTTTTTCCTATTTCCAACGCATATTAATTCAAGGTTGAAAACTCCACAAATCATGAATCATGAAGATGGTCATAGCTAACTAAAGTACCAAATGTAACATCATCATGATATATATATATATATATAGATAACATGATTGAAAAAATTGCTAATGTGATATTAATTGGATCGTGAAATGATTAGGTGATCATGAAAATGTTGGAACTTGTGAGTTGGGACACATACATTATACATATGATGTTGATGCAAGATACGCATATGCATATACGTACACCTATAGCTACATTAATACTGGATAATATATAAGTACCTGAGTGGCGGTAGTAATAATAGAAGCAGAAGATGACGATGAGGTGGCAGATGAGGTGACGTCCATGAGGTCGGAACAGCCGTCGTCGAGTCGATATTCGTGCATGACCCAATCGGTACGAATGCCCTGAGGTGCTCGCCCTTTGTAATAAACCAGCGTCTTCTTCATTCCGATGCCTCGGTTTTGGCCTGACATCACTCTCCTGTCTTTTCCGGTAGACTTCCAATATCCCGCTCTCGTTGCTCTGTTTGTTCTGAATCCGTTCGGATACTTTCGGTCCCGCGGCCCAAAAAAATACCACTCCGGATCTCTACTTGGCAAAAACGATTTTTCTGCATTTACTCATATACATACTATTATTATTTATTGGCATAAAAATATTAATTAATTTATTTATGAATGGAGAATTATATATTATATGATCGATCGATCACCTGCTAGCTCCCAAGGCTCGCATTTGTAGAGATCAACTTCAGGGATGATGTCCAGCTCGATCTCTTGGCCGTTAATCTTGCGCTTCAGATAATAATTTACGAGCTCCTCGTCCGTTGGATGGAACCTGAAACCGGGAGGTAATCCCACGGGCGCCATATGTGCCTACGTATGCCCTAATCAAGCTTTGGTGCCTGCTGCTTAACTATAGCTCTTCTCATCACCATTTATGTATATATATATATATATATATATAGTATCTTCGATCGGGATCATCTGTTATATATGTATAAATATATATACGAAAAGTAAAAAAAGGGACTCAAATAAGTGGCTTGTTTTCTGCTCTCTCTTCTTTAACTTCCTCACTCCTCATCAGAACGTACCTCACTTTCCCTTTTCCAGATTCTCAGACAAAACCTTCTTCTTATTGACACTTCGATCTATTATTAATTAGCTTGCTAGCTTGATATATATATATATATAAATTATTGTTTGCATATAATTAATCAAGACATTATAATTAAGTTCATGTGTGTCATCTGCAATTTAATTATATGATGAGATTATTCATGATGGTTAGCAATATATATATATATAACAATTATTGATTTTATGTGGGTTTTTAATTTACAAAATTATAACTTTGATTAAATTTTTTTCATATAGAGACCAGAGACGGAGTTCGGGCTTTTCCTTCGGTTGGAAGGGTTATGTTTTGATGGACTAGCACTTGCCTATCCCAATAATTTTATATAGCCCATTGTATGTTAACCTATTTTATTAATATGTTAGTCTATTTTACTAATATATATATATAGCTCATTTTATTAATATGTTAATTCAATAATCTTATGTAGCCAATTCTATTAGTATGTTATTCATCTATGAGATTATAAAGAATTGACTCTGACATAAAATATGTGATGAACTTATTGTCATTTATATGATTATCCACATTGAAAGAGACTTCACTTATCCTATTAGTAATAAAGAGATAATAGAAGATTTTGACTCAAATTGTACAATTTAAAATTAGAAAATGATAATGTGTATATGTATTGCATGTTTAATTATGGTTTTATTGTAATTTGTTTTTTTTCCTTGTTATCAAGTTTTTATTTATGTATAGAGACTTGAGGGGTAAGGTACGTATCTTTTTATGTTTATTAATAAAATTTAATCGTGCCATCAAGTTTTTTCTAAATCTAATATGTAAATTAAGCTCGTTCAAAATTCGAATTCAGAAACCACCCTTAATAGAGACAATATATACTAGGGAAACCCATAGTTTGAGAGAATAGAGCATACATCCACTAATATCTATATGTAGAGAACTAATATAAAATATAATTACTTATATTCATGGATGAAAATATCGGTATATTTCGGCGAAATTTTGGTAATTTGAGATGGCGACACATAAGAAGAGGGGGGAGGATATTGACCGAAATTTGGACATTTGTTTCTTATTTTAAGCCCATAAATCTCATTATTTGATCAAAACGGTCGAGATATGGTGGTAGTTTCTGAAATTCGGGCGTAAAATGTGGGATTTCCAGTCGGGTCCGAAACCCGAATCGCAAACCCCGCTCGAGGTAGGGGACGACCCTGTGCATGGGCGTGGCCACCACGCGCAGAGGCTGTCACCGGCGTGTGTGGGGTCCGTTCGCCGTCCGTCTAACATGAAATATTGATTATAATTATTTTTTAAGTTTAATGGTATAACTTTTAAGTTAGTTGGATACCATATGGGTACATTTCTGAATATCTAATATAATATATTTTATATTTAAATTAGTATTTGATATATAAAAAAATTGGGAATATAAATATAAAATTAATTTGAATATTAATGAATTTTTGAAGCAGATTATATTGAATTGAAGGATTCATAGAGTATAGATGGTTAATTTGAAGCAAATTATGTTGAATTGAAACAAATTATGTTGAATTCAACTCAAGTAAATTATGATGAATTGAAGAAACTTATTTGAATGGTTAATTTGAATATTAATGTATTTTGAAAAATATGAGATGAGCATATGATTAATAAGAATTCGTTTTACGTCCAATTTTCACTAATTAATGTCCAATTTTCTAAATTATTATGTAAATACAAACTCCCAAATTTTCTAAATTATTATGTAAATGTAAACCCATTATTATGCTTATTTTTATATTTTTAACTATATTTACATTCAATTATAGTAATTCACTTCAATTTATGTTTATGCTTAAAATTTTATATTATTAGTTATCGGCAGAATTCTATTGTATCATATTATTTATCATATATTTATTATATCAAAATCATTTTATAATTTTTATTAGTCATATATAACCATTATTGGGTACTTAAGTTTTTCCCAAAATTTCATTCCAAATTTCCATTTTTTAGACCGAACTTTCTTCATTTTTGTTGACCGTAAGCGATTTCGATATTTTGGGCGAGATATCCGTAATTAGACTAACGATATATCCGTCGATATCGATATTTCAATCCTTGCTTATATTAATATGTGTATTTTGGAAACTCTATGATCAACTTAGCATTTTTATGTTCATATATTTAGTGCATAATGTAGCTGAAAACCCTATGTACGTAGTGTATTTTTTCACGCGCAACAAAATATGTAGTTTTTTTAAGAAAAATTATAATTTATTACTATATAGTTTATATGTCATACCAAATTTATATATGGCCAATTCAAATGTTACATTATCCTAAGTAAGTTTTCAAAACCAGACATCATGGTCCATCGATTAACTATTATTATCAATATACTCATTATGATGTTCCAAAGACCATATTTTTACACACATACACTAATGTACATGTAGGATTCGCTAATATAAGTATAGACAATATTGAGAAAATCACGTATGTTAGCATACTACATTTGTAAACTACATACTAATATAACCAGGATACAATTAGAAACCATGTTAGGGTGACAACATTGACATACTACATTTGTAAAACACGCACTAATATATATGTAGGACTCACAAATACAACTAATAATAAGTGTAGACCACATTAACATACTACATTTGTAAAACGAACACTAATATATGTAGAAGCCACCAATGCAAATAGGGACAACCTTACAATGTGATCTCCCTAACATTTTTCAATAGTAGTAGAATCTGCATATATTAATATGTGTTCACAAATTTGATCTCTAGCATTATATATTGTATATTTGATGATAAAATGGTAATTTACCCCAAGCTTAATAATAATACATAGTTAAACTCAATTGAGGTTACATTTTACACACACATATATATGGTTTTTCACTTATTTTGTGGGTAAAATTGGAGAGTCAGAATCAGTCAATAGGTTGAACCGAAGGTGGTGAAGGAGATGTTTTGGCGAGCAAGCGCAAAACCATTCACTTATCTCCAAATTGTTGACCAATTTATAACTCGACAACCCGCCATTGCGATAGTAGCACACAAATTTTCGACAAACGCCCTCACTTCTCTTGACAGTTCTTATTATACAAAGCTTCTTGAAGACTGCATCCGATGTAAATCTCTCCCTCAAGGCAAGAAAATCCATCAACAACTCTTAAAACACACTACCCACATTAAGGAGAGGCCTCATTTACTTGAAAAACTAGCGCACTTGTATATAACCTGCAATGAAGTTGAGCTTGCAGCCCACGTGTTTGATGAAATTCCCCAACCAAGTGTTATACTCTGGAACCTTCTGATAAGAGCATATGCATGGAATGGACCATTTCAACGAGCCATCGACTTGTACCATGGCATGCTCCAATCCGGTGTTAGACCAACTAAATACACTTACCCATTTGTTCTCAAGGCGTGCTCAGCTTTACAATCACTAGAAGCAGGTAGAAAGATCCATGAACATGCCAAAAGACTTGGGCTTGACTCTGATGTCTATGTTTGCACTGCTTTGATTGACATGTATGCCAAGTGCGGAGACTTGGTAGAGGCAGAGCGCGTGTTCCATTGTATTCTGTATAAAGATGTTGTGGCGTGGAATGCTATGATTGCCGGGTTTGCGCTTCACGGTCTTTATGATGACACTACACAATTGCTTGTTCAAATGCAGAGAGCAGGAACAAGCCCAAATGCTTCGACCATTGTTACAGTTCTTCCTACAGTTGCACAAGCTAATGCATTGAGTCAAGGGAAGACAATGCATGGTTACTCCTTAAGAAGGAGCTTTAGTGGTGATGTGGTGCTTGGAACTGGGCTTTTGGATATGTATGCTAAATGTCAGTGCATAGCTTACGCAAGGAGAATCTTTGATGCAATGAATGTCAAGAATGAGGTTTCTTGGAGTGCCATGATAGGTGCATATGTTACCAGTGACTCTATGAGAGAGGCAATGGCCTTGTTTGATGAAATGGTGCTAAAAGAAGAAATAAATCCAACACCGGTAACTCTTGGGAGCATACTTCGAGGCTGTACAAAGCTAACTGATCTTAGTAGAGGGAGATGGATACACTGTTATGCAATTAAATCCGGATTTGATTCAAATACAATGGTTGGCAACACAATCCTGTCCATGTATGCAAAGTGTGGGAGTACAGATGATGCAGTCAGATTCTTTGATAAAATGAATTCAAAAGACACAGTTTCTTATAGTGCTATCATCTCAGGTTGCGTGCAGAATGGTTATGCAAAGGAAAGTTTACTTTTATTCCATCGTATGCAATTGTCTGGGATTGGCCCAGATTTGGCAACCATGCTGGGTGTATTGCCAGCTTGTTCGCATTTGGCTGCTCTACAACACGGAGCATGTGGACATGCTTATTCACTTGTTCATGGCTTTGGTACTGACACCTTAATTTGTAATGCCTTAATAGATATGTACTCAAAGTGTGGGAAAATCAATGTAGGTAGGCAAGTTTTTGACAGAATGCTGGCCCGGGATATTATCTCATGGAATGCAATGATAGTTGGTTATGGATTTCATGGCCATGGGATGGAAGCAATTTCACAGTTCCGTCATATGCAGGCAGCTGGCATTAAGCCTGACGATGTGACTTTCATTGGCCTCTTATACGCTTGCAGCCATTCGGGACTTGTCACTGAAGGCAAATACTGGTTTAGCACTATGAGTCAGGATTTCAACTTGACCCCGAGGATGGAACATTACATATGCATGGTGGATCTTCTGGCCCGGGCTGGACTTTTGGATGACGCGCATGTTTTCATCCAAGATATGCCATTTGAGGCTGATGTTCGTGTGTGGAGTGCACTGCTTGCTGCGTGTAGGGTTCATAATAATGTTGACCTTGGGGAAAAAGTGTCACATAAAATTCAGGGGAAAGGACCTGAAGGTACTGGAAACATGGTCCTTTTATCAAACATATACAGTGCTGTTGGGAGATGGGATGATGCAGCCCGTGTCAGAATCAAGCAGAAGGACCAAGGCCTTAAGAAGAGTCCAGGATGCAGTTGGGTTGAGATAAACGGGGCAATTCATGGATTTTTCGGTGGAGATCAGTCCCATCCCCAATCAGCTCAGATACATAAAAAGTTAGAGGAACTTTTAGTAGATATGAAAAAGCTGGGATATCGTCCAGAAAATAGTTTTGTTCTCCAAGACGTTGAAGAAGAGGAGAAAGAAAGAATCCTCCTTTATCACAGTGAGAAACTAGCCATTGCTTACGCAATTCTTTCTCTGAGCCCGGGCAAACCCATCTTCATAACAAAGAATTTGCGAGTTTGTGGTGATTGCCATGCTTCCATAAAGCTCATCACTCTTATTACCAAGAGAGAAATAACTGTAAGAGATGTTAGTCGGTTCCATCATTTCAGTGATGGAATTTGTAATTGTGCAGACTTCTGGTGAAGTAGAGGATTCAACGGTGCATTCAGTTTCAAGCTTCCCCTTGTCCCCTTAGTTATATTGTTAACTGATTATTTCCTTAGCAGGTAAGCTTCATTTATGGCTACTATTATTACTTTGACAAGTTTCACTTATTGCAGTTTGCAGATATAGTCCTAAGCCCTAACTCCGAAGTGTAATCGTTTTTTTACTTTTGAACATACGATAAGAAATTTACTTGTTACTAACACAAGCGGCAACCTTTTCTAGTTCAACAAACTTGGAAGGTTCAACAAAAGAGGAACTCAGAGAATCTTCAAAGCTTTTGGAATGTGAGTTTCGATTTAGACATGATCCAAAAGCAGCGCTATGAGTCCACAGGATAAGGAGGATTTGGGGCAGGTAAGCAATTGTATTTGTAGCCGTTGTTACCCAACTCAGAAAAAACCTTCTAGTAAAAAAGAAAAAAAAAAAGAAAAAATCTGACAGAGTATGATCGGTTTAAAGAAATAAAGAGCATAATTTTTAGAAAGAATGAAACTCCAATGAGGATCCAACTACGTGAGTGATGTTGGGTGTACTCTGTAGGGAAAGATATTGTTATATAAAGTCTCTTATCTTCTTCATTTTGTGCGCTTGCTGACCTGCACTTCAAATGAGAAACACTTGTATTTTCTGAGACATTTATACAGAATTCCATCATGCCATTTTAATAATATTAATAATAGTAAGTTAATTGATCCTTCATCCTTAGTCCTTACCATGACCTTCATGTGGAGAGCTACACATTATGCTTGTCATGGATTTGGTTGCTTCATCATGTCCCTGCTTCTTTTGATGTTTCACTGTTGATAAACTGAACTGTATGGAACTTTGTAGGATACGAGTGGGATATATACGTTATAAGTATAGGCTGCATTGCATTGTAATAAGAAGAATAATGACATGTTTACTTATTACGTAACTTACATATGAATTATTGTGTACTCAAAGTTCGATATTTGAAAAATTGGAATTTGATCGATCATTGTACCCATTCCTTTCTCTTTTGCTCCCTACCTGTTACAGATTATTGGGACTTATTGACTTGTTTCAGTGATTCATCTGTTCTTCTTTTTTGTCATCATAATTTTTATTTCTCACATTAGCACTAGCAATCTTACATGCACTGTTAGTACGTAATTGGATTAGGCAATTAGCATTATAATAAAGGAATTATTCAGTGCCCCACTAGCCCACTACTTTATTCAAATGACCCGGCAACCCATGCACAATTACCCAATTGAAATCCCTTTATTATTCATTACTTTATTTAATTTGTGTTTTTTTTTTTGGTTGCTTATTTTATCTGGCTAGCATTGGAAAATAGTGTGCACGAAAGTAAGTATTAGCTCAGAAGGGACTCAGCAATTTACAAAGTTACAAGAGATTGACAAGGTGACATGTCGATATTTGCTAGTTGATTTGGTGTGGGTTTCATCTAAATGACAAACTGACGTGTCGATGATTACGAAACAAGTTGGAGTTTTGCATATTCAAATCATACCAAATCTAGTGCTCCACCTAACCTTCTTTTACCCTTACCACCTTCTATTATAAACTTCATCCCTGCCGTAAATCCATGTCGGATAAATATGTCATTTCACGGGATGGGATTTCTTCATTTAGAAAACTAAATCAGAATTTGGTAAATTTTCGGAGGAAAATATAGGTGATTTGAGGATTTTAAATGATGAGTTGAAATTATGTTTTAAGAGACAAAATTTTTCCAATGATGAGTTGATATAAGTGAAATTGTAATTTTTATGATTTTTAAAATTAGTAATCAAACTCTGTAATTTATAAATTAGGAAATTATAAATACGGAATTACAAATTATAAAAAATTTAAACTCTCATTAAACTAGAAATTATTCATTCACCAATTCTCTTGCTAAAAAAATATGGGATTTCCTAATAAATTAGAATTTCAAGTTTGCAATACACATTTCTCTTGTTTGGATGCATAAACATAGGAATTTAAGATACTACGAAAAAAGAAATTGGAATTTGGATACCACAAATCTCAAGTTTAAATTCTATATAAAAATGTGTCATTTCAAAATTTTCATTTTTATAACTACCATTTCATTAAATTTCGTATTTACATTTCATTTTACTTTTATATTACCCAGATATATTACTGTATGAATTCTAAAAAATTAATTTACAGTAATTTAAAATCTATCCTACGATAAATTCTTAGTCCTCCCAAGTTTTTTTTTAAAAAAAAAATAGATTAGTTAACAATGAATCATAACCGTTCATTTTTTTAGAAACTAAACAGACTCACACGTCCGTTTCAATGCACTCTGAATCACCATTAAAAAAACACACCGACAAAGAATCAATCTCCAGTTCTTGGAGTTTCGTCTTTTTCTAATATGGACCATTAAATACGGAAATTAGTCTCCATAATCCACCGCCCAAATGACGATGCAATGCATCGTAAGCTGATTGGCCCATCAATATCCAAAGAAAAATCTTCAGCGAAAGTTTATTTAAGATCTGGATTACTTATATTTTGAATGTCTCTTTCAAATTGTGTTGTAAAAATAATATATAGATATGGAAACTATGCATATTTAAGCGAGTCAACTGGATGATCATGTACGTTCATGTTCAGACTCTAACTAAGACTAATTAACAAATATTTAGTTTTTGTGTTGATTTCTAATAATAGATTTTAAAATGAGGTGCTTCACGCCGCCCAATTAATGCCACCCAAACCAATACATAAACCCTTTGTTGGGTTCCAATTATTGGTGGGAAAAAAAAGTAATTTGTTTTGTATTATTCTGCTGGGCAGAAGCAGAAGGAGAAGCCCAGGAGGAAGAGAGGGGAAGAATCTAGAGGTTAGGATTCACAATGGGTTATATTATGTTTGTGTCTTATTATGAAATTTGTTTTAAATAAATATGACTAACTTGAATTCGATCCGTTTAATAATTATGTTAAGAATGTCCAACTCAAATCCGACATGTTAATAATCCATATAACATGTGTAACTCGTTTAATAAACAGGTCGTACTCGAAACCCAGAGTCGGTCTAAACATTTAGAGGAAAATAAAAAATGGGTCTTCAATTCACATATTTAATTATTGAAAATGTATATTTTATAAATTGATTATATTATATTTATATTAAGAAGCATCGTTAAAATTTTTGTTAGGGGAAAACTTATTGGGACAAAATCCAAAACAAAGGAAAAAAAAGTATCTCATGTCCAAAACATTACATTTAATTTTTTTTTAAAAAACAAATCTTCTACTTAGTTGATGAAATCAGTAAGCAATTTGTAATTCTATACAAACTTTCATATTCAATATAAGAATGTAATTAAAGATTGTTAAACTAAGAACCTTTGTAGCAGTGACCTTATCAGTTTAGGTGAGTTCCTTGAAGTTCTTTAGTATGCGAAAAAAATGTAATTAAGGATTCAAAGGCACAAAAAAAAATAAAGAGACACAATTTCTAATTTATAATAAAGAGGAAGAACTGACTTGTCATTTGTAATATTAAATTCGTGGCTTAGACTTATAACATTGGTCCTTTAATTATATGAAAAGGTCTTCCCGTCGTAAAAAACTACAACATCCATAAGGGAAAATTGTCAAATGGAAGTGTTCAATCAGGGAAACTGTAATATGAATTATATTAAATTAAATTACCTCTTTTTGAAGTTTGTAACTTAGGAATATCTCGGGTATGGCTTTCAGAAAGGGAGATAAAAAGACATGGATGTCTTCGACCGGAAAAGTCAATTGTTGAGAACTTGAGATTAAGGTTTGAGAGTTTGAATGAGATTGCAAAAAATTAAAAATTTAGAACAATTAAAAAATTGAGATTGATATTTAACCTTGGAAGATTGAATTTGAACATTGAAACATTGCACCTTCTTCTTGGAACTTTGAAGGAGACTATCATTCCGTTTCCTGCTCACTCGTATCCCCCGTCTAAATTATCATTAATCTTCCTATTTTTTTTTAACATAAAAAAAACTTAATTTTTGGCCCTCCAACATATTTGGACCCCGGGCCTATGCCCCTCCCGCCCTCCCTATTGACCGGCCCTATCGAAACCCAATTAAAATATAACTCGTTTAACCCATTTAATATGTTTAAATTATTTAATATATGTAATATATTTAAATTATAAGATTTAATAGGTATATAAATATGTAAATGAGTAGATATATGAATTAGCAATTGACACGTTTATTAAATAGATTAATATATAAGTTATTATGTGAATTAACACGTTAATTGAAAATTTATCTATTTATTACACAAATTAATAAATCATTATATAAATTAACAGGTTAATTTAAAACATATTCATTTATTAAACGTTTCATATTAATGTGAAAATAATCTGAAATGTTAATCATTTGGGTTGATTCACTTAAATTTCGGATAAATTTCAGGAATAGAGTAAAAAATTACAACCTTTATTGGAGGTGACTTCAATAATGGAGTTGTCATTTTCAAAGACCTACCCGCGTCTCATTGTTAATGGTGGGTATTCCTAAAGTTTTTAAAAATGGAAAGATGCGCTTACTTCAATTAAACCAATAATGTATTGGGTATATGTAGTATCACTGTATCTTTACTGGTAATAGTAGTACTATACACTAGAGTATTCATAGTTATTCATCAATATTTGTACTACAATTATATATTTTGTATCGTACTACTACATCGTCATATTCATTGCAAAGTTTCTCTGGGAAGGAAGAGAACCCACAAAGAAGAAGAAGCAAAGCATTTTCTTTCTGTGAGGACGAAGGCGGGGTGGAGGGAATCCCAGAGCTCCTGCGTTTCAATTTTTCTAAGGTAGATTATACAATTCAGCCTCTCTTTCCGTAGAGTCGTAGTTGTTTTCGTATGGGTTTCTGTTTTTGCTAGCTTAAGGAATTGTTTGCTTAGTCAACTTCTGCTCGATTTGGTTATGAATTTCAGTCTCAAGTGTCTTTGAATGTACTCCGCTGCGTTGATTTCCTTGAGTTTTGAGCTTCGTAGTGTTGGTGGGTAAGTTAAATTCTAGTCAATTCTGATTTGATCTGTGTCTACAGCACCCATCAGTGATTGGAAATCAGCATCATGGTGAGGAAGAAGAGAACTCAGGTTCCTAGTGGAGGTGAAAGCTCCGAGTCTCAGGCAGGTAGTGGGGACAGTGATCAGTCCTTCCAAAGGGCTTCACCTTCACCTGCACCTGCACCTTCACCTTCATCGTTGCCTTCACCACAGCAATACAATGGAGGAGGAAGAGGAGGAGGGGCTTACCAAAGACAACAAGGACAACATCAAGGACCGCAACAAGGACAACAAGGAGGTCAGAGAGGCTATGGCGGTGGCGGCCGTGGCCGTGGGATGCCACAACAGCAGCAATATGGTTATGGTGGTCCCTCGCCCTCGCAGCAGGCTCCTGAATATCGAGGTAGGGCTAGGGGCAGTCAGGGAAGAGGAGGAGGAGGAGATCGTGGTGGTCGTGGCCGAGCGGGAGGAGGACCTTCTTCTTTTAATGGTGACCCAGCGAGGCCATCAGTTCCCGACCTGCACCAAGCGACCCCTGCTCCACATGTTACCGGGGTCATCCCTCAGCCCTCAGGCACCTCATCTTCATCTGCATCCTATACACCCTATAAACCTCAGCCTTCAAAGTTGGTACAGCCTTTTGACCAGCTTTCCTTCGAGCAAGAAGGTGCTCCTGCACCTGCTTCTGTTCTTGTTCAAGCAATTCAACCCATCCCGGCCTCTAGTAAGTCTGTGAGATTCCCTCTTCGCCCTGGAAAAGGCACCACTGGCATAAAATGTATAGTCAAGGCTAACCACTTCTTTGCCGAATTACCTGACAAAGATTTGCATCAGTATGATGTGAGTTCTTTTACACTCTTACCTATGTCTCTATCCTTCTGATATTGTTGTAGTGCCCATGTTGATAACGGTTGCTTTCAAATGCATATTATATACTTCTAGGTTACAATTACACCTGATATTGCATCACGGAGGTTGAATCGTGCTGTGATGAAGCGGCTGGTGGATTTATTCAGGGAAAGCCAACTTGGAAATCGGCTCCCTGCCTATGATGGGCGCAAGAGTTTGTATACTGCTGGGCCATTTCCTTTCTCATCAAAGGAGTTCAACATTGCACTTATGGATGACGATGATGGATCAGGCGGGCAAAGGTGGATACAAAGTGCACAGGAGTTTGTTTGTGCATAGTTTTTCTTTTCTCACCCGTATGAATATGTAATCATTTTCTTCTTGCTGCAGGCGGGAAAGAGAATTCAGAGTGATGATCAAGTTTGCTGCACGTGCTGACCTGCACCATCTAGAACTTTTTCTGTTGGGAAGGCAAGCTGAGGCTCCTCAGGAAGCCCTTCAGGTTCTTGACATCGTTCTGCGTGAACTGCCAACTGCTTGGTATACAAAATCTATCTTCTATTAGTGTTCAATTCACGTAAATAATCACACATTAATTTGATATCGTGCAAGAGCTAACTCTGTTTTGATATCGTGCAAGAGCTAACTCTGTTTTGATATTGTGCAAGAGCTAACTCTGTTTTGATATGATCCATTGTAGTTACTATCCAGTGGCTCGTTCATTTTATTCCCCTGATTTGGGGAGAAGGCAGTCACTCGGTGAGGGTTTGGAAAGTTGGCGCGGATTCTATCAAAGTATTCGTCCAACGCAAATGGGGCTGTCTCTGAATATTGGTACCTAAGTTTTGAAGACTATTTCACAGATATTTTCATGATTGTTGTCTATGGCTCATCTCCTGTGGACGTTTTCCTGAGCTGCCATGTTTGATGTTACATTAACAAATTTATCGATGGTCCAGATATGTCCTCTACTGCTTTTATTGAACCACTGCCTGTCATTAAATTTGTCAATGAGCTACTCAATCGAGACATTTCATCTAGACCGTTGTCTGATGCTGATCGTGTGAAGGTTAGATTTTGTTCATTGTGTTGATCTTTATAATTATTTCTGGTTGCAGTGTTTTTGATAAATTGTGTCGATAAGTTTAGTTTTTAATTTAGTAGTTTCCCTTGAGGGCTTCCACTTCGGGATCCTGTAGGTGTTACATTGGGTTTTTTGCCACACCATTTAAACGGTGATCATCCATTTGTTTCACTGCATGTGGAGGATTTCGCAGCAGTGCCTCTTATCTTTCCTTTCTACTTCTGTTGTGTCAAAAACTTCCGATGTTATATAACCATTTGGATGGGATATTTTATCAATTTTTTTCCAACGCTGATATATTCATTGTGACAAAACAGTCTTGTTTGTTTAATGTAACTTTCTAGATAGGATGTCTGATAGTCTATGTAGAGTTTGACTTTCGCATACTGTTTGATAGATACCAGAATCACGGGTTTTTTTGTTCATGAACAGATAAAGAAGGCTCTAAGAGGAATCAAGGTTGAAGTCACGCACCGTGGAAATATGCGCCGAAAATATCGTATCTCTGGTTTGACATCACAAGCAACAAGGGAACTGACGTGAGTATTCGTGTCTTCTCTGATCATCAGCTATGTATGTGCGTGTATGCACTTAAGGATTCAGACAAAAAAAAAATAGAGACACGTGAGGATAAGTGTTTACTTAATATCATATGTTTCGGTGAGTGTCACGAACCCCACTCCATGGTTAGGGGCCGATTTTACTGCCTCCACTCTATATGTCTATTTTCATCAATGTTCATCCTAAACTATGGATGTGCTTTTTATATAGGCTCTTCTGGCAGCCTTACCTGTCAAAAATGGAAGCTTAGAGAAGAAAAAGGAAAAGAAAAAGAAAAAAAAAAAGCAAAATGAGAAAAGTTAAAAAAGATGATGAGAAAAGGGTGAGAGTAATGGTGTATAAGATCTGTAGTTGAGTAGTTAGGTTTACATTTCTCATCCCTTAGTTTTCTCTTGAGGCTGAGGGAAGCACACTGAAAGCTGTAGTTGAGTATTTTAATTAAAATTCAGATGCATACAAACCATATTTTTCTGACAATACTGTGTTCCTTGATTGTTTAGTTTTCCGCTTGATGATAGAGGGACTATGAAATCAGTTGTCGAATACTTTCATGAGACCTATGGTTTCATCATTATGCATACCCAGTTGCCTTGTCTACAAGTGGGAAATCAACAACGATCAAATTATTTGCCCATGGAGGTAAATAACTGCAACTATTCTTGGTCATTATAGCTGGACAAGAATGCTAATAAGTAATCATTGTATTCAGGTCTGTAAAATTGTTGAGGGTCAAAGGTACTCCAGGAGGTTGAATGAAAGACAGATTACTGCATTGCTGAAGGTGACCTGTCAGCGTCCTCATGAAAGGGAACGTGATATTATGCAGGTTTGATGCATATGGATAGTTTATTTGCCTAATTCTGCTACTTTATTGGCCTAAAACAAAATTGAGACTTTTTTTTTTGTATGCTTTACCGTTCTTTCTTGCTTTTTTATTTTATATTTGTGAAAATAAATGTGGTCTCCATCTTCTATTTAGCGCTCATTGGTATTGACTTGTAAAATTATACTCACTCGGAGTGTGCTGACTGAAAACCACTTTCAGACAGTTCGTCAAAATGCATACCATGAAGATCCGTATGCTCAGGAGTTTGGAATTAAAATCAGTGAGAATCTCACTTTGGTTGAAGCTCGCATCCTTCCTGCACCAAGGGTAAGAGATCTGTAATTTTGTGCTGTCTAATAGATCTAAAGCTTTTGATATATTTCTTCACAATTTGGATGGCAAGTAAGTATCGAACTTGTGTCGCAGCTTAAATATCATGATACGGGTAGAGAAAAGGATTGCCTACCCCGAGTTGGACAGTGGAACATGATGAATAAGGTATCTTGTGCATAGATGTAGGGTTTCCCTTTTTGGTATATCTTTATGATATATGAACAGATGAAGCTGAAGCTATATGCATCTTTGGTTACCCAATAATTTGGCTGCATCTTGAAGTAGAAACAATTATGTCACTATTTTTTTTTCTTTTTCAATCTTTTTTTTTGTTAATGCCTTTTGGGCAGGTTCTGTGGTGGGAAAAGGAAATTCAAGGCAGACATAGATATGTATCAATGAGATGATCATTAGAAATTTAGCCCAGTTATGGTTTCCTTTGAAATTGCTTGTAGAACAATAATGTTTGTGGCATTGTCCAGGTTATGTTTGGTTGCTTCTGTTATCTTTTATCATTAGTAGTCCAGATTCTGTGTTAAGAGCATCACCCGAAAGCTCTCTCTTTTATACCTTGCTTCTCTTCGGTAACGTGTTGTCTGAAATTTTGGTTCTTCTGGAATCATTTTCTGATTTAGTTGGCACATAATATTCTGCCCTATTCTGTTTAAAATTGGAAGGCATATATTATTTGTGCTGGATTTAGGAGTTTCTCACCGGTGCTTAAACTTATTGGGGATTATTGCTTCTGCCATGCACTGCATATGGCTTTTTTTTGGTGGGAGACATTTTCCTGTTGAACTACGTAGCTATTTTAGCCGCTGCTTGATCATTTTCCTGTTGGGTTGGTTTAACTAATACTACCTGCAATCAAGCATGATTTTTCTTTTCTACAACTTAATAAATTTCTTGTGTGATAGTGTAGGGTGCATGTATTTTTCGCTTTCTAGGGAAAGATTGTGTCTCTTGTTGATGTTCTTACTAATATAAGACTTTTAAAAGAGTGATATTTTCTTTCTTTTTATTTGTTTACTATCTTATTGGTCCAGAAAATGGTTAACGGTGGAACAGTCAACAATTGGATGTGCATAAATTTTTCATGGAGTGTGCAAGATGCGGCTGCCCGTCGGTTCTGTCACGAACTTGCTCAAATGTGTAACATTTCTGGAATGGTATAAGGCCTGTGACTCTCGTATATATTTCCATTCTCTTCTAAATCTGAGATACCTCATGCAAATGTTGGATCTCCTTCTAGGCATTTAATCCAGAACCAGTACTTCCACCTATTACTGCTCGCCCAGATCAGGTGGAGAGGGCCCTAAAAGCTCAATTCCACGAAGCAATGATCAAACTCCAGCCCCAGGGCCAGGAGCTTGAGCTGCTTATTGCTATTTTGCCAGATAATAATGGCACTCTCTATGGTTTGGAACTTGAACTTCATTAACCACATATATGTTCTTCCAAATTCTGCCATTATTTATCGCAGAAAGGGATCTTGGACTTACATATGTCATGATTTGTTATCCAGGTGATTTGAAACGAATTTGTGAGACAGATCTTGGTCTTGTTTCCCAATGCTGTTTAACAAAGCATGTCTTTAAACAAAACAAGCAACAGTATTTGGCAAATGTAACTTTGAAGATCAATGTGAAGGTCGGGGGAAGGAATACAGTGCTTGTTGATGCTCTGTCAAGGCGAATTCCTTTAGTCAGTGACCGACCTACTATCATTTTTGGTGCTGATGTTACCCATCCTCATCCTGGAGAGGATTCCAGTCCCTCTATTGCAGCTGTGCGTTGCTCAACATGAATATGTCTTTAGCTTGCATATGAGTTTAAGTTTTGACTCTCTCAAAATTATTATTTGATACTCAGGTTGTCGCATCTCAAGATTGGCCTGAAATTACTAAGTATGCTGGTTTGGTTTCTGCTCAAGCCCATCGTCAGGAACTCATCCAAGATTTGTTCAAAACATGGCAGGACCCAGCAAGAGGAACAATGACTGGTGGCATGATCAAGTATGACTCCCTCTCCCCTTCTCTCCCCTCCCTCCCCCCCCTCCCCCCCCCCCCCCCCCCCCTCCCCTCCCCCTTCTCTCTCCCTCTCCCTCTCCCTCCCTCTCTTTCCCCCCCCCCCCCCCCCCCCCCCCCCCTTCTTCTCCCCCCCCCCCCCCCCCCCCCCAATTCATTTAGGTCTTCTAGTATCTAGCTGTCTTGATTAATGTTTATTTACGATCTGGTTAGAATAAACTTGTGGTTGGGTAGTAGGACTGAATTATATTTATTCTTTTAAATGCAGGGAGCTGCTCATATCTTTCCGTAGATCAACTGGGCACAAACCTCAACGCATCATATTTTACAGGCACTTCTTATATTCGGCTGCCACTGCCTTCCTCTTTTTCTTATCTGATGTTATATTTATTATTTATTGCTTTCCAGGGATGGTGTTAGTGAGGGGCAGTTTTATCAAGTTTTGCTGTTTGAACTTGATGCAATTCGTAAGGTAAATTTACTTTGCTAAGTTATCAATTTCTCCATTTTCAGTTATAAATTGCAAATTCCTTTATGTTTTGCATTGGTCTGGAAATTGACAAACCTTAATAAATCACTTCCTCTCATCTTAATATGTATATTCTTTGCTCCATATGCAGGCATGTGCATCTTTGGAGCCTGACTATCAGCCTCCCGTGACTTTTGTTGTGGTTCAGAAGCGCCATCATACTAGGTTGTTTGCCAACAACCATTCTGACTCCAAAGCAGTTGACAAAAGTGGAAATATATTGCCTGGTATTAAGTTATGCTAGGCTTGGAATTTTTTGAGAAGACTTTCAAAACTGATCTATGTGATTTAAAACAGTTTGTCCTTCATTTTACAGGTACCGTAGTAGACTCCAAAATCTGCCATCCAACTGAATTCGACTTCTACTTGTGCAGCCATGCTGGAATTCAGGTAGTGATTGCTTAATTGTATGTATATATATATATATATACACACTACAACATTTTGGATTGTTTTTAAATTTGTAGTCATCATGTCAAATAGGGCACTAGCCGTCCAGCTCATTACCATGTACTATGGGATGAAAACAAGTTTTCATCTGATGGATTGCAGACCCTTACAAATAACCTTTGCTATACGTAAGTTTGTTGATTTCATGCCCCTTTTTTAGTTTGTGTATTTCTCTTTTTGGGTTAATGATTGTGTTCCATCCAACACATGCAGATATGCAAGGTGCACACGTTCGGTTTCTGTTGGTGAGCTCTCTGTCTCTCTCTCTCCCTCTCACTCTCCCTCTCACTTACTCTCACACAAACATAAACTGACAAAACACACATGCTCAGTCTCATGTTTTCACTCTATGCTTGTCACAATTACTTGGTAAATGATTATTGAAATTGATGAGTTATCTGATATGGCAGTTCCCCCGGCGTACTATGCACACCTTGCTGCATTTCGAGCGCGTTTCTATATGGAACCACAGACGTCCGAAGGCGGGTCAGTGACAAGTGGTGCTAATACCGGACGTAGTGGTTTTGTTGGTGGACGGGGCCCTCGCACGCCGAATGCAAATGCTGCTGTGAGGCCTTTACCTGCTCTCAAGGAGAATGTGAAGAAGGTTATGTTCTACTGCTAGGGGAAGTCTCCCCTTGCCTTTGGTTTGGGCCTGTTTTCCCTTGGCCATAAGTTATAGCATTTGATGCATGTTATTTAATTATTTACCACGGGAAAACCGTGTGACATTAGACGTTGACGAATCTGTCAACATGGGAACTTTCTTTTGAGTTGTCCTTGTGAAGTGATAATGTGTTTTTGAGTCCACTACACAAATCATGTCCTTCTTTTTCTCTCGAAATAAACAAACTGTCATTCTGGTAAAAAAAAAATGTAAACAAACGCTGTCTCTATTATTGAACCTGGTGCCACTGCCACCAGAAGATATATATCGGAGAACTGGTTTCTTATTAATGTACAAAAAATGCATATATCAAAAACTCGGTATTGAAGTGAGTTATATGATTATGATATAAGAATACAAATGTTGGATTCTTATTAATGTTTGTGTTACTTAAGTCGACATTCTCGCTTTCGCTTTGCTCGTGCGGGTGACATTTTTATATCCTACAGTTTTCGGCAGATAGCTTAGTCGGGTGACATTTTTATATCTTACACTTTCATCAGATCGCTTAGTTCTGTTCATCTTCGATTGTCCATTTAGCAATTTTAAGTTTAAAAAAAAAAAAAAAACTTTTTATGCAATAATGTTGAAAGGGACTTGGAATTGAGAGCTACACGATAAGTTTTTCGTTTCCTATCAAGTCAAACTCAAAATTTCTTAAGAATCACTTTGACTGAATAAAGCAAAACAAAGCAGTTCCAAACAGACAAATTGCGCCTGAGGGGGCTGACTGAAAAGATAGAGCCTTGGGCAATGGGCATGGTATTTTGGTAATTCAACATGCGGTGTCTGGTAGTACCGTACAAATATCACGAAAAAGAAAGGGTTGAAAAAGAAAGGAGGGAAAGCATAGCTGGGGCGATGAGCATGGTATTTTAGTAATTTAACACGCAGCATCCGGTAGTACCGTACAAATTTCACCCTAAAAAAAGGAAACGGAGAGGAAAGAGAGTGTGGGCCGTACAAATATCACGAAAAAGAAAGGGTTGAAAATAAAGGAGGGAAAGCATAGCTTGGGCGATGAGCATGGTATTTTAGTAATTTAACACGCAGCGTCCGGTAGTACCGTACAAATGTCACCCAAAAAAAGGAAACGGAGAGGAAAGAGAGTGTGGGCTATGTGGTGACTCATTGGATATTGGGAGGTATGAATTACGTTATTGGTTTTGAGGGGCGTCGATTTTGGGTAGAGATCGAGACGGGTCGTGGGTCAAAGGCACAGCCAATCATGTGAGTTGGTGAGTAGGGCTCATGTTGACCATCTCTTGCCTTTCTCTCTCCCCCTTGCTCCACGCTGGCATGTTGCCAGGTCAACTTATCCATGTAGGCATTCTTATAGTAATACTAAAATGTATTGGATTAAAATTTTTGAAATTATCAAAAATTTATAAAATAATATACTTTAAATTAACAAAAATTAATTTTTTTATAATTTATGGAGTTTCATGTTTATATTGTATAAAAATAGACTAACATTTAAATATAGAATTTAATGTATGTGCATATTTGTAGTTATAAAGACGGCATTTGTAAAATGACGCATCTTTATATGAAGTTTAAAGTGGGGATTTTGGACATTCAAATTTTTTGTTTCTATTTTTTGGAATTTTTTATTATCCAAATAAAGACATTGTGGGTAGGAATTTTAAAATTCTGATTTTTTTTTTTTATCAAATCCCCATGTTTGGACGAGGGAAAAAAAAGGATTTGCTAAGTTTTCAGGGCACCAATTTTTTGTTTTGATGCATTTTTTTTAATCAACCAATTAAGTTTTTCATTAAAAAGGCAAACAAATATACAATATTGAAAGCCAAATAATAAAAATAGCTTAAGAGATACAACACAAATACACATAGATTTCACAAGGCTCATGTGCATCAGAAAAGTCTAACAACTTAAAAAATAAAAAACTCAAAATAAACCCTAGATTTAAAACATGAAGAGCCTTCATCCTTCCACTCGCTGCCTCCCAAAGCAGGCCTGGCCGCCGCCTATCTGTAAACACAAAGCTACCGGAAACAAGAAAAGTGAAAGTGATATCAAAGAATAACAAAAAATGGGGGTGCGTATGTCATCCGCGTAAGAAGTGTTCCCATAGTACATTCAATGAATGCAAACAAACATTTTAAAATCAACCCCAAGCCCCGACCAACTGAGGAATCTCAGCAGCTGAAGAAGCCTATGGGTTAAAAGGAGGAAGATGGTGACGAAGTGTCCATAGTGGTGCAGTAACGAGAGCCATTTGTGAGGGTTGAGTAAGGAATTAAGGCATGGTGGATGAAGCTTGAGGCGGAAATGGGAGACTATATATGGGGAAACACCGAGAATCTCCAAGTAAGGATAAGCAAAAGCCTCCACAAAGGGAGGGGTCATAGATAAACTACACAGGGCAAAGAAAAACATGGTAGAAAAAAGGGAAAAGGAAATGAAACATTGCAGAAAAAAAAAAAACAAAAGGAAAGGGAAAAAAACAATGGAGGGAAGATGAGAGGAAAATAAAAAGGGAGTGGGGGTGCTGCCACCAACCCCAGAAAGGGGCAGCAGCAACTAGGGTTGGAGGAGTAAGAGGGGCTTAGAGAAAAGGTTGAGAAAAAACTTTATAGTTTCTAGAGAGAGATTATGTTGTTTTTTTTTATGCATAGACATAAGAATTTAAGATTAGAAAAAAAAAAAAGAATTTGGATGCCATAAATCCAAAGTTTAAATTTCATATAAAATGTGTCATTTCCAAAATTATTATTTTTTATTAATTTACATATTTAAATTTCATTTTACTCAAATATAAAACTCTACAAATTTTGAAAAACTAATTTCCAGTAATTTAAATTTTATAATTTTATAATTTTGTAATAATCTTACATTTTTTCATTCAAATACACCTATTACAGACGTTCTCCACCTCCTATTAATCCTCCTCTCGGTATATCGTTTACGTATGCATAAGTGATATTCAAGTAACACCGTATTACAAGAAAAAGAATATAGCACATTTGAAATCGTTATTTATTATAATAATCATATTTAAATTAGGAGAGTTATATATATGATAAATCATAATGAGTAAATCGATGAAGTAATTGATACATAAAAAATTACCAATCAATTTTACATTTCGCTAGTAACATAACAATGTTACAAACTTACAATATGAAATAAGGGGTTCTCATATTGAAATTCTTTTAACATACGCTACCAATCTATCATAACGTAATTACAAAATTACATCCAGGGTTATTTTATACAAAGGAATTATTGAAAAGTCCCATACTAGACCTTGCGCTTGGGGTAGTCAGTAGGAGAAGGAAAGGACAGAGTGGTAATTTTGAAAGAGGTGTGGGGTAGGAGAAAGGACGGAATGGTAATTTCGGAAGACCTTGCGCTTGGGGTTGGGGTTATCTATATAAAATGGACAAGTAAGGGAGGCTTTGTTGGGTTTTTTTAACATACAGAGATGCAAAATATGTAGAATATTTAGGCGAGTGAAGAGAGTGAGTGACGAGTAGGCAGAGAGGGCAAGGCAACCAACCCCCATTTTCTTCTCCAATTCTAAGACTGAGCCACCGAAAGCAACCGCTGCCGTGGTGTTGTACGACGCTCATCGGTTTTCTGATTTTACGGTAAACACACCCACCTGAGTCGTTTTAGGGTTTCGTAATACTTTTTTCTCCGTTGATATTTATATATTTTTGTTTTCAAATTTGTAATATGGATCTGCACTTATTTGGCCATGAATTGAAATTTTCTCCAGTCTTTCACAAGGCTGTTTTCTTTTTTTAATTTTTTGTTTTTCATGTATTTGGAAGGGCTCGGTCTTTAGTAATTTTTTTTTGGTTAAATCGTTAGATCTCCAGTATTTTTGCAATGCTAGGAAGCATATGTGGCCGTTTGAACTCCGTTCTTAGGGTGGTATGTTAATTTCCTATATCTAGGTTTAAGTTTTTTGGGTTTTCAAAATTTTGAGTTTTGTTCATGTAGGTGTTGTTTTATTATCAGCTGCAGTTCAATGTAACTCGTATTTTAAATTCCAAGTGGACATATGTACTGTGTTATTTACTGAATTCCTATACATTAAAAAAAAATGTTTTTCTTTCATGTAAACTGATCTTTGAGAGGAACTATCCCTTGATTTGTTTCCAGCCTGATTTACTCATCGTTATAAATTACAGTTTGAGGATAAATACAGCTGTGAATATGTTTTTTGTCTGTTATTATTCCAGTCATTAAATGTTTTTTTTTATCTATGGTTTTGATTCTTAGAAGACTCTTGGTATATTTTATAAAAGGACTAATTGCAAAACCCTAATTTATGAGTTTACTCTCTGCTTTGCAGTAGTTCTCTTTCAGAGCTTCAATTTTTTTTTCTGTCAGCATATTGTTTTGGGGCTGTATTTTTTTTTTCCTGTTTCTTTGATGTATTGATTTTTATTTTATTTTTGGGGTTAGACTTCATCATGGTGAGAAAGAGAAGAACTGAGATTTCGAGTGGGGGCGAAAGCTCCGAGTCTCATGAGCCTGTTGGGGGTAATGGTCGGGGTTCCCAGCATGCCCCCGAAAGCAATCCACCACAACAGGGTGGAGGAAGCCACCAAGGTGGAAGAGGATTGGGCTCCCAGGGAGCTCGTGGGGGCTATGGAGGGGGCCGTGGTGGTGGCCGTGGAGCGCCACAGCAGCAGCAGGTGTATGGAGCGCCACAGCAGCAGCAGGTGTATGGAGCGCCACAGCAGCAGCAGGTGTATAGAGCGCCACAACAGCATCAGCAGTATGGGGGGCCACAGCAGCAGCAGCAGTATGGTGGGCGGTCACAGGAATATCAAGGCAGAGGAAGGGGAGGATCGACTCAGCAAGGTGGTCGAGGAATGTATGGAGGTGGTCATGGGGGTGGGGGTCGTGGAGGACCATCTGCCGGACCACAATTCCCCGAGCTGCACCAAGCAACCCCAGTTCCTTATCAAGCTGGGCTCACCCCTCAGCCTGCATATGAGGGAAGTTCATCATCCCAGCCACCAGAGCCTTCAGAAGTGGCTGAGCAGATGGTGAGCCTTACCATCCAGCAAGAGAGTGCACCTAGCCAGGCTATTCAACCTGTAGCGCCTTCAAGTAAGTCAGTCAGGTTTCCGCTGCGCCCTGGTAAGGGTGTCTTCGGTACAAGGTGTACAGTCAAGGCAAACCATTTCTTTGCTGAATTACCAGACAAGGATCTCCACCAGTATGATGTAAGCTCTCTTGTCCTGGTCTGTCTTTTGATATTATAATACTTGTATGATGGTTGATAATGCACGCTTTTCCTTATATTTATCAGGTTACTATTACGCCAGAGGTCACATCAAGGGGTGTAAACCGTGCTGTGATGGAGCAGCTAGTGAAACTTTATAGAGAATCCCATCTGGGAAAACGTCTACCAGCTTATGATGGCCGAAAGAGCCTGTATACTGCTGGACCGCTCCCGTTCCTTTCAAAGGAGTTCAAAATCATTCTTATTGATGATGACGATGGAGCAGGTGGACAGAGGTATGTGCTCACTGTTCATTTTTTTAGTTGCAGTGTCTTTTGTACACCTCCCTTTACCATTTATTTAGGCATGATTTCTTCTTGATGCAGGCGAGAAAGGGAGTTTCGAGTTGTGATCAAATTTGCTGCTCGTGCTGACCTGCACCATTTGGGCCTCTTTTTGCAAGGGAGGCAGGCTGATGCACCTCAGGAGGCTCTTCAGGTCCTCGACATTGTTCTGCGTGAATTGCCTACTTCTAGGTAATCAATGTTTCTTCTTGGTTGTTCATTACACGATGATACATGCTTGTTTTATATGTTTGAGAACTAATTTTACGCTATTTGTTTGTAGGTACTGTCCTGTGGGCCGTTCATTTTATTCCCCTGGTTTGGGTAAAAGACAGTCACTTGGCGAGGGTTTGGAAAGTTGGCGTGGTTTCTATCAGAGTATTCGCCCAACTCAGATGGGGCTGTCCCTGAATATTGGTACCTACTTTTATGCTATTTTTACATGCGTCATCTATGTGAATAACAGCTTTCTACCTTATTATGACTGTTGTAAATAATAGTGATAAGCTACATTGCATAATTATTCCACCCTCCTTTCTCTGACTCTATCTATTGCACAGATATGTCCTCTACTGCTTTTATTGAGCCATTGCCAGTTATTGACTTCGTATGCGAGCTACTGAATCGGGATGTTACAAATAGGCCACTTTCTGATTCTGATCGTGTAAAGGTTAGTTTCACTCGTTGTCTTGTTTTTCTTCTGAATGTTTGTTCCAAAGTATGTTCATTACTGTTTTGTTAATGCTTTTAATATGTATCGGGTTTCCTTGTGCATTTCTGTGAAATTAATCTTTTTGTATTAACCTTGTTATGTGAACGGCCTTGTGTAGTTCAGTTCTATGAGAGGTTTATCTGTGATATTTATGTATTCTCTTGAACTTTCATCTTTGTAAACTCATTATGTAGTTGGAGTATCCTCCCAATTTGAAGTTTCTTCCTCCGAGTTTCAACATGATTGTTACACAGTTCTATTTCCATCAATCACTCTAATGTTTTTTACTTGTAACAGATAAAAAAGGCTTTACGTGGAGTCAAGGTTGAAGTTACACACCGAGGAAATATGCGCAGAAAATACCGTATATCTGGTTTAACATCACAGGCAACAAGAGAGCTGACGTGAGAATTATTATCTTGTGCTTTTCACATTTCTTAATTTTTTGCAGTTTTTAAGGTCATATTGAGGTGTGTGGTACTTGTTTCTGTTCAGTTTTCCTGTTGATGAAAGAGGAACCATGAAATCCGTAGTCGAGTACTTCTATGAAACCTATGGTTTTGTCATTCAACATATACAATGGCCTTGCCTTCAAGTTGGAAATCAGCAGCGGCCAAACTATTTGCCAATGGAAGTGAGTCGCTGCTATTATTGTTAACCTGTATATACTGTGGCAGATATCCATACTAGTAGGCAGTTATCCATACTAATAGGCAGTAATTGCATTCAGGTTTGTAAAATTGTTGAGGGGCAGAGATATTCAAAGCGATTGAATGAGAGACAGATTACTGCTTTGCTTAAAGTGACTTGTCAGCGCCCTCATGAAAGGGAACAAGATATCATACGGGTATGTCATTTCTTGCCTTCATAATTTATTTCCTTCTACAAAAATTAGCCTATCTGCTTTGAGCTTGGCTTATCCTTTAGATGTCATTAACGATTTTTTGTTGGGGGATTACTCAAAGTAGTGGTGATTATGTAGAACCTTGGACATCGTAATGAGTTTCTAATTGTATTTGATGGATCTTTACTTATTGAATGGGTATTCAATAATATACCCAAAATTTCCTTATTGTGATGATACTAATAATGATAATAGTAAGAATATATGTAGTCTCCCTATTATTGCCCTTACATAATTACATCTTAACATCGATAGGTAATATAATAAAATTGAAGATCTATTTGATTATATTGTGGACAAATGGAAAATATCCTAAACCAACGACATATATCCTAAATGAACCCCAATAATATCCTAAATGAACCCCAATAATATCCTAAATGAACCCTAATAATATTTCTTTCTATGACGATAACTCACACTAATATTATCGAAGTAATTTTTTTTAAACTGTAAATGGTTTTAGTTAATGGAATTTTCAAATCCAATTTTCAACAATGACCTACATATACCTTTGAGAATATCTAATGGTAAGCTTATTGAGTGTACTGATTCATTATCAGAAGTTATTTGACTAGGAAAGGCTGATTTTTTATGCTGTTTCCTTGTGTTTCTTAACTTTACATCGTGTGCTAGAACTCAAATGCCCACATCACTTGTAGTTTTATTGTAAAGGGTATGCTCTATTCTGGAATGCAGTTAACAAATATGTAAATGTTACAGACGGTTCGTCATAATGCGTATCATGAAGATCCATATGCAAAGGAGTTTGGAATCAAGATTAGTGAGAATCTTGCTCAGGTTGAAGCTCGCATTCTTCCCGCGCCTTGGGTAAGATCTGTAATTGTTTATTCCCCAAAGTTTCTTTGATCGTACGTCTATGTTGATTTTTGTGTTGCACAGCTTAAATATCATGATACTGGAAGAGAAAAGGATTGCCTGCCTCAAGTTGGCCAATGGAACATGATGAATAAGGTAACGGTTGATATTAATAATGATATGTTCTTTGTAGGTACCATTCACCAGCAGTGAGGATATATTGCACCCCTCTAGAATGTTGTTTGACTTAATTGTGCGTTCATGTGATCAATGGCTTGTGGTTGTGTGCCAGACTTGGTGCTCTGTTTTTTTCCTTTAGTGTATCAATAGCATGTGCCAGACAATAGAAAAAAATGACATTTGTATATGGATGACATTTTCTTTCCTAGTTTCTGTAGCTTTCCTGAATCTTAATACTTGCTAGATTTTTTGTTTTTTGTTTTTGTTTTTGTTTTCTGAGCTAACCTGTAATTCTTGGTGAAATTTCTGTTGTACTGTGATTATTTAATGTTCATGCACATGTTCTCGTATTTTTAGGTTTGATAAATGTTCTTATACAGTTGTATCTATACGCAAATGAATTTCTTGTCTGTAGTTGGATTATTGCAGCCTTGTTAAATACTATGATCTTGTTGCAGAAAATGGTTAATGGGGGAAGAGTAAGCAATTGGATTTGCATCAATTTCTCACGAAATGTGCAAGACACTGCGGCCCGTCAATTTTGTCAAGAGCTTGCTCATATGTGTCACACGTCTGGCATGGTATGGACTTTTTTCGTTGTTTCTTATAATTCCCATAGACTTTAATTATAATATTGTACATTTTCTACATTTGGAATTCCCTGATTGCTGAAGTGTTGCTTTTATCAGGCGTTTAATCCAGAACCATTACTGCCACCACTTAGCAGTGTTCGACCTGATCAAGTGGAGAAGGTTTTAAAAACTCGTTACCATGATGCAATCACCAAGCTCAAGAGCCAGCCACAAGGTGGCAAAGAGCTTGACTTACTTATTGTCATTTTGCCAGATAATAATGGCTCTCTTTATGGTACGTATATGAAATCTTTTTACCCCATTACCTTATTATGTTTTTTTTTCCCTAGAATAATGTTTGGATTTTTGTTGGCATGTAGTTTTGGATTCATGTATGTTAATGATATCTATCCAGGTGACTTGAAAAGGATTTGTGAGACGGATCTTGGCGTGGTGTCCCAGTGCTGTTTGACCAAACATGTTTTTAAAATGAGTAAGCAGTACATGGCAAATGTGGCACTGAAGATAAATGTGAAGGTTGGGGGGAGGAACACAGTGCTTGTTGATGCACTGTCAAGACGTATTCCTTTAGTCAGCGACAGGCCTACTATAATTTTTGGTGCTGATGTTACCCATCCTCATCCAGGGGAGGATTCAAGCCCATCGATTGCTGCTGTATGTTATGGAACATATATATGAGCTTTAGCTAGTGTATTTATTTTCTCTTAATTCTTATAAAGAGTCAGGTTTTATTTTTTATATGCCCTTATTTATCACGCAGGTCGTGGCTTCTCAAGACTGGCCCGAAGTTACCAAGTATGCTGGTTTGGTTTGTGCTCAAGCCCATCGTCAAGAGCTCATCCAAGATCTGTTTAAAACGTGGCAGGATCCTGTGAGGGGAACAGTATCTGGTGGAATGATAAAGTCTCTCTCTCTCTCTCTCTCTCTCTCTCTCTCCCTCTCTCTCTCATATTTGTCCTATATTGACTAGGGATTGTTGGGAATTGCCGAACTAATTTTGATTTTTTGTTAATGCAGGGAATTGCTTATTTCGTTCCGCAGAGCAACAGGACAGAAGCCGCAACGCATAATCTTTTACAGGTAATTCTAAGCCCCTATACTATTTGTGTCTATTGTACTTCTCCTTCGTCCAATGGTGTGTATGTATTCAACTTTCTTTATGCAGGGATGGTGTCAGTGAGGGACAGTTCTACCAAGTTCTACTATATGAACTTGACGCAATCCGTAAGGTATACCTACATTTATGGGATTAATATTCAGATATCTGCTGTTTTGATTTTGAATCTGTGTTCTGTTGTGGGTAAAATTCTAACTTGTGTTTTGTCTTGTCAATTATTTTTTTAATTCAGGCCTGTGCTTCATTGGAGCCAAACTATCAGCCACCTGTGACTTTTGTCGTGGTTCAGAAACGTCACCATACAAGATTGTTTGCCAACAACCATCGTGACCGCAACGCAGTTGACAGGAGTGGAAATATCTTACCTGGTAATTACTCGTTTTAAATGTGAAATACTCATCGTTTAGATCATTTTCCATAGACATGATATGGAACTGTTGCCCTGTTGTTTCTTCAGGTACTGTCGTGGACTCCAAAATCTGTCATCCTACTGAGTTTGACTTCTATCTTTGCAGTCATGCTGGAATTCAGGCAATGATTTTTCCCTTGTGTTTCTGTGTCACATTCTGTGTGTTTTGCGTGCGTTTTGTGAAACAGAATATTCTAAATATATGTAACTGTGTTATGACAGGGTACAAGTCGCCCAGCTCATTACCATGTGTTGTGGGACGAAAACAAATTTTCTGCTGATGGACTGCAATCACTCACTAATAATCTTTGCTATACGTAAGTTGGCTGATTTTTCCCTATTCCTATACTACCATCTTAATCTTTTGCAGATTGTTTTGTATTTGAGGCCATAAATCTTGTGCTGAACGTTTGGCCTTTTGAACTGTTGCAGTTATGCAAGATGCACTCGTTCAGTTTCTATTGGTAAGCTCCAGATCTCTCTGGTGCCCTCTAGCATAATTGTATTTATTCGAGCCATCGACGGCTTTCTTTCCCTGTTGCTGCGTTCCTTGATGTTCAATGTTAGATATAATATTGTGCTGACTAGTCTTTATTGGCAGTTCCTCCTGCGTACTATGCCCATCTTGCTGCATTCCGAGCTCGGTTTTACATGGAACCGGAGACATCAGACAGTGGATCGATGACGAGTGGAGCTCCTGGACGTGTGGGCATGGGTTTGGGCCCACGAAGCACACGATCACCAGGTAATGCCGCCGTGAGGCCCTTACCGGCGCTCAAGGAAAACGTCAAGAGGGTTATGTTCTACTGTTAAGAGGGGGAGAGTTTTGCCATCGCGGCGTCAAGTATCTCAACTTTGCCATTTTCGGCTGCAGCTGCCAGCTGGTGGTGGGTATGCTTGGTTTCTGCAGCAGCCTCGGTCATTGGTCGCTAGTATTTATCATCTATATTTATGATATGAATCTTTGGCTGACTTAGTAACTTAATAGCAAGTCATTTTTTGGTTTTTTTTTTTTAGAATTCTAGTTTGACTTTCGAAAATTGAAACCTACCGGCTCTCTCTAGCCCTCGTCTTAATCTATCAGAGACTCTGCATTTTCCTTGGGCCTACCACATTACATACAGTACAGTTAACGCCTTATTGATTTTCTTCCCCTAATATTTAGGTAGGGCCCAACTAAAGGGTCATAGGGGAGTTATTTTTGGCGTTCGGCATTAAAATTTCAATTTAGCATAGCGAAGATGCCAAATTAGATAAACGTAGTATTTTCATATGAAAGGAAAGGCTCTCTTTTTTAGTGAGTACAAGCTGGCCAGCCCCCTAAACAATCAATGAAATATAACGTGACTTGGTAAGAAACATGTATTGAATGCGAATGCTTCTCTCTTCTCACCGTCTCGATTAATCTTTTGATAGTTTTGGGTAAATGCCACAAGCGAAGGATGGGTCTTGATTTTTCTGTGTTTTGAATACGGTTAATCATTATGTTAATTAAACGATTACAATAAGTTGATTTTACGGTATATGGAGCTATTTATAATTCTTTTTATATCCGGCGTGCGAAGGATGGGTTTAAATTCTCGCTTGGGTGTGACTCATCTGCAGAGCTGGACTCATCTCCAGAGTCGTTTCTGACCTAGGGCAACCAAGGCAATCGTCTTGGGTCCAATGGAGGGCAACTAGGGCAACCGTCCTGGATCAAAGGTGGCCCAAGTAAAAAAAAAAAAATCTTACTTTTATAGATTTAAAAAAAAAAAATTGGGCCCATATTATTAAAAAGTATTGATAAAAGGTTATTTTAGTTGATGCATAGTTAATGTATGTTGAGTGTTATTTGAACATATTGTAAAGTAAATAGAACCCTATTAAGTGTTGCCCGTAAAATTGATATAAGTAATTATTAAAATTGAATTAAAAAGCCGTCGATTATATATTAATATTTGTAAAAATTTCACTGTTTTCTTTATTTTAGTATTATAAAACGACTGTATTTTTTATGTATGTATGACTAATGTATTCATACATACGTATCTATATTTTCGATGTATGTATGACTAATGTATTCACTGTTTTCAAATTCTTGAAAATTTTAAATGAATTTACTAGAAAGATGAATAAAAAAATATAAAGTAATATATATCTATATATATAAATTTATTTTTTCTCAGTATAATATAAGCTAGATGGACACTTATAAAATTTCGCCCTGGGCCCCGAATTTCTTGGACCAACCATACTTATATCTGACTACAAAGTACTTCTAGTGAATATCAAATTTCTGTCAAATAGAAATTTTACCTCTGAAGAATCAAATTACAAATTATAAATTACACAAGTAGAAAAATTTGAGAAAAGAAGTTGCAAGATGTAGGGATGACCTAAGGATCATGATGTGGAGGTTGGAAGAAGTAAAGAATAAATTAGAAACGTTACAAAATGAATGAATCAAAATGGGGGAGTAGGAATTGCTTGAGATTCTTTCTCTTCACTTTTAAGACAAAGAATAGACCAATATATTATATATCACACCAAAAGGCAAAAGGCAAAACCCCAAAAACAATCTGTTGAATTGGATTGGATTTGGTTCTACCAATATCTTCACATTCCTTTCTTGTTTTGCACCAATGGCAATAAAGAATAAAGGAGGATGTTCTTTCTCCTCTCATGGCAATTTCAGCCATGAGCGAGCCGCCCAGCCATGCATGCATAAAAGGGAACTCCTCAACTTACGCTAATTAAAAAAACTCAAGGCAACTTCGTTGTACATCTTTGTCCTCTGCTGTTTGTGGAAGCGCCTACCTCGCTTGTTCCTTAAAAATGGCATCAAATTCGACTTCAACTCCGGCGGCCTTGAAGCGATCTGATACAATCGCAGAAAGTATGCCTGATGTACTAAGACAGAGCCGCTATCATATGAAGAAGTGTTTTGCCAGGTTCTTTCATTTCCTCTATTTCCCTTCTCCTTTAATTCTCAATGTTTAAAACGACGCTAGGGGTTACTAGAACGGTCGATAGAGACCTAACACTTAGGTGGGACCTAGAGGGGATTTATGCCCTTTTTTTTCAAAGACAAAATTCAACAAATTAATAATATAATTTATACTATCAAATAATTTCAAAGTAAAAATTAATTATCTAGACAAATAAATTGAGTTGAGAATTATAAATGTTGAAAATGTAAGTTTTTTATTAATTTTATTATACAATATTTTATGTTTTTTTAATTTATTATCTTTGTTTTAATTAATATTTATATTATTAACTAAATATTTAATAAATAAAATAATTTAAATGACTATATATCTATATATATATATAAAAACTTATATAACTAAATACATATAAAGATATACACGTAAATTCACCTAAATAACCGCCGTTTTACACGAGGCTAATTCTAAATTCTAACAGTACGTTTTCCTTTTTTAATGAACATTAATTGACTGAGTTGGGAACTTGGGAACTCGGGAATGGAAAAAGGTTTGTTGGAATGGGTTCAAGGTTAATGAAGAGGCAGCATATAATGGAGGAGTTGGATGCATCAATAGGAGAGAAGAACGAAAGAAGCAAAGTGATGGAGGGGCTACTTGGTTACATACTCAGTTCCACGCAGGAGGCAGCTGTTGTTCCACCCTACGTTGCTTTTGCAGTCAGACCAAATCCCGGTTTCTGGGAATATGTTAAGGTCAATGCTGATGATCTAGCCGTTGAGGGCATCACTGCTCCACAATACTTGAAATTCAAAGATATGGTCTTCGACCAAAACTGGTTAGTTCATTCGTTGAATATTGAATCAAGTTTAATTGAAGGCTTTTCAGTTGAAATGCACCAAAAATAGTAACTTTAATCTCATTTTGCACACAAAACGCAAAATTGTCTTACTTACCATCCAAAACCCACCATTCATATAAAAATTTGCACTAATTCCGTTAATTTCATCCAATAATCGTCCGATATCAGGTACGATTTTATCCTCCCAGGGCGTGAGGTTATGAATTGGAGAGTAATTACACATAACGCAGTAAATTGGGATGAGTATGAACAAATTATGATAGACTATGAATGGTTTCAAGTTTGTTATGTCCATCTCAATTTGAAGTGTTATGTATATTTAGTGACTCATCCATAGTATTGTGGCTTGAGATGATAAAATTATCTTTGATATTGATGATTATTACATGTAGCTAACGGAATTGGTGCAAAATTTTGTATGAAGGTAAATTTTAGGTGATAAATGAGACAAAAAAGTGTTTTGGGTGATAAATTTTGTATGAAAGTTTTGTAAAGTAAGATTAAGGTTGCAGTTTTGAGTGCATTTCCCCTTGAAAACCTTAATTGAATGATGGATGATGAACATCAAGTCATTACCTTTTAATTGCAGGGCAAATGATGAAAATGCTTTGGAAATAGATTTTGGAGCCATTGATTTCAGCACTCCGCGTATGACGCTTCCTTCTTCCATTGGGGATGGACTCCACTTCATTCTGAAGTTAATGTCATCAAAGCTCACTGCAGCAGCAGCCACCTCCGATTATGCCAAACCCTTGCTTGACTACTTGTTATCACTCAATTATCATGGAGAGGTACTCATCCTAATCATAAATCATTGCCCATTGGTACCATCTGTTCTTAATCAAACTATATATATATAATATACTTGGTGCAGAATCTCATGATCAATGAAAGTCTGGTTACGGTTGAAAACCTTCAAACCATGTTGATCCGGGCAGAAGTGCTTGTCTCCACGCTCCCAAAAGCCTCACCATTTTCAAATTTTGAGCAAAGGTGTCTCATCTCTCCTGGTCCATCTCCTTCTTCATTTCACTGATTTGATGTATATATAATATACTTGGTGATTCTGATCAATGATCATACAAGACTAGTGACTGATTTATGAATATTTTGATTTTCAGGCTGAAGCAGTTGGGGTTTGAGAAAGGCTGGGGGGATACAGCAGAAAGAGTTAGAGAGACAATGAGGATGCTAATACAAGTACTTGAAGCTCCTGACTCAGTGAAGTTGGAGTCTTTCTTCAGCAGCCTTCCCAACACATTCAACATTGTTATCTTCTCTCCCCATGGCTACTTTGGCCAGTCTGATGTCCTTGGATTGCCCGACACGGGTGGCCAGGTGGTTTATATTCTTGATCAAGTGAAAGCTTTAGAGGAAGAGTTGCTCCTAAGAATAAAGCAGCAAGGTCTTGCTGTGAAGCCTCAGATTCTTGTGGTACAAATTCACTCAGCTAGCTACCACTAGAAACATAGCTATACTGAATATGTTGTTACGTACTCATTGTCAGTTCATTGTACATGCACATACAGGTGACACGACTGATACCAGATGCTCGAGGAACAAAGTGCAACCAGCAGTTAGAAGCTATCATCGACACCAAACACTCTCAAATCCTTAGGGTCCCATTCAGGACAGACAAAGGCATTCTGCGTCAATGGGTTTCTCGTTTTGACATCTACCCGTATCTTGAAACATTTTCACAGGCATTCATCTTTATCATTCTCTTCTCACTTCTCACACAATCATTCATCATATTCATATTAAATTTATGGGTATTCTAGCGATCAATGATACTGATAGCGATGCTATTTCTCAACCTAATTCATTAGGATGCAACTGCGAAGATCCTAGAACACATGCAATGCAAGCCAGACCTCATAATTGGGAACTACAGTGATGGAAACTTGGTGGCCTCTTTGATTGCTGCCAAACTCGGAGTAACTCAGGGAACAATTGCTCATGCTCTTGAGAAGACCAAGTACGAAGATTCAGATGCCAAATGGAAGGAAATGGATCCAAAGTACCACTTCTCTTGTCAGTTCACAGCTGACATGATCTCTATGAACTCAACTGATTTTGTGATAACAAGCACATTTCAAGAAATAGCTGGAGGGAAGGACCGACCTGGACAGTACGAAAGCCATGCAGCATTCACAATGCCAGGGCTGTGTCGCGTAGTTTCGGGCATTGATGTCTTTGATCCAAAGTTCAACATTGCTGCCCCCGGAGCTGACCAATCTGTCTACTTTCCCTACGCCGACAAACAGAGACGATTCACCAAATTCAACCATGCCATTGAGCAGCTGCTCTACACTAAGGATCAAAACGATGAGCACATGTATGTAGCTTCCAATTTTCCATTGCCATTCATTTTTTCTTGAAATGAATCCTTACATGAAATGTATTTTCCTTGCAACAGAGGTTTTTTGTCGGACAAGAAGAAGCCAATCATATTCTCAATGGCAAGACTGGATACTGTGAAGAACCTGACAGGACTGGTTGAGTGGTTTGGGAAGAACAAGAGGCTGAGGAGTTTGGTCAATCTGGTTATAGTAGGGGGATTCTTTGACCCATCCAAATCCAATGACAGAGAAGAAATTGCAGAAATAAAAAAGATGCATGCTTTGGTGCAAGAATATCAACTCACCGGTCAATTCAGATGGATAGCAGCTCAGGCTGATAGATACCGCAACGCAGAGCTTTACCGGTTCATTGCAGACACAAAGGGAGCTTTTGTGCAACCTGCATTGTATGAAGCTTTTGGTCTGACAGTAATTGAGGCCATGAACTGTGGATTGCCCACATTTGCAACCAACCAAGGAGGCCCTGCAGAAATTATCGTCGATGGAGTCTCCGGCTTCCATATTAATCCCAACAATGGCGATGAATCCAGCAACATGATTGCTGATTTCTTCGAGAAATGCAAGACCGACGATGAATATTGGAAGAAGATGTCAGCCGCCGGTCTGCAGCGTATAAACGAATGGTAGCTGAAATGAATTACTTTAGTCATTAGAATTTTGCTGCAGCTGATTAATTAATTAAGGTTTTGTTTTGGTGCAGCTACACATGGAAGATATATGCAAATAAAGTGCTGAACATGGGTTCCACTTATGGATTCTGGAGGCAATTGAGGAAGGACCAAAAGCTGGCCAAACAGGCCTACATTCATATGTTTTACAATCTCCTCTTCAGGAATTTGGCAAGGAATGTACCTATTCCAAGTGATGGATTCCAGCAGCCGCCGCTAAAGGCGATAGAACAACCTATACCAGAGGTGGCAGTGCCGTCGAAACCCCAACAGCCATCGCCGATCCCTCAACATCCCATCACACCGAGGTAATATTAAATTATTAATATAATAATAAATTATTGATTCACTCTTAATAACTTTTATTTTTACGTAAATTTTCTGTTAATTTATTTTGATTAAGAGGACATTCAATTATCTTCTTTTACTCTCTTTGACCCCATGTGCAATCTCTTTGGCCTCTTGGGCCTTTTATTATATTATTCATATAAATAAATAATAAATATTATATATATTTATTATATAACTACAGTTGAATTTTTTTCTTTAAAATCAATAACAAAGTTCGTATTATTTGGGGTTTAACGGTAGAATATAGAAAGCTTTTGGAAGGGAATGCGACGATGATGGAAAACCGTACGACTTAGAACTTATGATTTAATTCTTGGATTTTGGATACAAATTCCAAAAATTAAACCTAAATCATAAGTAATTAATCAAATTATTTAATATCGGATGATAAATTTTTTTTAAATTTAAAGTTTAAAAGTAATTTTGAAGAATTCTTGCTTTTAATTATCTTATTTTAAGTTAGATTAGATACTCAATTACTTCTTAAAATGAATAAGTGAAAAAAATAATAATATTATAAATAGGAGTAATGCTTTCATAATTAGAAGAAAAAAAAACTATTAAATAGGGATTAAAAATTCTAAATAGGGTGTTTGAGTAATTATTATAAGTTAAAGACTAGAAAGTTTAAAAAAATATGGTTAGTGAATTTTGAATAAGCATTAATGCTGTTAATTACTAATACTTGCATGTATATATACGCATTATTGGGTGCATGCCTTGCAGGGAGACGGCGGCTGAAGGTTCGGCGGAGGAGCAGCAGGCGGTGGGCGGGCCACCCATAGGCCGCTCAGCACGGTGCCTCTGGAATTGCTGTTGCGTGATCGCTGCTTTTCTCATCGTTCTGTATTACAAGATCAAGAATATGTACAATTAATTGTTTCATTTCTGTGTAAATCAATCCATGTGATTGTATTTGTAAATTCTTCAATCTCAAGAATATGGTCTTGTTGTGTGACTAATAACAAAAATTATGCAGACAAACTTGCTTTATTTTCTTAATTAACAACTCATACTTACATAATCTATGTAATAAAGAAAAAAATAATTGTTTCAAAAACGAAAATGATTAATATAGCTAGCATGATTGGATCATCAGACGGAGAAAAAAAAAACACGAAAATGGTGGATGATGAGATTCCATCGGAGAAGCCAGTAATTATTCAGGAACTATATGAATTATGAAGGATTCCATAAATGATTGTTGATTATTTATGTGACTAAAGTCTTTTTTTTTTTTTTTGGTATAATATGTGGGTTAAATTATTAAGTAATATTTGTCTCTTTCCTAACAAACTGACGCTATACACTACAAATAATAAAATAGCATATGTTTATTGCAGGCGCTTTCCTCGATTAGGTAGGAAATGAAATAAAAACCACGAGGTCAGACAACTGGGGCGATTTCGTCGTAAGCTTAGGTTATTAGGACGGAATAATAATCCCTACCATCAATGGAATTTTATTTATGCAGTATATAATTATTTATTTGGGAATAAGTAAATAGAATATATTAATTTTTTTTTTCCTTCGTCTGCTTAATTTCCTTGCCATGCGTAATCAAGTAAGAATTAAAAACGATGACATTTCTTCACTTAAAAATGTAATTTTTTCTGTTTAATTTACGTACATACACAAATGACAAAAAGTTAGATTTATTTGTGTTTGAATTTGATACGTAATTTAAACGTCGTGAAAATCCGTATTCCAATAAGGATTAGACGTATCATTCGAGTATAAGAATACCACGTAATATTTATTAAAAAAAAAAAACCCTCCCTTATAATTAGCTATGGCGACGTATAAAGAAAAATCAGAGGTAAATATTGGATAGCTGAGCTGAGAATAATCCTAATTAACATGACTATTCTATGCCTAACTCTGAATCTGGCTTATCAGTTCATCGTCGTATATGATGACTGATATATGATGCGATGAGTCCGCAGACCTTTACACTGGATCGCTTCCATGAAGCTGAATTTAGTTGACACAGAACATAACTCTTTGAAAAGTCCTCTCCGTTTCCGTTTCCGTTTCCGTCTCCTACTCCATCTCTTTATATGTAGAATTTAGGAGGAGCACGCAATTATGATTATACTCCAAGCAAAGAAGAAAACAAAAGAACAACAGCACATTATGATTTTATATCATGTAAAGGTGACGATTTTTAATTTATATGACTCGAAATTTACGGAATTTGGATTCATCCGCATAATTAAAAATTTTGGTTATCTTTGAATCAACCTGGTATGATACGGTTAATAAACGAATGAGTTTCGAGTCAACATATTAACTCATATAATAACCTGTTAACCTATTTAATAAATAAGTAGATTTTGAGTGTTTAATAATCTATATATTAAAACGTTTAATAAACTGTCAATCATCAATCCATTATCTACTCGATCATTTACCTACTTTTATATCCACCAAATCTTATTGTTTAAACTAAACACGTTTAATATGTTTAACATAATAAACAAGACATAGATTAATTGTATTCGAACATAACCCGTTTATTAAATGAGCTATATAAGTTACCTGATTTATTAGTAAGTTGGATTCGAATTGGATATTTTAGACACAATTATTAAATAAGCCAAATTTATATTGAATATATTTAAGTAAAATTGAGTTCATAACATAACGGGAAGACACTCTATTATTTATCTTAATATTACAATGGGGAGGGACTAGGGAGAATGGGGCGGAAGACAAACACTATATTTAGGCCGGCAGGCAGAGACTGGGGACTAGTTAGATACATAGAGGCAGAAGGCAGGCATTGCTCAATACATTACTAAATTACTAATGCTTACAATTGACAAGTTGACTTGTACATATAAATAAACAGCAAGAAGGCCAAATTGAGCCTTCAGCCATCTCTCAATCCCTAAATATTTTATTACTCATTATTCTTATATGTGTAATATGTGTTAAGAAAAGGCTGAAACCAGGAAAGCAAGGCAGCCCAGCCAGGCAACCAACAAGGACCACAAGGGCGGCGGCGGAGGAGCATATTAACCATCACTTTGGCCACTAAATTCCCAGAATTCATATTAACCACCACTAAGTAAGAATGGGACGAGGAGGAGCAGCATCAGCAGCAGCGGCAGCAGTCATACATGTTCATGAAGTTGACGGCGGCGGCAACGATTATCATATTGTACAGAATAGTAATATGAAATCATCATCGTCGTCGTCGTCGCCAATATCAACCGGAAACGGCGATAAACATTCCGCCCTGGTGAAGAGGAATTTAAAGATGACACTCCTCTTTGTCGGAGCCACCCTCACCTGTCTTCTTTTCATCACTTCTCTCTTCCCTTCCGTATTTCTTTCCAGATCTTCTTATCAAGATTATTCTCAATCTAAGGCGAGTCCACTTTTATTTCTCTCTCATTCTTTTTTTTTCTCTTTTTAATTTTTTTTTTTTAAATCCAATCCAATCCCATCCATGAATCCATGAAAAATTATGTTTTTCTTTCGTGAATCTTAATCGAATTACAGTAAACCATGAAAATCAAATTCCATATGTATACCTACACACGCCTACGACTTTTGCCCACTTTGCTTCTTGTTGACAAAACCAAAATAATCCATGAATACATGATCATCAATTGCCTTCACCCAGAAGTTTGCACTTTTTAAATCTCTCTTTTAATTCCTCCCTTGTTCTTGGTTAATTCTGTCTGTGTTTCTCTTGCAATCTTGTATCCTCTGTTCTTCCTCTGTTTTTTTCAATTTGAACATCTGTCCTCCATGTCCTGTTTTTCAATCTCAACTCATTCCACTATCAAAGTTCAAACTAGCATCAATCAATTCCTTTTTCCATTGTTCATCTCATTTCGAATCACTAATTTGATTTGGTTTCATTGATTTAAACCCCCCAATTATATTAAATATGATTTACTATGATGTGTTTGAACAGCAGGATTCATTGGATACCGTTCTGAAAACCGCGTCGATGAAGGACAGAACCATAATCGTGACTACATTAAACGACGCCTGGGCCGAGCCCAATTCAATATTCGATCTGTTTCTGGAAAGCTTCGAAATCGGAAGCGACACAAAATGGCTGCTCAACCACCTGGTCGTCATCTGCTTGGACCCTAAAGCCTACGCTCGTTGCACCTCCTCGCACCCTCACTGCTACCAACTCTACACTCCCGGCGCCAACTTCACCAGCGAGGCTGCTTTCATGTCCTCCGAATACTTGAACATGATGTGGAGAAGGATCCAGTTTTTGTCTACTCTTCTCGACAAAGGCTACAATTTCGTCTTCACGGTAAATAACCAAAGTACTAAAATTTAACCTTTTTTTTTCTGAATCATATGAATATTTTCAATTTACCGGATTGGCAATTGGCAAGGTTCTTGCTTTGGTTGGAACCCTATTCAAGGTTCGAGCCACAATAATTCCAATAAATCCCTTGCTGGGAGGTTCTTGCTGGGTTTTTGTGAATCTAGAACATTTCATAATGTTCTTGGATTGGATGGGTCGACTCCTCCATCTCTAAATAACGTCGGATAAAAACAAAACGAATATTTTCAATTTTCTTCTTTGAACTTCAAGTTTTCAAAATTCAAGGACGAAATTAAAAATAAATGCCTGACTGTTATCAACCTTTTTTTGGGAGTTTAATTAATTTCAGGGATTCATTGATTTTTGCATTAACTTAATTTAATTTATTTTGATCTCCTTGCATTAATGCACAGGATACTGATATAATGTGGCTCCGGAATCCATTCCCGCGGTTCTATCCGGACGCAGATTTTCAAATCGCATGCGATTTCTTTCTCGGAGACTCTTACAGCTTAGACAATTTCCCAAACGGAGGATTTACCTACGTCAAATCGAACATTCGCACCATTCGATTTTATAACTTTTGGTACTTCTCCAGAAACGCGTATGCAAAAATGCATGATCAAGACGTGCTTAATAAGATCAAATCGGATCCTTTTCTGACCAAGATTGGACTGAGAATGAGGTTCCTGGACACACAATATTTTGGCGGCTTTTGTCAGGCGAGCAAGGACTTCAACCAAGTCTGCACAATGCATGCCAATTGCTGCGTTGGTCTCGAAAACAAAGTCAACGATCTCAAAATTTTGCTTCAAGTTTGGAGAAAATTCATGGCATTGCCTTCTGCTTCTAACACCACCGCACCACAGCCGTCATGGACCGTCCCACAAAATTGCAGGTATCTATATTTATTATTACAAAATACTTGCATCCATCGTGGTAGTACATTTTCGCACCACGTTTTCAATTTTTCGAATTATTTATATATATATATATTATAATCAAAATCGTGCGTTCTCTAAATCTTCATCATGTTAAAATTATTTCCGTAAGCGAGATAGCTTATTATTTACGTCTTATGAATTATGAATTGAATTATTATTCCAATTCTCATGTTTCACGACATGTGATGAAAGTAAGCGAGAGAGCTTAATGAATTATATTTTATTGGTAGAAGAATACGGTTTGTCGTTTTTTCGTGTTCATCTAGAAGACTAGCACATATTGTTCGCTTTTCTGTGTATATTATTGACCCTTTTATTTTTGTTTTTCGTTGAATTTGCATTGATTACTCGAAAGCACCTCTTTCGAACGCCTCAGGAAGAAGAACTCGTGACAAGAGGAGAAGAGATGGAGCCTGGAGGGAGACATTGACAACATTAATTGTTACACACAAACAATAATCTGTACGTAAGAATTTTTTGACAACATTTAGGCAGTGGTGTAGTCAGAAATTAATTTGAGTAGTGATATTTAATTAATGTAATCCAACTTATCATAATATATGTCAAATTAGTTAAATTATAAGAAAAAATTCATATCATGCTATTAATTTACCTCAATCATATACAGTTATTTTCGACGAATTATCAGTTTGAAATCGTTGCATGCCCAAAATAAATTATGAATGAAGTATTAAAACAAAATAGACATGCATAAATTTTTGAAAATTGAAAAAAATATTATAATACAAATTATGTACTTTTGTATCAAAATATCGCTATAATTTTTATAAATCATATACAATAACGATATATATGTACATTAGGAAGTCTAAAATCATATTTTCAAATTGAATTTGAATCCCAGATTATATAATTAACTTTAACTATATAATAATTTTTACTTATTAATATATTTTTAACTAATTAAATTAAATTATAATATATTTATATATTTTTTACATTAAAAAATATATAATTCAATGGAGGCCAGGGAGCGAAAGTTTGTAACGGGAACCGGTATTGACGATAGGGATCGAAAGTTTGTAACGCCAACTGGTATTGCTCACTATTTTTTGTGAAAAAAAAATGTGAATTGATTTCGTGAAAAATTTTCAATATATATATTTATAAGGAATTTGAGACATGTCCTATTATCTCCGGTGCCCATTAATTTCTTTTTTGGGAATCGTTTAGGACATAAAATACAATATGGTCCAATAATCACTTTGGGGCAAAAAATAATTAGAAATTTTCATTGTCAATTTACAAGACTTGTTAGAGGTGATGTGAATGAAAACTAGAATAATATTTAGATATTCTTATTGAAATTTCAAAAATCGACTAAAAATCACGAGTTATAGCTCACCGTTTTTATGAATGCGAATTTAATAATTAAATATTTTCACTATACATTGAGAACATATTTATATGGAATTTGAGATATGTCCTGCTACTTTCGGTGCCCATTTACTTGTTTTTCGAATGTTTAACTCATAAATACAATGTAACTGAAAATTTGTAATGGGTCTGGTATTGACCATAGGGGCTGAAAATAAACAGGAATCTTCTATCTCAACTTCAAAACATGTTACAAGCAAGTGATGAGAATGAAAACTGGATAAGTATTTTGAGACACATCCTGCCATTTTCGATGCCCATTAATTTTTTTTTTTGAAATTTTTTGGCCATAACACACGATATGTTCATAAGCTCGTATGAGGTCCGGAAGTGACTTTAGATGCAAAAAATAATTTGAAATTTTCAATGTCAACTTCAAAATATGTTATAAGGTGATGAGAATGGAAATTGGACAAGTATTTTGATATTCTTGACGAAATTTCAAAAATCAGCTAAAAATCGTGAGTAGCTCACAATTTTTGCAAAAAAAAAAAAAAACCAATTTTAAGATTTCGTGACAATTTTCATTATAAATTAAGAACATATTTATAATACGATATAACTGAAATTTTGTAACGAGCTCTGGTAGTAACTTTTGGGGCCGAAAATAATTAGAAATTTTCAATGCTAGTTTACAAAACTTGCAACAAGGTGATGAGAATGGAAGTTGAAAAAATTTGAGAACGAAAATTGGAAAAATATTTTGATGTTCTTATTGTAGTTTCAAGAACTGATTAAAAATCGTGCATTGTGCATAGCTCACGGTTTTTGTGAAAAAATGCGAATTTTATGATTTCGCGAAATATTTTCACTATACATTGAGAACATATTTATAAAGCATTTGAGATATCTCCAGCTACTTTCGGTGCCCATTATTTTGCTTGAATTGCGTGACCTATAAAATGCAATATAACTGAAAGTTCGTAGCGGAGTGTGGTATTGACTATAGGGGGCGAAAATAATTAGAAATCTTTTATTTCAAAAACATGTTACAAGCAGGTGACGAGAATGGAAATTGGATAAGTATTTTGATTTTTTTTTTTTGAAATTTCAAAACTGACTAAAAATCGTGATCTATACTCATATTTTTTTTTTGTTCTAAAAAAATGTTAGTCATTTTGATTGAGCAAATTATTACCTATGCATATTAACGACAATTATAAGTAGTTTGAGACACATCCCGCCATTTTCAATGCCCATTTACTTGTTTTTATCAATTGTTTAAGCCATAAAACAAGACATAACCAAAAACTCATATCAGGATCTCGTGTGTTATTGCTCACAATTTTTTTATAAAATAGGATAATTAAAATTTTTCTTTGTCACTAAAACACGTTACAAGAGGGGCGAAAATAATTAGAAATCTTCGGCTTCAAAACATGTTGCAAGGCGATAAGAGTAGAAATTAGATATGTATTTTGATGTTTTATTGAAATTTTAAAAACTGACTTAAAATCATGAACTCTAAATGGACTTAGTGAAAGCTTTCTTGAAAATAGGGTGTTTGGCTCGGTATAATGAAGGTACGATTTCAAGTGGGATAGATATTGCTGTCAAGGTTCCCAATTTACAACTTAAAAAAGGGCTTTCAAGAGTTTTAGTAGTGAATATGAAGAGCTGAGAAATATTCAATCGGCATCAAAATATTATCAGTCATTGGCTGTTGCAGTGAACTTGATTTCAAAGCCCTTGTACTACAATACATGCCATGGGAGCCTTGAGAAGTAGTTGTATTCTCAAACTTCTCCTTTCAGTATCCAACAATTCAAGATTGAACATAATGATAGAAGCAGCCATAGCATTAGAATATCTTCACCAATCACCATGGTTATCCTATACCTATTTGTGATAGGAAGCCGCACAACTTCCTACAAGATGATAACATGGTTGCACATGTTGCTGACTTTGGAATTGCAAAAATCTTGAGTGAATAAGACTTTATGAGCCCAAACCCTGACCCTCGCGACCATTGGTTATATGGCTCCAGGTGATGACTATACTATACTCTTCAATACTATATAAGGTTGATCATCTTCTAATTTTCTTTTCATTATTTATAACTAAATATGAAAGTATTCAACTGGGCAGAGTTTGGAATGGAGAAATTGGTTCAACAAGATGGAGTCATTCACGAGAAGGAACCCAACAGATGAAATGTTCGTTGGCGAAATGAATTTAGACAATGGATTGCAAATTCATTTGCTCCTGATGATGCAATAGTTGAAATGGTGGATGCCAATTCACTTGGGAAAATGGAAGATGATGGTTTTGTGATCTAGAGGGATTACTTATGATCCATTATGATATTAGCTCTAGCTCACAGAATTTCAGGAAGAGCAGATCAACATGCAAGAAGCTGTTGTCATACTCAACAAAAGCAAGAGCAAGGTTTTGAAGGACGCTGGAGTAGTACAACTTTAGTTTTAGCGTCTTTTTTTTGTCTAATTTTTCAATCCATCTTCTTGTTAAACGGCATTTAATTTCTTATTGTGACAATAAAGGATATTTTAAAAAATACCTACTCTATCTAAGAGGCAAAATTTTGAATTTTGAATTAAGTTGCACCTACTGCTAGTAAAATGGTAAAAGTTTCTATCAAGAACTGGCATGTTGAAATCCAGCAACAATCAAGGTCTAAAAATGAGGCACATACTCATGCTCACGAAGGCGCGTGGTCAATGATTCCAACTCAGCATAAATGAAGTTGGCTTTGGGGTGGGCTCTATCACCTGTGATAAAAGCATGGACACCATCTTTCAGCTCAATCCAGCTACAGCCTGGTGTCTTCTTCACATTCTGCTGCCTCATTGTATGTCTAACTTCTGATACCTCATCATATCGAGCATTCACTACATAAAGATTGGACATCAACACATAATTACCACAATGTTCAGGATCAAGTTCAATCACCTTCTGTGCAGCAACCTCTGCGATATGCTGATTCCCGTGGAGTCGACATGCTGCTAGCAATGCCCTCCACACCACGGCATTGTACTCGATAGGCATTTCTAGCACCAGTTCATAGGCCTCCACCAGCCTCCCTGCTCGGCCAAGCATGTCAACCACACAGGTATAGTGCTCAATGGTTGGAACCACGCCGTATTTTGGTTTCATTTGCCTCAACAACTCACGCCCTTCTCTCACTAATCCCGTATGGCTGCATGCAGACAAAACACCAACAAATGTAACTTCGTCAAGCTCAATCTGTGCCTCACACATAGCAGAGAACATATCTAATGCCTTGCTACTGTAGCCGTGCATACCATAACCCATGATCATGATGTTCCAGGATGCCACATCCTTGTTCCTCATCTTATCAAAGACCATAAAAGCGTTTCTCATGCTCCCACATTTTGCATACATGTCCATAACTGCATTTGTCATCTGCACATCATCATCTTCTGCGTTTGCATCATTCTCCAAACCATTTCTTGTCATATACCCATGAATTTCTCTACCATGCATCAGAGCTGCCAGATGAGAGCACACTGGAAGAACCGTGGTGATGGTTACCAAATCAGGATGGACCCCAGCACTTAACATTCTGTTCAAAAGCCTCAGAGTTCCATTATGATCATCGCATTTTTCATGCACTGCTATAATTGAGTTCCATGAATATATATCCTTCTCAACCATCATCTCAAAAATCTCTGACGCATCTTCAACACACTTGCATTTCCCATAAATGTCAATTAATGCATTCAAAACTTCAATGCCAGAATCATACCTCATTTTCATCACAAACCCATGCACTGCTCTCCCATTGTCAAAATCTCCCATGACAGCGAAAATCGACAAAACCCCAGTTACTGTGAATCTACTTGCCACAACCCCTTCATCAACCATCATTCTAAAAACCACCAAGGCCTCCTCTTGCCGCCCAATCTTCGAAAACCCATTAACCATTGCATTCCAAATGACAACATCTCTCACAGGCAGTTCGTCAAACACTTCTTGTGCATCCTCCATCAACCCCAATTTCAAATATGTATTGACCAAAGCACTACCAACATACATATCCAACTCCAACCCAAATTTAACAGCCAACCCATGAATCTTCCTAATCTCCAAACTCGCATTACAAGCTCGGATCACGCACGGGAACGTAAACTTGTCCGGCTCAACACCAGCTAACCTCATTCTCTTATAAAACTCAAACCCGTTTCTAGCTAGCCCATTTGCAATGAACCCAGCAATGACTGCATTGTAAGCAAACACATTGTGGTCAAGAAATTGATAGTTGAAGGTGGAAACGGCGTCGTCCATTTGGTTGCACTTGGAGTACATATTGATGAGGCTGGTTACGGAGAGAGGGGAGCGAAGGAAACCATTGGTGAGCATAAAGGTGTGGACTTGCTTCCCTTTGGTGAGGTCCTTGTGGCGAGCGCATCCTTGCAGCGAGGTTATACAGGTGGTGATGTCATACAAAGACTGAGATGGCAATTGGGCAGTGGAATGTGAGGAGGAGGAGCTGAAACGTAGAGAAAAAGATGGTTTCTTGAAGATGCTGGTGGCTCTGTTCATTTAAAATACTTATTGAGTGGGCAAGTCCCTGTGTCTGATCAGCTTTAGCTACTGCAACTGCAAGAGTAAACAATCCCCCATCATAATCAACATAAATTTCTTCAAGCCGAAATTAGTCTAAAAATAAATATATATTAATTTTTTTTTATTTGATAATTTCTTGGCCTTTTAAAAGCCAAAAGGTTGCTTCCAGATTCTACTAGCAGTTTTAACCGGTGCGGTGCCGCGGTGTCCTTGAATGTTCAAAAAAGTAAAAACTGTGGTAGGAATAATCATCAATTAATATCAATACCCAAAAACAACATATAGTCAAAGAGAAAATAAAGGCAAGAAAAGAAATTTGACATATTATTAAAGCAAATCCAGAGCCAAAATCTACCAACAAACATCAAACTGTAATCTCAAAATCTAAAGGATAAAAAAAATACCAAAATTAGACGGGAGTGTCAAAAATGCAAATGCAACAAAGAGCTGGAACATCAAGGAGCCATCCTAACAAAGCCTCAGTCAGATCTAAATAAATTAAAAACAAAGTAATATTATCTGTGAAAAAACCCATAAACAATTGAACCATGGGTTAAAAAAATAAGGAAAGAAGTATTAGATGACTAGGACCAAACCAAAGCAAACAATATTATCTACTGTAATATGAATCTGTTCAAATTCGATATGAAATCGGATCCAGAGTAATTCAATTTGTAAGAAATGTATTATATCATATATCAATTTCAGTCTCTCTAATCCAGACGAGAAGAACTTGCATCAGTATCTCAATTCAATTCAGACATAGTTTTGATTCAAACGCCATGTTCAAACATAAATTTGATCTGTTAGCACTTATCATATCGCACTTGTCATATCATATATAATGGTCAAAAACCCCTAATCATCAAGTTATCAAGTATCAAATCACCAAGTTCAAAAAGCATGAGCTTTGTCAATCATCAATTTGACCAAGTTTAGAAAAAGCATCAATTCCTCAATCCATGAATTAGTAAAACCAGCTTTCACATCAATTTATCTATTATCAATTCAAAAAATTAAGACAAATCATCAATTCATCTATGAAAAATTGGAAAATAAAAATAAAGAAAATACAATGGCAATCCTGAAAATCTCAGTGCAAAGTTCTAACCAAAACAACAAAAAAAACATAAAGGGTACTAAGATAGACATTTAAGTAATAGGTATGGATCCCTGTCCTAAGAACAGCAAGAATCCCATTGTTTCCATAGACAGAGAACATACTTACCTACTGTGATTATCTGGAGGCAAGCTTATGGCCGTAACAGGGCTAAATCGCCCAATTGGCAGATGCAATATAAGGTATGGAATTTACTGTTTATTCAATAATTCACAAAGTGTACAGAATAGCAGATTTATACCGGAAATAGAAAGAGTCCTAACTAGGTATGAACTAGGAGAGTCCTAACTAGGCAATATAACATCCTAGGTAAGTTTATATACTAAGGAAGAACAGATATTAAGGAGGAGATTGCAGAGAATTGATCTGCAATCTCCTCCGTTAGCTGGGATTCCTTAACACGCCCCCTCAAGTAGGTGGAGCCATCTGCGACACCTATCTTGTCACGTAAGAGCTGGAAGCGAGGACTTGGTAAGGGCTTGGTGAGAGCATCGGCGAGCTGATCATCAGTGGCCACATGAGAGACAGTGTGGAGGCCACGCGATACATGGTCCTGGACAAATTGAAAATCGATGTCCACGTGTTTCATGCGGGAGTGCAGGGCTGGATTGGCACAATAGAAGGTTGTGCCAATGTTGTCACAAGAAATGTTGGGTGGACCCGAGAGGGAAAGGCCAAGCTCCTTCATGAGGGACTGTACCCAAACCAGCTCTGCTGCAGTAGAAGCAACGGCTCTGTATTCTGCTTCGGTAGATGATCTGGAGACTGACTTCTGCTTGCGGGAGCTCCAAGAGATGAGGTTACCACCTAGATAGACTAAATAGGCAGTGGTGGACTTCCGGTCATCACGATCTGCGGCCCAATCAGCATCAGAAAAGGCGACAATGTTGTGAAAAGCATGAGGACACATCCTTGAGTTCATGAGTGGACTTCCGATGAAGATGCAGACCGAAGTGGATGGTGCCTCTGAGGTATCTGAGCACTCGATTGAGGGCCTGCCAGTGGAGGTCTGTGGGCGCATGCATAAATTGAGAGAGCTTGTTGGTGGCATAGGAAACATCAGGCCGAGTGAGACTTAGATATTAGAGGCTGCCAATGATGCGGCGAAAGAGAGTAGAATCAGCTGGGGGTGAACCATCTTGGAGGGTTAAAGGAGGAGAGACGGCTAGGGGATGTTAAGGACTCTAAGTCAACGGAGGAGATTGCAGATCAATCTCCTCCTTAATATCTGTACTTTCTAGTATAGACACTTACCTAGTTAGGACTTCTTTATTTTATACCTAGTTAGGACTCTACCTATTCTGTATATATTTTACCTATTCTGTAGTTAGGACTTCTTTATTTTATACCTAGTTAGGACTTCCACTCCTACATCTAAAATTAAGTGAAAATAATATAAAAGTTTTCATACCTTATATGGTATCAGAGCTGTAAAGCTCCACCGAGCAACCCTAGAAAATAAACCCTAAATAACTCCCAAGGGACTTTTTCTCTCTCAACACCGATACATCCATGACCTCCTCACCATGGCCCGAATGGAGGGTGCCAAACCAGTTCCAACTCCTCTCGCCGTGTCTCCCCCTCTGATCCTACAGGATGGATCCCCCCCGACTGACTCCACTCTCTTTCGACGCATTATTGGCAGCTTACAGTATCTGAGCCTCACTCGTCCAGACGTGTCCTATGCCACCAACAAGTTGTCTTAATTTATGCATGCCCAAACCGACACTCATTGGCAGGCCCTAAAATGAGTTCTCAGATATCTTAGGGGCACTCTCCACTACGGTCTGCATCTACACAGCCAGTCCACTCATGATCTGAAGGCTGTGTCTCATGCTTTTCACACCGTAGCAGCCTTTTCAGATGCTGATTGGGCTGCCGATCGCGATGATCGGAAGTCCAACACAGCCTACTTAGTTTATCTTGGTGGAAACCTCATTTCTTGGAGCTCCCGCAAGCAGAAGTCGGTCTCCCGATCCTCAACTGAAGCAGAATATCAGGCTGTAGCTTCTACTGCAGCAGAGCTACTTTGGTCCAGTCCCTCATGAAGAAACTTGGTCTATCTCTCTCGGGGCCCCCCAATATCTCATGTGACAATATAGGCACCACCTTCTATTGTGCCAATCCGGCCTTGCACTCATGTATGAAACATGTGGACATTGATTTCCAGTTCGTCCGGGACCATGTCTCTCGTGGCCTCCTCACTGTCTCTTATGTGGCCACTGATGACCAGCTCGCTGATGCACTCACCAAGCCCTTACCAAGACCACGCTTTCAGCTCCTACGAACCAAGATAGGCGTCGCAGATGGCTCCACCTTCTTGCGGGGGCATGTTAAGGACTCTAAGTCAACGGAGGAGATTGCAGATCAATCTCCTCCTTAATATCTGTACTTTCTAGTATAGACACTTACCTAGTTAGGACTTCTTTATTTTATACCTAGTTAGGACTCTACCTATTCTGTATATATTCTGCCTAGGCTGTACATCTAAAATTAAGTGAATAATAATATAAAAGTTTTCATACCTTATAGGGAAGTGGGAATTGGTTTGGCACCCTCCATATGGGTCATGGTGAGGATGTCATGGATGTAACGGTGCTGAGAGAGGAACAGGCCCATGGGAGTGGGCAGAACTTCCACTCCTAGAAAATAGTGGAGGGGGCCAAGATCCTTCACAGAAAACCGGGCTGCCAGACGTTGGATGAAGGTAGTGAGGAGCTGAGGTGCATTTCTGAAAGTTAATTATTCCTGCCAACAAAGCAACTAACAAACAAAAATCTCAGTGTACCGCTAACTGGTTTCTAGCATAAATAAGAGAATCAAAGCAAAGATCAAATCCATGAGCAGCAGAAACTCGAGAATAATTGGTGATTCATTAAATACATATGTAAAGTATAATCACAATACCAACTGGAAATTCAGACCAAACACTGATAATTTAAATACCTATGTAAATTGCCTACTGCAACTGTATTCATCATTCAATCTGTTTGGTTTCAAACACATACTACTATGATCCATAAATTATTACTCTGTTTATCATGAAAGCTAAAGTGGCTTTGAAAATTTTAGCATCAGTACATAAATTGATCAAATTTTCAGCCCTTAACTTTGTTCAATCCTATATAGATATCTATACATATATACATCTTTTTGTTTAGATAGGTAAGATTACAGAGTCGTTTTTAATTAAGATATCTAAACAAAGTTATTGGTTTTTATACATCTATATATCACTCTTTGTATTTAATGATATAAATTATTTTGTATATTATTAGAATGCACATACTTGGTTTTACAAGTGAAGGAATGCCATTATATTCCGCAATAAGTATATATATTATTAAGTCTCAGGTCCTAGTTTTCTGATAAAACTGGGATTGTATACAAATGGCTTAAGATTGGTTATGGCGTTTATTTTTAATACGAATGTACGAGTTGTATCAAAGTGCCATGACTAGTGTTGTAGTGACGCGGAATCACCCTATATCTTTGCAGGTAGGGGAGTTGTGGGGAATCTTATTTTTTTTTTCTAATCTTGTTGATCTTTCATGAACTTTATGTTATTCATGCAATTGTGATGTGTTTGACAATGGCATGATTCAGCTCCTCACAATATGCATGTTATTCATGCAATTGTGATGTGTTTGCAATTGTGATGTGCGAAATCATTTAAAGTGGTGCAAAGGGCACTCTGAACTTATATGTAATATACAATATGCATCATACATTTTATCAATTACATACATACAATTGCATAAACTGTTTCAGTGGAAAATTGTCATGAACTAAAAATAAAGTTGAATTTTATCTGGTAAGAGCAGAAAATCAGAGTCAATGTTTAACATCCAGGTTTAACTCTGATAGAATTATTTTATAAAGGATATGAAACTGAAAAGGAAAGTTCGAAGAGAATGTAATCAAGCATATAAAATTCAATTTACAGTTTAACATACACAATTTAAAAATTAAAAATTTTCACTTAACATTCTTCTTAGACTCTCGAGATGTTCATAGATTTCGTTTTAGAACATAACAAAAAATTCAAAATTCTATATTCTTCAATTGCATCTGTAAGAAACAATAAAATGATATATAATTTTTTTTAAAGCATCGAAATTGATGAGTTTTAGGTGGAGCAAAAAGATAGAGGAGGAGATGGAGGGCAGAGAGACCTCAGCTTTGGGATGACAAAATCGTTGAGGCAATTAACTAATGAAATGATGATGGTGGGTTCAGGATGCCATGGGAGACGAAGAACTCGATGCCGGCCTAGGAACTTGGGAGATGACGACGGCGTCGTTGTCGATCTACGACGGCGGTCACGACGGCCGCGGATATGTCGAAGAACTGAAAAAGAAATTTTAAGCCAATTTCAAAACCTGGGATGATCTCATGAAATCTCATAAACCAACAAAACGGAGGGCATAATAGTCTTTCCAGTGAAGATAATGCCCAACCGAATCTGACAAACCAACAAAACTGAAGGCAGAATAGTCTTTCATCTGTGCACACCAAAGGAAAATAAAAAAATAACAAAAATAAAGTGAAACAATGTACTGCACTATTCATAAGCACGGTTCCAAATCATTTAGCTTTAGTATAGACAAATTTTGAGTAATATTTCTTGACGAGTATTGTTTTCCAAGAATGTTTTATTGATAGTTCCATCTTCATATAGTTGTAATCGACAAGTGATGATCATCCATGCATTATTGTGGGTTCATACATCGAAACTTGCCTTTGAAAATTCGGTTTACATGATCATTGGACTGGTTGATAATGGCATGTATTTCCTCCTTTTCCTTCTCTATCTGTTCTTGTTAATAGAACAATGGATGGTCATTTTAGAAGCTATTAGAGGCATTAGACAAAGGGATCCATTATCTTATATCTTGAAAATATAAGATAATGGTTGTTGGAATATTTTTGCTCTTCGAGAGCTATTGCTTGAAAATATTGTTAATATATTCAGGCTATCGCGTTGCCTACAACTGATGTTGTGTAGGAGTATAGCTTTGTTTGGGGTCCAAGTCGATCCGAATGGTAGATTTTCTATCAAGTCTACTTCCAGTTTTCAAGGTATAAGAAACTCAATTCATCTGGATGAGAATCTCCCAAATGGAATGCGGAAGCTTATTGTACCTCAGTACCTCACAAGGTTAAATTTTTGCTTAGTTATTGATCCATAAATGGTTTAACAATAGGGAAAGCCTTCAACGCTACTTGGGGTATTGGAGAATTGGAGATGTTAATTGTTCCTCAGTGACCAAGATGTGGAGTGTATCCCACATTTATTTATTAACTACCCTTTTTCCCAACAAACCTGGAGTTGAAGTTAAAGCTTTGTTCCACCACAACATATGCCATTGTTATCTTGGTTGGATCTCTTCCCCATTATGACACACAAGATGGCCTTTGTTCTCTGAGCTTGCTATTATCATTTGCTAGTAAATTTTGACCGAAAGAAATAATTGGATTTTCAATGAAGAAGCCTTCCCATTTAAGCGGGCGTACTTCACTGCAAAAGGCAACTGATCGTAGCTACTTCGAGCTGAATTGGAGCAAACGGAGGGAAGGCTTTTCAATGAAGAAGCCTCTGAAGTAATTATATAATAGAAGCCTTCCCATACGATCAGCTGATCCTAGCTGAAGGTATGGCTCTTATGGATGGTACTTCAAGCTAGGTGTGTGAGATTCGTAATCTTAAAGTTGGAGACTCTGAAGTAATTAGTGATGCCAATCAACATGATTTCTCCTGCCCCGTGAAATCATCTATATTTCATCATACGAGTTTGAAATATATCAAGATCTTGATTATATTTTTTAGGACAATTATATTTAAACATGTCTATCAAAAAGTTAAATTTATAGGGAACACTATAGCATAGGTGAATTATGGGGTTCCTCACTATGCGAGTTGGAGTCATTCAATTCCTTCCGAAGCTAAATTAGCATGGAGTTTCGACCTCCATAATTTTTTTAGTGTATAAATATATATACCGTTCTTTTTTTATACGAAATTTTACTTTCGGCACTTTCCCTCCCGCCAAAGAGTATGTAAGTCGGTGGATTGCCACTGATCCTTATCAAATTAATGAGCTATATAAATGGACGGGGCGAGCGGTGGAAATTGGGGCTTTAGGTATTTGAACTCGAGGGAAAAATAATCTGGAAAAGAAAACTGAAAACAAAAGAGGGGCTTCAATTTGAGTTTGTTCAAGGGAAGGAGATGTCGGATCCGTTCGAGAGAGTGAAAGGAGGCAGGCTGACCTTCAAAGATGGAAGTGTGGCCACTCGCAGCAAAACCATCGACAAGAAAAAGAAGAAGAAGAAGAAGCAGCTTCCAAACACTAACGACGACGCGCCTGATCCAACCGGGCCCTCTGAGCTTGATTTGGCGGGTGATGACGCAATCGCAGCATCAGCAGCATCAGCAGACGGTGGAGGACCCGAAACTTACACCATTGATGCAGCGAAGCGCATGAAGTACGAGCAGCTGTTCCCCGTCGAGGCCAAGAAGTTCGGTTACGTTCCCAAATCCACTGGATACAACTCCGTCGAGGACATACTTGATGATCGCGTCAAGAAGAAAGCCGACCGCTACTGTAAATAACTTGGAATCCATTACCGATGTTTCTTCTCCGGTTACAGGTCACTCCGTCGCCTTGTGCTTTATACATTGACTAGTATTCTTGTTATTATTAAAATTTGTTTCTTTTTTTCCATAATTTCGTTTTCGTATGTGTCGTCAAATTTGTTTCTGTTTGGCTATAATTTGCTACTGGTTTCATATTTGAATTGAATGAGCAGTCTCTTGTTACTTGTTAGTTACTACCATAACTAGGGAGGAACAATGGGTATCCGTTTCCAAGGGGCATCTTCCATTCCTCCGCCACAGCCACCACAGCACCACTACATCCTTATCACCCAATGTGTACCAATTGCCCATCCCTAACCATAACCCTTGAAGCAAATGAGTCCACATTTTCTTTAGCCCTTCTTTTGACTTATGCAAATTTGGAACTTCAATTAACCATTTTTTTTTCTTTAATGTTCATGCGATGACTTGAAAGTTGTTTCCTTTTATTTTTTATTTTTTAAAATTATATAATAGAATAACCAACCGTGTTACTCGTGTGTGCATATTGTGAAGTTAGGTGTATAGCATTTGTCGTGTCCTATGCCGATTTTCTGCTCAGATGCAGAGGTCACAATAGTCGACCTTCAATTTGTTATTAAGGCTGTATATCATGCATTAATCAGCTATGCCTGTCAGCCTATTTTTCACCCCTTGCAGCATCGACTGTTAGGTGAAAGTTCTACTTCAAAACTTATAAGTTTGTTTTGCTGCTATGGTAGTTGATAAAGCTTAATCCTCACCTGACTGTTTTTCAAGAGGCAGGCTATTCTACATCAAGATCATGTTTCTTCCTTTCCCTTGATCACAATACAGTTGTATGTTCTATTCAGTTCCGTACAGGATGCAGCATCCTCTTCCTTATTATTTGCTCTTTGTTTGGGTAGCGAGACTCATACCTTTACCTTCCAGTTCCAGATGTGTCCGCCAACTTGCTTACATGATTACTTGCTGATGAAGTGTTTCCTTCCCCCCTAAAATGTTCATATGTGAGTCATTGTTATCAACCAGACAATCTAACACGTTTAGTCTAATTTCTTTCAGGAGCAACATGGTCGAGTTGCTGCTTTGTGGGAACTTTTACTTAGAGACTGTCATATCAGAATTACTTAACTCACTATGTTCTATGGTTTTAAGTCAACTGTACCCTTATTCATGATGTTCTCCATCCAGCAGAGGAGCTATGTGTGTGTTAGACTCTAGCCGAGAAAAGCAAACCAGTGGATTTGTAGATGTCTATTTTGTTATTGCTACCGTATGACCTACGAATGAATCTCATTGTTTTTTAGTTTTTACCTTGTCATTTTGGGCATTGATGCCTGTCAATATGCACAAATCAACAAGAAAATAATCAGACAAAAGTTTCTATACGACATAAATACTAGAAGAAAGGGTTATCATGCATTTTTCTACCAAAAGGCCAGTCTTTTCAAGATTTGGGAAAAAAATTCAATAAAACCGAAAGGCAAATACAAGCTCCACATCTCTTAAAATTATTGTTCCAAAGATGATTCATTTCCTGTTCTCGTTTCATTTGGCATATGCTTGCCTTTTCCTCGTATAGCAGAAAATTTAGACTGATGTGTAAAGATTCCGGGGACTGAGGGCGGCGAGACTTGCCTTTTCATTTGGCAATTATTGGCTTATAGTTGTGTTCTTTCTGTAAAGCCAGAAAGCTAGCCAGTTTCTGAGTTTCTATAGAGAAATTTGGCTTCTGACTTGCTTATTGCAATTTGCAACAGTGACAGCAATCAGCCTTTTAATGCGATTCACGTAGGAGAGAGATAGAGATAGAGAGAAGAATAACTGGCAAAAGAAACTTACAGGTAGAGCAGGTTGCAGTCAAGATTTGCACAGTTTCTGTGCCTTAACTCAGAGACTTGTAAACCGCAAATGTAGCATCTAGCAAATGTATTGTCCTCTGGAGCTTCATGCAAATCAATGCTTGATTTAACCATGGCTTCATGCAAATCAATGCTTGGTTAAATCAATGCTTGATTTAACCATGGCTTCATGCAAATTTCTATCAAATACAAACAAATTCCCGACCCACTGCACAGTACCTTCATTGTTCAGATAATGAGAAACACCTCCCTTTAAGGTGTATAAATTTTGAAATCCCTGTTGTCTGCCATATGATATAATGAGAAACACCTCCCTTTAAGGTGTATAAATTTTGAAATCCCTGTTGTCTGCCATATGAAATCAATTTAGAACCAAAAGTGCCAAAGAAAAGGTACAAGAAAAAAAATTTGCTGCCTACATCAAAATACATCATAATGGCAGCAAGAAATTGAAACAGCGCACCCAACTTTTCAATTGAACATGAGTATGTTCAGTCCTGCTGCTAGGCGTAAAGGAAAAAAAGTGGTATAGAAAATGTCGGGTTACCTTAGAATCGTAGAATATACATCGCAACGGATGCCTCCAGTGCAATACATCAATATATCTGTTTTCTCTTTATCAACGTTCTCTAATGGATCTGCAGCAATGACCTGAATGAGCACAAACAGCGACAGATAGTAATATGTTCACATCCGTCACCAGAAATTGAAGTTTCTCAGGTCTTTCATAACGTGATAATGCCTAGATTTTTGTGTTCATCCGTCACCAGAAATGGATTTCTTCGGTCTTTCATCACATGATAATGCCTAGATTTTCATGTTCTTGTGAACTGATAAGTAAATGTCAAAATAGAAGAGGCTGCAGCCTTCATGTTGACATAATTTTGTTCAGTTTTTTACCCATGGATACCACAAAATGTGTTGCTTGACTACAAGCCAGGAAATTCAGTCTGATCTTAATCCTAATAACAAGCCAAAATTCTTCACCAAAATGATGGAAGCAATAAGGTATGAGTCCAATATCTTTATTTATTAATGTTAGGACTTCTGAACAGCTTCTTTGCTAAGCCAACACTACTCTAATCATCAAAATGTCTCCACATTAACATGTTATCGAACTATAACTCACGCAACAAAAGTTGCAGTTCCAAATAAACCAATTAGTTATATGTTGTATATGGCCAAACCTCTGGTTGGGATAAGCCAAAAGAAGTGCTCCTGAAGCAGTCCACATGTGGTCGTCGAGCCCCATTAAAATGACCAACATCCCACTCATAACCTGATCACAAGCAGTGGAAAAATCTTCAAACTTCCATGGCTGAAATTTTGAATACATCTTCTGTGACAGATATAAAGGAAATAACAAGAATTGCATGACACATACATACATTAGAAACATGGTTACATGGCTAAGGGCAACATGTCAAACAACAAAAAGGGAAAATGTTGCTGCTGTAGATATCTAAAATGAAAATGCTACACAAATTTAGTTATCAAGGACCATTCAAATAAGCAGTTAAGAACATATCTATATGATTGACTCCTTTGTTCCATTATTAATGCAAAATTGGAGAGAACTACCAGATTAAAGAATAGCGGAAAAATCACCTAAATAAAGGCCAGTAAATACCGTTTCTCACATCCAACAAAATCTGATTTGCTTTAAGATCCTCATTTTATGCATTATCATTAGTTCTATTCACTGCTTCCAATATTTTTCTCCACTCGGATGGCGTTAGAGGTGTTGCTCGCATAGAAGGGTCCAGCAAAGGAAGATGCGAAATACCTCCTTCTAACTGGAAGTGGGGGGAATAGGTGTCATGACATTACCTCAAACACTCATATTATCGCATATCTAACCGAACGTCAATAAGAAAAAGAAAAAAAAAATTGTTGAAAGAACAAAGATACAGAAGAAAAGCCTTGCCTAAACCAGGACGGCTTATAGCGCAAATTGAGTTTTGGAAAGACATGCCCATTTACTGCTGCAGAAATCTGCACTAGGATGTCAGAAAACCTCTCGTCCCCTCTTAACCATTCAACATATGCAAGTGCATCTCTTGAAGGCCCACTGTACTGCACATAATCATCAAGTACATCTCTTGAAGGCCCACCTGCGCATTTATCCCTTGTCCATTCACATAAATCCGCCCATGTATGTCACGACCCTCTAAAAAAGAGAGATGCTTGGCCACCTTTGCCTCTGCGTCTCTGATCAACACGAAATGGTAAAAAATGACCACCACCCATTCTTCATCCTCTCTGCTTCCGTAGCTGCACTGGTCTGGTTTTTTTTGCACTTGTAAAGCAAGGCCACCGCCACCGCCACCGCCACATCCACCATTCCATTTGCTTCTTTCTGATAACCAAACGCATTGTCTCCGTCTTTGTTTTTGTTGGTTATGCTCCTTATGGATTGAGAGGAAAAAGGAAGTTGAGGACCTTGAGGTGTAGAGCAAACTGAGAATTCAAAACAACTTTTCTTACTTCTTCCCGCCAAAAAAATTTGAGTAATTGTGGAGCTCGCTGAACCGGAGATAACCGTCGGCGCTGGAAAACACCCTCTCATCTTCTGGCTTCCTCTCTCTAGGTGGAGACCCTCTCATCCGTTTGAACAACTTTGATCTCAGTCTCAGTGATGAAAGACAAGTCTATTGTTTATTACGGCGTCGTTTTATGTCTGCCGTGTTTGTCCAGCCCAAAGCCAAGAGGCCCAAGTCAGCCTCAGAGCCTCAGGCCCTAATAAAAAAATGAACAGAAATAACTACCAAATAGATTCTTCGTCTAAATTGTCTAGCTCGACCGCAAGGAAGCAATCAAAAAACCTAACGCTAGTGAAGTTGCAATCCGTTGATCCGATTGGGGAATTAAAGGATGGGGGCGAGTCGGAAGCTTCAGGGCGAGATCGACCGTGTACTCAAGAAGGTCCAAGAAGGCGTGGATGTTTTCGATAGCATTTGGAACAAGGTTAGGTTTGGTTGCTTAACAAACCGAAACTAGAAATTTGTAAATGACTAATGCGTTCTTCTGTGCAATGCAATTAGGTTTATGATACAGACAATGCGAACCAGAAGGAAAAGTTTGAGGCAGACCTGAAGAAGGAGATTAAGAAGCTCCAGAGGTACAGGGATCAAATCAAGACTTGGATTCAGTCAAGTGAAATCAAGGATAAGAAGGTCCTTCTCTTTCTAGTTTTTCGAATTGTGTTCAACATTCAATTCAATTATGAATTTTATATCCTGGTTTTGTATCTGATGATAATTTTGACATGAGACTTAGTTCATTCTGGTACATGTTGGCGTAGGTTAGCGCCTCTTATGAGCAAGCACTGGTGGATGCTCGCAAGCTTATTGAGCGTGAAATGGAAAGGTTTAAGATTTGTGAAAAGGAGACCAAAACGAAAGCATTTTCTAAAGAAGGATTGGGCCAACAACCTAAAACCGTAACTACTATCGCTACTTTGAATTTTTTTCCCTTCATGTCATTGTTAATCAGTTCATGATTCTTATTGGTTGATCATGTTTTTATGCTTATATTTTCACCTTTGAACTGTAAGCAAAAAAAGGAACTGTAAGGTTAGTCTTGTTTTGTGGATGCAATTTTAGTTATTCTTCTTGCTTTCTTGTTTATAATATGAGCTGTGCATTTCCGAAGGCATCTGGTTAATCGCGATCTCTTATGCAATCTAAAAAGTATTCAACTGGATTAATTCAATCATCTAATACATGGAAGCTTCTCTTTCTGAGCTACATCTCTTGTCTTTTGAACAGTAATATTGCTGATGTCTAATCTTAATCATACATGTAAGCTGCATTAATTACAGAGGCTTAGCACTTGTATCCTTTTGAGAATTTGTTCAGTACTGACTATTATACCTTTTATTTATTGATAGGATCCGAGGGAGAAGGCCAAATCAGAGACGAGGGATTGGATAAACACTGTGGTAAGTGAAGTAAATGTTTTTTCTTGATGTTTGTTTTCACCTACTTATGTGCCTTAGAAATCCTGTGACTAGACTAGATAAAAGTTTATGTTTAAGTTGTCTGCTGCATTTGTGTTTAAATTATCCATCATATTAGGCTTGTGTTTGGTATATACCTAAAAATATAGGTACAATGCTATTGAATGGTTATGTGTATTTTACGGTGTTTTATATGGACAATGCTATTGAACTTGGTGCCTTGTGCCACTAGTTGAGTTTATTGTAATTTTAAACATTTCTTGTCCTATATTAGTACAGTTATGGTTTAACTCTGATTATATGTTGTGTTATTGTAATTTGCAGTTGTGGATAATTGTCCCCCAGTTACATTTGATGCGATCACATTTATAAGTTCTGTATTCGCAACTGTCACTATTATTGAATGAATAATTTTGTGTTTCATTTTGTTGACAAGGTTGGGGAGTTGGAGTCTCAGATTGACAGTTTTGAAGCTGAGATGGAAGGGCTATCTTTCAGGAAAGGAAAGGGCAGACCACCCCGATTGGTAGGAGAAATAAAAACACACCCTTAGTATATGATGCGGTTTCCTGTATTATTTTGACGTTTTTTTTTGGTCTGGCAGACCCATCTGGAGACGTCTATTACTCGGCATAAGGCTCATATAATGAAGTTGGAATTGATTTTGAGGCTATTGGACAATGATGAACTTAGTCCTGAGCAGGTCAATGATGTTAAAGACTTCTTGGATGACTATGTGGAGCGCAATCAGGTCCATGGTGCTAGAAAATTATCATTTTTTTCTTTGAAGTCTTTAAAAACTGCAGTTGTGACGTTTTCATCTTTAAATTTCAGGAGTTTTTTGATGAGTTTAGTGAGGTTGATGAGCTTTATGACACCCTGGCACTGGACAAGGTGGAGTCCCTTGAAGATCTGGTTCCTATTGTTCCTGCTGGTCTTGTCAAGGTAATTCTTCTTTTGAATGTCCTTTTTAATTTAAGGTTCTTATATCTATTTGTAGTTTGTATCTATTTATGTTTTGAGAGGCCTTTGTGAGTTGAAGTAGACATGTGAAAGAAAACTAAGTTCTAGATAAAAGCTTTTTTTATGGGCATCATCTTGGCTCAATGATAGGACATATGTTTTATTAGCTTCAGCGTCAGATGAATCTCTTTTAGTCATGGAACTCTTTGATGCCTTCAATTCTTTCTATTTGGTGGTTTTTAGAAAATCTTATTAAGAACCTTGCACTTCATTCAATTGCTTAGATGCTCGTTTCTTTTTTTATTCTTTTAGATTTCAGGAAATAGTTGTTTGCTTATATGTTTTGTTAGTCCTTTACTGGGTTGTCTGCCACTTCTATTGAGATTCTAGTTCGTATTTGTTTCTAAATGTAAGTGTTATTGGTTAATTGATACAAGGTTTAATGCCACACAAAGTAGACATGTAGAAAAAATTGGACGCTAGATGGCTTATGTGGCCGTCTCTATCCCACACTAATAGAGATGCCCATTTTTAGTTATGTTTAGATTCCAAGTTGACTCTGTCCTGTTAACTGAGGTCTTAGTTGGGACTTTGAGTTAACTGATTTGGGCCTATTCTCACTAGAATCTTTAACTTTATAAATCAATTGCTTGCTTATCAATATTTTTTTATTTTTTTATTTTGGATTCCTTAATCTTTCTTGGCATTCCGTGTTCTATAATGACCAAGCAAAAACTCAGTTTAATTTTACCTTTTTGTTTTTGGGGGCAGGGTGCACCACTGCTTGGCTTGAAGACTTCTTTTGCAGCATCCGCATCTCAAATTCCTGTATGTTATGGAAACTTAATTGTGAATCAATATTTTTCAATAAAAAACTGCATTCTTAATTGGTCTTGTGGTGAATGCTATTGAGATACTTGTCTCAGAGGCCTGGGTCAGTGATTGGTGGAGCATAATCAATTAATGACATGTGTTTGCCTATCAAAATTACTCAGTTGATTGGCTTGCTTATAATTAAGGGTTTTTTTTTTTCGTGGTTTCATCTAATATTATATAGGTCACTTGTGTTTAATTTTCATATGTAGCACTAACCGTTCCATAGTATCTACCTGTTTAGTCTTTCTTTTAAGTGTTTTCAGTAGATTTTAAATCAAATATGGTAATCAATTTTACTTACCTTTGGTTATAGTAAATTAAATTCTGGTTTCCTACGTATAATCTCTTTGAAATTGGATATATGTTGGTGACCTCTGCTTCCTTTCTCTAAGATACTTTGTCTCCAATGATTCTGCTGTACTAAGGGTTAATTATTTTTTTATTTTTTTTTCAGGCTGCTGTTACTCTCACTACTCCGCAGAGTACTTCTGTGCAAGAGCCAATTGAAGATACAGTTTCCCAAGACAGTACTGCTGATAATATTCCCAGAACTCCACCTCCCAAAAGTAGTACACTCGCTTCTTCTCCTGTGTCCACACCAGTTGGGAGTCATGCAACTTCTGTCTCCGTGAGTGTTTCACCTCATAATTTGCCTGGTGTGCCAAGTGTCTCAGCCATTCCAGTTTCAAATGCTGTTCGTGGTGCCACAGAGAATGCAGGGGCTGCTAATCCTTCATCCCCTGTAAGCCTGTCTCCTTCAGTGAAGGATGAAGAATTAGCAAACTTCCCTGGCCGTAGACCATCACCATCTCTTTCTGATGCTGGCCTTGTGAGGGGCATTGGTAGAGGTGGCCTCTCTGTCCAGATGCCATCTAGTATACCTCCTAGTCCTACAAATGTAGTTCCTAGTAATAACTCCCTTGGTGCAGTTCCTTCGATTTCTGACGTGACCAATAGAAATATATTGCGAGCTGAAGAGAGAATTGGGAGTAGTGGTGCGGGGCAGCCTCTTGTTTCCCCTCTAAGTAACAAGTTCATCTTGCCGCAAGCTTCCAAGGCTAGTGAGGAAAGTAGTCCAGTTGATTCTAGTAATGTGGGTGAGGCTGCTGCTATACCTGGCCGAGCATTTTCCCCTTCTATGGTCTCTGGCATGCAATGGAGGCCTGGAAGTTCCTTCCAAAACCAAAATGAAGCAGTATGTCACTTTATGCCAATAAGCATTCTCTCTCTCTCTCTCTCTCTCTCTCTGTATGGGTGTTTTTGTAGCATAAACTCTTGATTAGTTTCTCCTTCGACGACCATACAGATGCATATTCTAATGCTAGTTGTATTAGCTCCTTACATGTTATTTGTAGAATTCAATATATTTTTCTGTTTTTCTGTTTTTCCATTGTATTTATACTTTATTTGATTGCACCAGAGGACATTTTATTGACTAGAATATTGTTGTGCTATTTTAATTGAACTCAACAATTATCAGGGGTTGTTTCGTGGAAGAACTGAAATAGCACCAGATCAGAGGGAGAAATTTTTGCAGCGGCTTCAACAAGTGCAGCAACAAGGTCACAGTACCATTCTTGGCATGCCTCCTCTTGGTGGCGGAAACCATAAACAATTTTCTGCACAGCAGCAAAACCCACTCTTGCAACAGGTACTCAGTTTTCTTCTCATTAGCGGGCGGTCTGCTAGATCACATTGTCAAAAATTTAATATTAAAAAGGAGCATTTACTGTATTTTCTTAACTTCGATTTATTTCACACTTCCATGGAAACAGGCATATACTTTGTTTTCGAGAAACATCCCTTGTTTCTCCTTTCTTGATCCAATTCATTGTGCATTGCTTTAGTAAATTTCATAAATAGCAATGTCTATTTTGTATTACTGTATAAGATATGTTATTTGCTGCCAAAGAATTATGGTACTTGAGTGACGGGTGACATTTGATCATTTTTGCAGTTTAATTCTCAAAACTCATCTGTATCGTCTCAAGCTGGCCTTGGACTAGGAGTACAGGCCCCAGGTCTTGGTACTGTTGCACCTACCACGTTACAGCAGCAGTTAAATTCTATCCATCAACAGTCAAACCAACAGGCATCGATGTCAAGTGGGCCCAAAGAACCTGGTAATCGTCATTATTATTTACTTCACACAATTGTTCAAATATTTTCAGCTTCTTTTGTTGGTGCTATTCATCAGGATAACACTTTTGGGGTTTTCATGAAAATTAAAAAAAAAAAATACTCTGAATTGAATATATAAAAGTCAAATACATGAGAATTATTCACTAAAAAAAAATCCCTGATCAATGAAGAGCAGCAATTTCCTTTCCATTTCCACACTAATCCTAACATATGGGATCTGATTTACCATGTAGCGGAGTGTACTGGGCACAATACGATTGAAACTGAATAATCTCCTGTTTTTATGTGATGTAGATGTTGGTCAACAAAAAGCTGAGGACCAGCAGCAACAACAGAATATACCCGATGATTCAACTCAAGCAGACTCTACTCCTAGTTCTGGACTAGTGAAGAATCTAATGAGCGAGGATGATTTGAAAGGCTCGTGTGCAGTTGACTCTCTGGTATGCTGAGTAATTCCTTGATATGATGAGTCCTCGCCAATGGTTTTTTGTTTTTCTATATATCCTTTTACTGGTTAAGAGGGGAAAATTGTTCGTGTGTAGACTTGGTATTAATTGGTCTCAACAATCTTTATATTTATTCTGGTTAGAAAATGGAAAAGCAGGGAAAGTTGAAAAGGTTGGCTACTCCATGTGTCCTTCCTGCTTAAGTGGAATGTATACAACAATGCACGTAAAAATTTGTGTCAGACTTCATTTCTTTCAAACGTCTTCATTATAACTAAACATTGTCACTAGTCCCAGTTTACCAATAAATGATAGGATGGTTCGATATTGTTACATAATCCCTTAGGATAATATAGTGGAGTTACAGATGTCCTTTTTTCCGTATGCCTCTACATTTTCTCTTAACCACTATTCCTTGGGCTATTGTATTTGATTTTCATTTTGATTTTTTTTTTTCTCATGCCTTGTTTTCTTTAGTGTCTTCTATGTTATTATGTGTTTAAATATAATCATTTGTGCCGGCCAAACAAAAGAAATCAATTATTTGAGAGGGCTAATCATAGGCCTCTGAATTTGTTTCATTTTCAGATATTTTGGAACTTATATTTATATCAGAACCTTTGATTCAGTGCCATTTTTGTTTTATTCAGCTGTTGTTTTACTCCTGATTTGGATAACATATTGTTTTGATGATAATTGCAGTGTGCATCATGGATCTACTCACTTTTTTATATATGGATGATGTATGTAGTTTGATTTATTTCTGTAAATCCTTATGTACGGTAGGCTGGAGTTTCTGGCTCTTCGACAGATCCTGCTCAAGTACCACGAGATATCGATCTTTCTCCTGGGCAACCTTTACAGCCTAATCAACCTTCTGGTAGCCTTGGTGTTATTGGCCGCAGAAGTGTTACTGACCTTGGTATAATTGGTGATAACCTCTCTGGACCACCTGCCAGTTCTGGGGGAATGCATGATCAGCTGTATAATTTGCAGATGCTTGAATCTACCTATTACAAACTGCCACAACCCAAAGATTCAGAACGTGCAAGGAGCTACACTCCAGTATGGACCCAATTATATTTACTTATTTATCTCCTTTCTAATGTGCATAATCTTGTTTTCTCTTCAATAGTCAGTGCTTATCTTCCTTTGTTTCGTCATCCGCAGAGGCACCCTACAATAACTCCTCTAAGTTACCCCCAAGCACAAACACCTATTGTTAATAATCCTGCTTTCTGGGAACGGTTGGGCAGTGAACCATATGGCACTGATACCCTGTTTTTTGCATTTTACTATCAGCAGGTACTTATAAATTCATTACATTTATAGAGTCTTTGACACAGTAATTATGAAAGATGAATTTGTTCTCTAAGTACATTTTTTTTTCTCCTGCAGAACACTTATCAGCAATATTTGGCGGCAAAAGAGTTGAAGAAGCAATCTTGGAGATACCACAGGAAATATAACACTTGGTTTCAGCGGCACGAGGAGCCAAAAGTTGCCACTGATGAATATGAACAGGGGACATATGTTTACTTTGACTTCCATATCGCAAATGATGATCTACAGCATGGATGGTATGCTTCAGTTACTTTGTGTTCCTTTGTGATGTCTGAGTTGCAGGTTAATGTGCGTAATTAATTAACTATATGCCTTGTTCTGATACGGTACAGGTGTCAAAGGATCAAAACTGAGTTTACTTTTGAATATAACTATCTTGAAGATGAACTTATCGTATAGAAGGTGTTCAGAGGATGCTACAACATTGAGCATGGTCATGGTAGCTTTTGAATATAACTTTCTTTCCCTGCGTTTAAAAATCAAACTTTTTTTGGTCTAAAGTAGTTTCGGAAAGCTTAGGAGAAGTTATTGTTATTCTGCTTTATGATCCCTACATGTCAAATCTCTTTTGTTTCCTTTGTCAAGTCATGTGGCTCTAGGTTTCTACCATATTTTAGGTTCTCTGAAGCTTCTGGCAATAATAGATGATAGCATACAGCCTTCACTGTTTCAACGAGTTGGACTGAAACGTGTGACCGCTTGTTAAATGGTATGTATGGCCCCTGTTGTTTGCAGGTTCTACCATTGAGCTGGGATTTATTTGGACTCTGATTCTTGATGGTTACAGGTTTTAGGCTTGATGTTGCTAATTGTATTTAGTGTTGAATCTTCTTTAACTGCAAGGAAGACGAGGGGGGACTTTTTTCCGTGTATGATGAAATGAAAAACAAATGCATTTTCAATTGTTGAGTATATGTATTTATTATATAGCGCATAAGTACATGATATTGATGACACCAGAAGGTAAATCCCCACAGCCAAATAAATGCTTTAATTTGTATCTTTTTGTTTGCTATTTAATCAGCTCTGGTTCAACCACATGCTCAAGGGTGACTCCGAGTCTGCCATGCTTAAAATTCAAATGAAGGCATGTGACATGGTAGGTACTCGTATATTGACGAGCTCTTAACCTGTGTCCGGTTTGGATTTCAAAAGGGGAAAAGTCCTCGTGAGTTTGGCTTGAGGGCGCCTCTATGAAGAGTGAAAATAAGAAAGACGAAAGAAAATGAACTGAAAAAGAAGAAATAAACAAGGAGAAGAAGCTGAAAGAGGAGTTCGGAATGTGCCCCGGATTCTCAAGTCAAGAATGCGTTGGTTCAAATTCCAGTTGTCTTAAAACTTTTTTGTACTACATTTTAATATGTGGTAATTTTTGACACGATTTGAATTTCACATAAAATTTATGGGATCAATACTTAAAATTTTGAGTCATTTTTTAATCAATTCGTTATTAAATTTTAATAAATAGGTGAATTTTGAATTAATTTGCTAATTTATATAATGACATATTAATTTGTTTATTAAATGGATAAAATTCAGTTAATTTGTATAATAATTTATTTATTAACTAATTTAATAAACAGATGAATTTCGAATTAATTTGCTAACTTGTATAATGATTTATTAATTCATTTAATAAAAGAGTGGATTTTGAATCAACCTATTAATCCTATACTTCCGTTTAATAAACGTGTGATATATATTTACTCATTTATTTATCTATATCCATTAAATCTTATGGTCTAAATAATTTAATTATGTTTAACGGGTTAAATAAATTAAATAGGACATAAATTAATTGAGTTGAGTATCTATTTATTAAATTGATTTTAAAGGTTATCTAGTTCATTAACAAGATTAAATATCTTTAACATAGATTGAATTCAAATTAGCCATATTCAGCTAAAAAAAGAATTTATAATATAAATATAAGAAACGATTTATTGGCAGCTGGTTACCTAGTAGACATTGACGGAGAGTTTTGAATTAACGACCTTAATTTATTCAACTGCTGAGTGATGAGTGATGATGATGAATCATGCGAGTCCTTCTGTGAGCCTTGCGACACAACTCCCTTACGACCTTATTAATCAAGGCAAGCGGAGGTCATAATATCAGCCCCGATGATTGTGAGTACTTGTCCGATTACTCCATACCCATCACTACTCTCAGCTCTCGGCAACTTGAGCCAGGAATGGAGGTGGTCATGGTGTTACCTGGAGCTGCTGCTACTACGCCGCCTAGATCTTTCAGTAACTCGTATAATTGTAGGCTAAGGCCACGTCGTGACACAGTCGTAGTCACCAATTTCGTCATCTGCCATTCTCAATCAGCCTATAACAGAATCAGAAAGGAGTTACACGAGAAATGCTAGTGTAACAAACAACGCCAGCTGGAGGTGCCACCTCACCATCTCCCGCCATTTCTCTTCCTCTCTCTCTCTCTCTTTAATAACGCGACTACCTACCGTCTCTCTCTAAAACTAGAAAACTAGAAGGTGGCAAAAAGCAGCCGGATATGCATGTAGTACATACACATATATATATATATATAGCTCGTCAAACTATCCAATATTTTCGACTGCAAGTTCATCGTCTACTTCTCCATATTGTTCTAAAATTCTTTCAGCTCTGATTTTCTTCTCATTTTACGCTTAATTTCTTAGTGGTGGTCAACATCCATCGTCGTCTTCCCAACACAACCGATCAAGAACCTAATCGCATCACCAAGTATGTACTAGTACTAGCTCAGATCATCATTTTATATATGTTGAAATTTCCACTGCTTTACTACGATTTCGTGTTTGACTTCAATTTCCATTTGATTTCTTGCTAATTTCATGCATGCGCCTGCGCGAATTCTTCTTTTCTTGATACTAGTATAAAGAATTGAAGCCTGTATTGTGATTCTTTGAAACAAATGCGTTGATTACGTGTTATATATGCTACTCGTGATTTCTTTTCCTATAATAATGTACGAGTTTGGTCATTAATTTTCCCTAGAAATTGGCAGAATTTTTTTTTTTTTTTTGCTGATGATGAAAGTGTTGGATTGAAATATCAGGATGAGAGGATTGAGACCAGGATGGGCGGTGAAGGCGATCTTCGTGGTGATATTTACATCGTTGTTGTTCCGTTGCGTCTCTGCAACTGCAAGCGATAGCTCTGCTGCTGCTGGTGCTATGGCCAACACCAACCACTCTGTTGGTGGACTTTCTGGTTGGGATCTCTCCTCCAACCTCCAAATATGGGCTAATCGCACCACTTTTCATGTCGGCGACTCTCTTGGTATGTTATGTGTATATCTAATCTATTTCAATAATTAATATGCCCCGCCCTTTCTTTTTAATTACCTTCAATTCGTCAATCGATTCATCTTTCATGCACCTAGACGTATTTGATTGAGCTTAGCGCTTTAATTTCACAACAATGTATACATAATTATATGTTTGGCTGGTATGAAAATTAACTGGCATGGGACAATAATTATGAGAAGGGAAAAAGCACATTTAGATTCATTTTATTTTTGTAAATCAAATTGCTTTTAGTTTCATTGCCTTAACTTTTCAGTTGTTTCATTTCTGTCCCTTTAAAAGGCTTTCTTGATAGAAGGAGACAGGCATAGATTGCTTGAATGGAATGTGGATTACATTGGAACTGTGGATATATAAATAGATATAAGATATAGACATATACATACATATATATGGGAATGAATGATGATGATCGATGATGAATGTGGTGTGGACAGTTTTCAGGTACACGCCGGTGCATGATTTGCTCGAAGTGAAGAAGCTGGACTATGATATGTGTCACACAGTGGACCCAATTGCGAGTTATAAGGATGGTGAGACTGTGATTCCACTGAGGGAAGAGGGAGACAGGTACTTCATATGTGGGAGACTGGGCCACTGCCCCATGGGTCTCAAGCTTCATGTCCAAGTCCTTCCACCACTACAGTTCACCGCTACTACTGCTCCTCCAGACACTTCTAATAACATCGACGATGCAATCTCACCCCCGCCCACCCCCAGCAGCAGCAGCAGCAGCCCCTTGATGGACAGCCCTACCAGTAGCAGCAGCAGTATCTCACCAACTGCTGCGGCAGACGATAAGGACGATGAAGAGGATGATATTGATGCAGCTGTGACAAGCAATGGAAACGGCAATGACAATGGTAGTAGTGGCAGTGACACTACTAATGGGAATAAAACAAGTAGTAATGGTTCAGCTGAGGTAACAAGTAAGAAACTGTCACCATTTTCGGTTCCGTTAATGATTACAGCGCTCATCCTGTTGCTCACCTTTTGTGCTTTTCCTTCCGTACTCTACTGCGGAATTAGGGGGGTTTCCTTCATTCTCTTCGCAACTCTTGTGCGTTTCTTGGTGCTCTACTATTTCTACCCTCCCAATGATCCTCAGCCACAAGAGTGATCCATATATCTTCAATTCATGGTCGTCTAGCTTCTGCTACGTGCATTACTCTCTCTAGTCTCTAGCTTCTAGCTTGTTCTGTCCTAGATCTTCTTCATGATATTTTGATGTCATGTCTAGCGCAGTCTAGTCTACTTCTCGTAGGCGCAGGCTTGTATTAGCAGCTACTCAGCTATTAGTTAGTTATATCCTGAATTGATGATGAGTGGCAGCACTGACTTCCATATGCTCAATATTCCATCTGTATGTACGTACCTATGTCAATATTCCTCAATTTTCATTTCAATTTTGTACTTGCAGTCTTGCTAGTTACTAAACACACGGCAAATTAAGCATCATCATTATTCATGATTCATGCATATATATATATATATATATATCTATATATATATGGACTTCTCATTCCAGCCCAGAAACCCCTACAGCCCCCGGGCCCTAGACCGTACAATAAAAATACTGTACACGGGCATGCACAGTTTTCAATGTATTTAGATTTTCAATTTATTTAGATTAGCCTTTGTTTCTGTGCGAGACTTTTAGCCCAATCATTCTGTTTGTGCTTATAAACTATAAAGATTTAAGAGTTAGTCCGATTCACTTGGAAACATTAATTCTACTTAACAATATATGTTTGTGCAAAGTTTATCTGTGACGGGGGCCTCGGGTTTGATACTATCTGTATAATATAATCTAGAAGAAATAGAAGCTAGCTAGCGTCCGGTGGAGCTTTCAAACAGCTAATTGTGCAATATGCGGGCATTTGCGCCCAATACCTACTAATAACTTGGGTCACTTTCACAAGTTTCATCATTTCATGCCTTTACTAAATTAATATGTGAGGTGTCTTACATATGTAAAATCTTACAAGTTAAATCAGCTAACAACAGACAACTTTCGATATGTGCACGTACAGTTTACAAAAAGCAATTAACAATTAAGATGGATTCGTAAGTTATATATTATGGCTATTTATCCAGATGAATCTTTCTATAACAAGAGCCCGCGTAAACAAAGACCAAAGACCTTTTCTAAAAATATTTAAGTGCATGATGGTAGAATAGAGTAGGGATTTGAATTAAGATTGAGACTGGGAGGTGAGACAATGTTGCAAAAATTCCCTTTGATATAATTGAATTTGAGCATACACATTGTTCACATCTAGCTACTCCATGTATATATCTAACCCAAATAAAATAAAACTCTAGCTGAAAGTTTCCGCACCATACACTTAATTATATGGCAAGTCTAAGGCAAAAAGAAAGAACGGAATTTCACAACTGAGTGCTCTAAGCTCTACTCCTAAAAGAATTACTCACAAATGTGACTAAGCTCAAACTAATATGTGATTTACTTAGTAGTTAATAACTTCCTGCCACCTGCTATGTTATAATATTTCTATTTCTATTAACTGAGGAGAGATAAACGCACAAGCTAGCCATATTTCTATCCCCGTAAGATATTTTGAAGTTGATGGGGATGATTCTAATTACCCTCTCACCACAATGTCACTTTCAAATCCTATTACAAAATTTTATAGAAACTTGAGTTGTTTTGCTTTAAAATGCATAAAAAATACTTAATGGTCACTCTAGGTGATAGGACTATTAGGACATGTTTGAAACAACTTATAATATTTTTGCTAATGTGTAGATAAAATATTTTGTAATTCCCGACATATTTTTCACAAAAACTGTGAGTTACAACTCATGATTTTTAGTCAGTTTTGAAATTTTGGCAAAAACTTCAAAATATGTATTCTTTTTCCACTCTAGTCACCCCATAAGATACATTAAAGTGCACTAGGACTTCTATACCCTGTTACGAAATTTCAATGAAATTCGAGTTAATATACTTAATATATTTTACGAAATTCCGATAAATGCATTTTTCATAGAACTGTGAGCTATATAACTCACGAATTTTCGTCGATTTTGATAAAAACATCAAAATACATCTTCTATTACCATTTTTGTCATCCCTTAAGATTCTTCAAAGTTGTGGGGATGATTTCTAATTAGCTTTGGACCTTAGAGTCACTTACGAACCTATTACCAAATTTGGGTTATTTTGCTTTCAAAATGCATTAAAAAAAAGTTAATGGCTCACTAGATGATATATGTTTCACACAACTTATAATACCTTTTCTAATATACATTCCAAATATTTCATGAAATTCCGAAGAACACTTTTTTTACAAAAGATGTGAATTACTCATGATTTTTAGTGGGTTTTGATATTATTCTTAATTTATTTACATTTTATCACCTCGGACCCTAGACAGGTCGACCTTGAGATATTAAAGGCCCAAGGCTAACCTTCAAATTGAGGCCCTATAATTCTGTAACCCTCAAAGTAATTGTATATCACTTGAATCAATACATGTATAGCATCATTGTAACCACCCGAACCTTTGAGGAAAGCAAAAATTGACAAATTGGGTGAAATTGACCATTTTGCCCCAAAAGTCAAATAGTTGACTTTATATTTACCAAAAGTCAAAATGTTGACTTTTTTATCAGCAACTCTTTTAGGGAATCCAAGAGAACCATTATGAAGGTCTCAGGATCTTGAGTTCGTAGACAAACTACATGTCAAAATCGGAGGTCGAATGAGTTCGTTATGAGTCTAAAAAGATCAGGGGCATTTTGGTAATTATTACGTCAAAAGTATTTTGGTCTTTTCATGTGAGATATTTTAGCTGAGGGACATGTGTCCCTAGATATTTTATCCTTCCCTTATCCCCTCAGCCACTGCCCACTGACCTTGGGGTTGTTCCATGTTATATGTAGGCGTTGTGGTGGCCGTGAGAAATGTGTATGTGTAATAACTGTGAGAGTGTGATGGTGGAAAACAAAGAGAAAGGGAGAGAACACGAGAGTTAGGAGAGAATAATGAAATAATTGGTGAAGGTAAACAGGAGAGTGAAAGCTTTAGAAATTCGAAAGTTTAACCCGTGGACCTTGATTTCGGGTTTTGTCGAATTTCATTTGGAAAACTTGAATTGAGGTTATAAACCTCTTTTTGGGATGGTTACGAGCTAGTTAGACAAAATTAGGATGGAAATTGTGCAGAAATGAGGCCAGAGCAAGGTTCTAAATTTGGGGCTGTGAGGGTGGTTCGAATTCTGAATCAAGGTAAGTGGGATCCTTGATAGAACATGTCTTAAATGACATATAATACTTTTCTAATATGCAATTAAAATATTTTACGAAATTTCAACATACGCACTTTTCATAATTAAAAAAAAAATGTAAGCTATAAACTCACTATTTTATTTGTTTTGAAATTGAAAAAAAAAATCAAAATACTTATTCTATTTTCATGCTTATATAGTCCCTAATTATCCTCAGACCTTAGTGTTGCTTCAGGACCCATTATGGAATTGCAGAGAAATTCGAGTTTTTTTAACATAAAAAATAGTTAATGTTCACCCTAGATTGTCCCTCAAATAGTTTATAATACTTTTATTAATGTGCAATTAAAATATTTCGTGAAAACCCAGCTAACTCATATTTCATACAAAATTTGAGCTATAACTTACTATTTTTAGTCAATTTATGAAAATTAGATAAAAACATTAAAACATTAAAACATTTATTCTATTACATTCTCATCACCCTATAAGATACTTTGAAGTTGAGGGGGATCATTTCTAATTATCTTCGAACCCTAGACTCACTTTCGTACTCCATTACAAAATTTCATTGACATTCGAGTTTTTTGTCTAAAAAATAGTTAATAGGCACCCTAAATGACATGACATCTCTCAGATGACTGCTAATACTTATGGAAATTTGCGCTTAATATATATTTTGTGAAATTCCGATGGATGCATTTTATAAAAAATGTGAGTTAACTCATGATTTTTAGTGTTTTTGAGATTTCGAGAATAAATATCAAATTACTTTTTTTTCTATTTCCCTTTTCATCGCCTCTAAGATACTTTGAAGTTATGGGAGTTGATTTTTAATTTACCTTAGGCCCTAGAGTTACTTACGAACCCGTTACTTAGTTTTATTGAAATTTGACTATTTTATTAAAAAAAAGCATTAAAAATAGTAAATGGTCATTTTGACTGATGGTACATGTTTCAAATGGCTTAAAATACGTTGCTAATGTGCAATTGCTATGATGTGTGGTTTGTAGGCTAGTAGGCTAAGTTTTGATCGAGTGGAATTTCAACATCTCTTTATAGTTTCTCAAATGCACGTCGTAGATATTATAAACAAATATATAATATGGATTCATGAACATTGAATAGATATAAACCGATTTCCTACAATCCAAAGTTAGCCTCTAGACTATAAACTACACATCATATAGTTGAGCATTCTCAAACTGTCCGAATAAATTGACAATTCAAGAATTAGTTAATGCGCGGTCATGCATAGCGTTCATATGCACTTCCAACTGACTCTCAAAAGAGTACAAAATTTTGTAGGGAATTTCATTATATGAAACTAATCAACCGATTAACTTCGTATACACAATTATTATAGAAAATCAATATATTTCACTCCATCAAATCAGCAAACAAAAACAAATTATTTAACTAACCTAAACTCAACGGAATTTTATGAAAATTTAACTGTAGAATATAAGATACATTGAAAAACATGCACACAAAATTTGAGGGGAATTGAAAATGTCTTGATATGCCAATAAGCTACGCAAGACACAGCCAGAATTTATGAAACCAGAAAACACTATTTGGGGTTTTTTAACATTATTGATAAAAAAAAAACCTACCAATCATACACATCTACACACGAAAAAGATAGGCAAGCTTAAGTCATGGATCTGGTTCATTAAACACAATGTGCACCTCATCTATTATACCAACAACAATCTTAAGTCATGGATCTGGACACACTGTTACCAAATGGGTTCTTAGAAAGGACAAAAACTAGAGGCCTAGTCGTGAAGTCATGGACTTTGGAGCGAACAATAGAGTACCACTCACTGAGTCCCAAGAAAAGATGAAAAAAGTTGTCGGTCTTTGGAGCGAATCAGCTTTTGAAAATTGCATCTCGTATTAGGTTCTCAAGTTTTAACGGAGCTCCTCTCATTTTGGTGCTTTAGAAACCGAACCGACTCAATGCATCAATACGGAGAAGGGAACATGGATTTGGACAAAAAGCTCACTAATTTCTTCACAATTAACGACGATTACCACTTTTGGTTCTAGAAAATCCTAAATCTTGGTCAGGTGAAGATTTGTAAGGGACGCCTCAACTCAGAGGTTCCCGCTCAACAAGGAAAGGAAAAAACATTGGTTGGATGATGTCGTTGATGAATGCTTTACCTGGTAGGGGAAAAAGATAGGGCAAGTAGGGTAGGGAGGGTTATTCAGCAAAAAGATGAACCAATTATATGATATAATTAATATTTTTTTTAAAAAAACCTCCCAATCATCCTTCCACGGCAGTCATATATGGTAAAAGTGTGCCAACGTGACAAAAAATTTAATTTAGCTTTATTTTTCACTGTCGCTTAACATTTTAATAGAAATGGAGCCGAGTGATACAACTCGGCCATCTCATGCAGTTAAGTGAGCGATTAACTGGTTCAGAGTGTAAAATGTGATTAATGTGCGAGTTCATGATGTATTTAAGTTAATAAGCATTATTGATATGTAATATGTTCATAGCAATTGAGAAGGGACATATTATGATACATAAAAGAAGCTACATGCATGCAGTATTATACATACAGTACGATTACGATATGAAAAGGAACATATTTGACACTCATCTGCACACCAAACTTGAAATGGAATTTGGTTTCACTCGTCCATGTAGATTATGCATTGAAGACCTTCCCCTCTGAGCATGTACTCGGCTGCCTTGTTGATTTGTGAGAATTGGACTTTGTGTTACACAACAAAAGTACCATCAGGCCCTGCTTCTGTCTGACAAACACCTTGTCAGACAATGAATACACACACAACCCGCTAATTCATGCCGCTGCCTCTTGAGCCTCAAATTTTGTGCAATGGAGTTAGAGGGTTACCTCTTGAGCCTCGAATTTCGTGCAATGGAGTTAGAGGGTTACAAAACCAAGAAAATGTGTGACTGGACAAAAAGAAATAGTTTAAAACATGGTTTGAAATCATATAACTTCTATCCTCTATTTTCCAAAACTATGCATGTATACGAAAACTATTTCACTTCGAATTAGGGTCATAAGAACTTAGGAATTTCGTCTGGAATCTTAGCTTCGAGGTTTAGGCCATCAAATAGGTTGGACAACTCCAAACCCGATTGCTATGCTCACGGGTTCCACCTTGGGCTCTCGGGTTTAAAACCAACCATCTGGATCCCTTGATGTCGAAAACCAAGACGAAACTCGACACTCGAATCTTTAACAAAACCCAGTTTTTCAGTTTTTCAATTTCATTCTCTTCGAATTGCCAAATTCGAATTTGCCAAAAAACAGGGCAGCCTCTGTTTTTCAACTATGAGGAAGCCCATTCCTGCTTCTCAGTTTATTTGCCTTCCCCTGTTTCTCTGTTTCTTTGCCTTTCCCTGTTTCTGCAGCTAGCTGGGGTGTTCTCAGCACCTATATAACAAATAGCAGCAAAGGAATATAAGAGATTATGTACCTAGCTAGCTTTGTGTGTTCATCTCTCCTCAGTTAATAGAAATAGAAATATTATAACATAGCCGTTGGCAGGAGATAGGATAATATCGTATTACGGAATTTGTGTCCGCATGATACTTTCCACTCCATTCATCACTCACTGTCTATGACCAACTCTTGTAAAAAGAATACTGACTTTTCAAACGAGTGCTTGGTCTTCGGTCCTCAAAAGGAAAAACTCTCCCAAATTACTCATGGACCGAAAATGTCAATACCGTGTAATTTGGTCTTTATCTTTCCCCAGAGAACCCAATTATTCGCAGACCTCTCTTTCTTCCTCTTCTCAATTCTCTAGCTACTGGGAACCCTCTCAACCAACATGAAACTTTCTGCACCGGCCAACTATTTGATAAAATACCTCTATGGCTGATTTCTACAATCCTTCCATATTCTCTTTCCTCATCACCATATCCTCGCTTTCTCTCCTTCCTTGCTTCACTCATTCACTCTCCACTATATCAATTTCTGAAACTTCAAATCAGACATTAATCTGTGCATTGATACATCCCAGCACCCAGCAGCCCTTTCTCAATTGCACTAGCTTCCCAACTGGAATTCAAATTCCACTTAACAACAACACTGCTTCTTCGTTTACAGGTATAGTTGCTGGAGATGGCTTCTTTTGTGCGCTCAGTTCTCTGCCTTCTTCTTCGCCCATTACGTCCATTTTGGCTTGCTGGAGGTTCTCTTCCAATGGCACCATCATGGAATATAAGCGGATCTACCATGGCTCTCCTCTCAACCAACTTGTTGCGGGAAATTCCCATATTTGCGGACTTGTTGAAGATGAAGTTGATGGTGTTGTTGAGAGTGCCAATCACCTTGAGTGCTGGCAATGGCACGGATTCAATTCAAGCAATATGAACCACAACTTTTCGAGCATCGCAGTGGGACAGAATTTTGTGTGCGGACTGTCACAAGCCGGGAAAGTTAGTTGCTTTGGAAGCAATAGTGAAGTGGTTGGCAAGGAGCCCAGCGCGAAGAGTTACAGTGTTGTCAGCGCAGGATTCAATCATGTCTGCGCTTTGACATCAGAGACGAGTAGTTTGGATTGTTGGGGAGACATGAAGGGTGAGAAACCGGCACAAGGAAGGTTCACATCTCTGGCCTTGGGAGAAAACCGCAGTTGTGCTCTCAGACCTAACGGAACAGCCGTTTGTTGGGGGGAGAATAGCTTCAGCTTGCCTGAGACTCTGAAAGAGGCATATTTTGTTTCAATTGAAGCAAAGCGCAGCGTTTTCTGCGGAGTTGCGTCATCCAATTTTGCATTGTATTGTTGGGGAAATCCAGCTTTTGGTGTGTCAAACAATTTCACGGTGTTCAGGAGTGATGTGATGCCAGGGCCTTGTAGAAGGGAGTGTCCATCTTGCAGTAGGCCATTACCAGGATATGGCAAATTTTGTGAACATGGATATCGAGTTTGCCAACCTTGTCTTGATGAGCCGACGGTACCAATTGCGCCATCACCACCACCACTCTCATCATCACCATCACCATCACCGTCACTGTCACCATCACCATCACCATCACCAAGGAGGAGTAAATCCTGGAGCAGCAAAATGGTAGCTTTTCTTGTAGTGGGGTGTGTTGGGTCCTTTGCTTTGGTGTTGGTGGTTTGTTTCTTCGTGTTCAAGTTCTGCAATATTAGAGGATGCCGTGTCCATGACTCGGGCCGCTTGGAGGATTTGGAGGATATCCAGATCGATTTACCCGCTGACCAACATCATCAAGGAACTGCTGCATCCACAGCAGCACCAGGGCAACCAGTGTTGGAGAAAAGGCTGAGCAATCTAGTGAGCATGGGCGCCAATGGGGCTTCCTTAGAGGAATTTTCATTTCAAGTACTACTTGAAGCCACTGCCAATTTCTCCGAAGAGCACCAAATCGGGACAGGAGGCTACGGCGTTGTCTACTACGCGAAACTAGAAGATGGTCGAGAAGTGGCCATAAAGCGCGCCGAGACATCAGCCTCTTCGTCCTATGTTGACGGGCAGGGGCAGCAGGGACAAGGGCATGGGCAAGGGCAAACGAGGCGCCAAGAAGACAAAGACAGCGCATTCGTGAACGAGCTGGAGTACCTCTCGAGACTCAACCATAAAAACCTAGTCCGCCTACTCGGCTTCTATGAAGACGAAAAAGAACGGATATTGGTGTATGACTACATGAAAAATGGCACCCTCCATGACCACCTCCACAAGTTACAACTCTCCCCTCTCTTCTCTTGGCCGTTCCGCATCAATGTGGCCCTCGATGCAGCTAGAGCCATCGAGTATCTCCACGTGTACGCCGTCCCTCCAATCATACACCGCGACATTAAGTCATCCAACATATTGCTGGATGACACGTGGCGTGCTAAGGTGTCAGATTTCGGCCTATCGTTGATGGGCCCCGCCGATGACGAGTCACACTTGTCGCTTCGAGCAGCTGGCACGTTTGGGTACATGGACCCCGAGTACTATAGGCTTCAACATCTCACTACCAAAAGCGATGTGTATAGTTTTGGTGTTGTTTTGCTTGAATTATTGTCGGGATACAACGCGATTCACAAAAATGAAAACGGACTGCCGAGAAATGTTGTCGATTTCGTGGTGCCGTATATCGTGAAAGATGAAATCCACCGGGTTTTGGACCCGAGAGTGGCAGCTCCGAGTCCGTTTGAGATACAGGCGGTGGCGTATGTTGGGTACTTAGCGGCAGACTGTGTAAGTCTATTCGGGAGGGACAGGCCATCCATGACTAACATCGTATGTAGTTTAGAAAGAGCCTTGAAATTTTGTTTGGCGGGTCCTTCTCGCTCTCGCTCTCGCTCTTCTTCTCCTTCCGGGACCGAGTCTTCCACGTAGCCACACGTGGCTGGGCCGCGGGTGGCCGTGTGGTGTCATCAGCCATGACATGTCAAATTTTTTATTGAACAAACTTTTTCTCTAATTTTTTTATATTTTTTCTTATGTATATTTGGGTACATACATTTTTTTCAATATTGGTGTTGGGATTTGCTGATCAGTGATTAAAGGCAAAACTTGTATGAATAATGTATCCACGTGCCACACTAAATTATTCAGCTTTTACTTCAACTTGATTTAACTTTTAAAATTTTAATTCTTTCAACATGGAGTCTCCATTAATGATTAATATATGCTAATTGTGAACATGACCAAAGTGAACTTATCGATTGATTTAACTAAATAAAAAATGGACGTTTTCGGATAGAATAATAACGAAGGTAATAAAATAATATATTTTTTTTAAAAAAAATTATACAAAACAAAAAATCTCTTTCTCTCCACCAAAACCCAACCCCAATGGAAAGTTTGAACGACGGTCTCAATTGACCAGGCGCGTAGGAGGGAGATGGAGACTCGGTCTCGGTGGAAAATAGCAGATGTTGTTTGAACTTGTTGGAGGCGTTGACTAAACTTCTACCTTTTCTTCTCTTTTGCCTACCAAAAATACCCTTACACCATGTCTAAGGCCGTGTCGATTGTCGAATGTTGGTAGGGTTTAGGTGGAGAGAAAATTTTTGGGCTCCAAATTCATACTGTTCATGAATCTAGTTGACCACTTCCCGTGGGTTTCTTCATTTCGTATGTTATCTATTTTCTTTCTTACCTAAAATCCAAAGTTTATATATTTTTTTTAAAAAAAATATTCCAAAGACAGTAGCAGGAAAAAATAAACAAATTTAAAATGGTATTGCTGGAATGTGAGTTGAACTCAAACCAAATTCAATTTATCACATCATAAAAAAATAAAAATTAAGAGAATTTCAACAAATTCAAGAAATTTCACATAAGTTGTTTGCCATGGAATTATATAAATATGCAGAGTGATGACGAGACCAAAATTTCAACTCTTTTCAAAGACTAAAAATTGGAACTTTCAGATCTTCACATAATCCATATCAAACTTAAAATGAAAGAAATTAAATCAAAAAATAAAAGGGTGGCCCAAAAGATGTATAACTGCACAAGCTTGGGATCCCAACTCTGGGTCAGATTCTTTTTTATTAGTCTTAAATACGTAGCTAATCTTCAGGAGTGTAGATGAGTTAGTTCGAGAAGACCTATGGTACATATAGTTGCAAATGCATGTACTTTGAGCTCTTTCATTTCCTATTCACTTTGTGAATTTCTGATTAATCTCCTCTTAATTGATGAAACCACACACGAGACATCTAATGTGATAAATCAGAAGTTATGTGTTTCTGATCCATAGCTTGTTAACAAAAAAAAGCTCTTAATTACCTCTTTTTCTCACTTATTTTCATGTGATCTATAATTTAGACTTGGTGTTTCTTTCCAATTGATATGTAACATACAGTACAATACAACACACATTGATTGTATTTAGACATGGATTAATTAATCAAGGCAGGAAATGGAAGTAATTAAAAGAAACAAAATAAACCGATGGAAATGATAATATACATTAGAATTTAGAAGGCTGGCGGTAGCCAATGAAGCAGCAGATATATGTGAGGAAGCTAGCCACTGTTGACGATCTCCCGGAAACGGCGTCGATCAGATTCTAGCCGTTGAAGCCTGATATCATTATTGAAATTCTTGATAAACGCCTCTGCTCTCTGGTTCAACTCGCCCTGGCTCATTGACTTTTCCCTTTTCAAGGACACCTTGTCGCTGAAAGTGTCTGATTTCTTGAGCTCTCGGCGAGCCCATGCCACTGCATCTTCAATCTCGTCATCATATTCATCGAAGTTACAGTGAGCAGCCAATTGATGTTGGGTGACTTTGAGCTTAGTAGCTTTGAGTCCCAGCTGGGGGGTTAAGCGAGGGGGAGTGTCCCAAGTGTCACTCTTTTTTAGCTGCTTAGCAGTTGGGTTGCCTTGCCCCTCCATGATTGCTTTCCATGTGCTATCCAATGTGTTTACGTACTCCTCTACCTCTTTCGCCGGCGCTGGCGTCTTAGTAGAATCCGTCAAGAAAATGTCTCCGGTGCAGTCACCCGGCGAAGGCTCAAATTTGCGATCATCATCATCATCGTACTCATCAAGGGTGGTCGTATTCGTAGTTGCCTTACTAGTAGGTAGAGGCATGACACGAGTATGAGTGGATTCTTGGGATTGTTGTTGGTGATTATAAAGTTGTAACATGCGGATGTCATGCCAGCTATCAATTCATGATCCTCACTTTGGATTGAGCTGTTGCTGTTGTCCTTGTTCTCCTTGCTGTTGGGTGCATTGATGGTGTTAATAATGTAGCTGGGGGCAACAGAAGAAGAGGAGGAAGAAGAAGAGGAGGAGGCAGCAATGATGGTAATGATGATAAAGTTGAGGATGATGTAGATGTAAAGTAGAGATAGGCAGGCAGTGTAGCTGGGGGCAACAGAAGAAGAGGAGGAGGCAGCAATGATGGTAATGATGATAAAGTTGAGGATGATGTAGATGTAAAGTTGAGATAGGCAGCAGGTTTTGAAGGAGGCCCAAAGCTGCGGAGTGAAATGGAGGACGCAAGGAATGATGGCTTCTTTCAACAACACCACTGTTGACACTATCCCCACACAAACCACCAACAGCTTTGCACCCCACAATGCTGTTTCCAATGAAGTACTTCCTCTTTTAATGAACAAATCATCCAACATCACCACCATCTTCATTCTTGATCACCAATTAATAATCCGGCCGACGAGACACAGAATTTCAGATACTCGAACTCAGCTCAAGCTGTGGAGTATTGTTAATGATATAGAATAAGAAGAAAGAAATGAAGGAAGAGAAGCATGAATTATGTGTCAAAAACCACAACATGTTTTGCTAAACTTCATGCTACTGCTACTCAACAAGACAGACAGACAGATCCAAAACAGCATTTAAAACCGCCATTTGAAACTGAAACAGAGAGACAAATAGACACAGAGAACAAAGGTTCCTAAATCCTAATGGTGATTTGCTGTTTTATATATGTACCTGATGAAGGTTCAAGCTAGGGTGATCAACTGGAGCTGCCGGGCGTTTGATGAAAATTTTTGAGGAACAGATGGAGCTCAAGGAGTTAGCTAAGTAGCTAAGGATCACATAAAAAACTGGATCCCTCCCACTCCCTTACCAACGAACACAACTTCAGAAAAACAAGTTGTGATCTAAGTGATAATACAAGAGACTTAAGAGAGGGGCGGCCGGGCGGCAATCGATGCAATTCATTTCATATGCAGCTAAGAATGGCAAGAAAGTAGTGAAGCAAAGATTGGATGCAGTAGTTTGCAGACGAAATTTGCATCTCTAATCTCTACAAACAACCTCGCTAGAAGAAAAAAGAGGCAGCAGGGAACCTTAACTTGTTGGTTGCACAACTCAAATACACATTTCCATATGAAAATTAAGGAAACAAAGAAAGACTAATCCAATCCTGACATTAGAAAACTAGTGCTTCAAGTTGAAGTTGTGGAGTTGTGGAGTTGGGAGAGCGCAACAGTCCAAGGACCACAGAGCAAGAGGGGGGTTGGGTTTGAACTTTAAATGCACCAAAGCCAAAGCGAAGGGCCTTTATTTATGTGTCACAACTGAGAGGCCCTTGGTTAAGTTCCCAACAAGTATAACTCCTCCTTCCTTAGGAGAACAGTTGTTGAGATGTCATTTCAGTAGTGCTATTGCAATAATAATGTACATCATGGGAAATTATGGCTCTTGCCCACTCTTAAGAGCCAACTTCAAAGTCAAATTAACAAGTCAAGGTCCTCAAACCCTTCAAATTACACACATATATTTGCTAAACCATTCAAGTTGATCAATCTGCAATTATAAATTCTTTCTGACATTCTCCAGTTTAAACTCTAAAAATGAACCAAATCCAAGTAGAAGACATGAACAGGACAGCCCATGCTCTTGCTTTAAAAATATCCTTTATGTGCATCTGCGGTCAAGCATCCATCTTCTTCAACTGTATGTGGGCATGTATGCTAATGAGGCTAACGAAAGGTACAAATCAAGATTTAGAAACATGTGTCGGCAAATTTGACCATAAATGTATCACATAAAATTGTTACACTTTTCAACATCGGAACGGGTGACAAGTACATATACTACGTCTACCGATGCAAGGTACATATGACACACGTTTGAAGGCATCTCTTCACTTCACATACCACCGCATCAAGCTTATCTAAATAGAATTCTTTGCATTTGATTGTGCCCAAAAAACATTATGCTAAAAAAAACACCTACTTGCTACTTGTAACCCAATGCAAATTCAAATGAAAGTAGAAAAAGGCATTGACATTGAATTCCAAGGAAATCTGTTTGCTGACCAACGAGAAAAAAAAAAAAAAAAACATAAGATCACCTCTTATTATTTTTTTTTTTGAAACAACTAAGAAACGTAGCATATATAAAACTGCAGGAATATCATAACTCACCCACCACTCTTCTTCAAGCAATACCATTTTTTTTTCTCTCTTTTTATTAACAGAAATTACATTCTTTTTCCTGTGCTGATACTACAGATACCCTTCTATAAATTGCAAACATATGCTTTCTTAGGAGATGAATTGAAAGGACCATGCCTCAGCACCACAGAGGAGAAGGCACTGTAAAAGTATATCTTGATTGAGAGAGCCTGTGTTGCAGGGTAGAAAAACAAAGGAAAACTAGTCATACAGGAAAGGAAACTACTTAATTTGAAGGTGACACGAGAACAAATGCATCAAATTAAAAAGGAGGTATCAAACTGAACAGTATAAATAAAATACCCAAAAGAGAAGAAGGTACAGGTTCACAGACTCTACATTAAGGTTGACAGAAACATGCAGGACAAAACTTTCTCTCTCTCTTATCAAGGCATTGCAATGAAAGATATCTATCGGGACTTTTTTTTACTAGGATTTTTTAAAGCAATATTTTTCTTCAAACTAAAAGCACGTAATTAAGTGTTCAAAGGGTCAGTATTGCGAATGAGTGATCAAACCAGATTCTTGCAACTAATTGGAAAACTATCTCTCCATCCAGTGCTTCATAGATAAGAACATTATGGGATGCTTTCAAGACATTCCCTATACCAAACCAATTAATGGCTCATTTTACACAGACAAGTGGCCGATATAATATCAGGCATCAGAAAAAAAGGGTTCAAGCATATAATGCAAAATCCCAAATTACTCATGCTAAAATCTTTTGTTGTAAATTTGACATGTGCAGAAGTATCAGCTAGCTTGGTTGTTAAGTCTTCTAGAATTTAAAAAATTTAAAATCGAATCCCTCCTTCAACTACTCATAGGCACAACGGATCTCCAATGGACTGATGTACGTAGGCATACAGTACTTCCTAATATAGAGAAGGAAGAGCAAAGTCTGCCAATATCAAATTAAAATAGCAAACCTTGATGAAAAGGTGAACCTTGGTGAAAAAGTCTATCTCCTGTCCAACCCTACAACTTTTCAGTAGGAATATACAGTGCCACTCCAATTACGAATGGCTTTAACTTCCATAGCCGGTTGAACAATAATTCCATGGGCTTGACTAAAAAATATATTTTCCTGCAAAAATAGCTCCATCATTTACAATTTGACAAGCCTTTTTAGAAGACCAAAAAAATAAACAGTTTTTTCATGTATTATACCATATAACATGTAAAGGCATATCATTTGCGATTTAACCTGCATATTTAGAAAACATAAGCAGAATAACATTGACATATTGTACAATGACAAGGTTATGTTTACCCTTTTTTCTGGAAAACAGGAATAGGAACAGAAAAAAGGAAAGAGCTTGCTGTATCAACAAGTAGGTCTGAAGATTGTTTCAAGCAACAAGTAGTCTGAAGATTGCTTCCCATCTTATTTCTAGCCAATATAACTTCAATTTCAGTTGATCCTTGAAAATCCAACTAACCAATATGAGGAAAATCAAGAAAACAAGAAGTTCAAACAGTTATCTTACAATCAAAAGTTTGCCAGAGTGGAGGAGTGCCATAGTCCTGTTTTGCATCTTGGACATAAAGCAAGCTGAATAGATCTGTTGTACCATTGCTCGTGTTTGTAGTCATGTTACAGTCCATCATACGTGGTGGCTCCTTTGGTGAAGGTGAAGTAGCAAACTTATGATTCAAATCTAAAGAACCCTGTAATGAGAAAATTCCTATATAACTAGTAAACTCTTTCAACTTGTCATATGTTACAATAAAAGTGGCTCATAGCTAAAAGTGCATTACAAATAAATTTGGAAAAGCATGTAGAAACACATGAAACGCAGACATACAAGAAGTTGTGAAAGCAGATAGCTCCTGAGGTGTAGTGACTTTTCATTTTTGTTATATCTTTTCAACACGTCATAGACAGTTAGGGGACAGGCCTGCATATGGTATATTAGGTATACTAAAGGGTCGAGGCAAACATCTACGGATTCAAATGATGGTTATTTACGAAAAATATTTAGAGAACTTAATATGGAAGACTTCCTTGTGCTTAACAGACCCAATTTCGCAGCCACATAAAATCCAAAGAAATAAACATTAAGCTATCCTTATATACCGGAAGATTCCACACTCGTAATATAACAAAAAATTGGTTAAGGCTCCTTTACCACCAAGTGATAAAAGCTCCCTAATTAATCTATCTATATGCAAGGTTTGTTACAAATGCAAAGTGTGAGGAAGGAGCAAGAAACATGTTTCATTATCTAATCAATCCAAACAACTCAACTATTTTCACCAGGGAAGAAATAGTAAACATAATATGTTACAAAATTTACCCCGCGGGATCTTGCCACCGATGGAGCAGCTTGTACCACGTCTTGTGCCATGTTCTTAATAAGTATAGCCTCCTCAAGGGAATGTCTCCTTGTTTTCTTTGAAATTCCATTCGTGGCTTCACCTTTTACCAACTTGTCAGAATTGACGCTCATTTCAACTGGCTTGGTAGCTGGTTGTTTAGAATTTTTCGCAACCCACGTTTTTCCTTCATACCTGAAAGTTCCAAAGAAAGTTACAAACAAAGGAAATAATAACTAACAAATTATCCAAGCTCTACATGATAACTCATAACTAACTTCAGAAAACAACTTACTTGGCACGAATAAACTTCTCGATCCCACGTCTGTCAAAATTTGACGGCAATTCTCTTTCCCAATAATTGTTTGCCTTTTCATTACCCTTAGCTACACAAAAAAAGATACAGAAATTTGATTAGCATGATTAAAATCAGAATATGTATATATGGGTATATATATATATATATATATAGAGAGAGAGAGAGAGAGAGAGAGAGAGAAGCTGGAACAGATTCTTACATTCCATAAAAGCAACCTGTTCTGGAAGCCATGTATCCAAAGTAGTAGACCGTACCTATTCCAAAGTCAACCAGGCTACGCTCTCATTAGAATGTAGAAATGCAATCATACGAAAGCATATGCTACTCAAACAGATCTTCAGTCAAGCAGACCACGTAAATAGCTAATAGCAGATTCAGGCTATTCCAATCACCATTGTCATTCAAACATTATCTAATTACTTGAAAGGTACTAAGTAGCTTCATTACTCAATTTTCGTAATTTCGAAAACTAAACATAATTTTATACATGGCTATATAATTGGTTCATTGAAGAATTACGAGACATTGTCACATTCCCTAATAACACCTCTTTAAGTACCAAATCATTTCAATTTTAAAAGCCACAAAAGGAAAGAGAAAAAAAAAAGTTTACTGACTAAAACAGCATGTGAATTGAAATATAAGAAATAGAAAAATGACAGGGAGGCAACTAACCTTTGAAATATGCACTCCAAGACTCCGATGAATTCCTGAACATTGCATGCATATAAATATTCCTAGGTTCACACTTGCCCATCGCGGGGCTCTGAAAGAAATACAACAGAGCACAAGAATTACGTTAATATGCGCATCAAACAAACCTGAAACCAGAATTGGAAAGTTTCAATAGCTGGTTTAAAAGCTTACACTTAAAATAAAAATACCCTTCCAGATCCTATGGGAACAAATTTGGGATACCCGATGATGGAAGATGGGTGAATCTGACTCAATAGATTCTCAATTTCACGATTGTGTTTCGAATATATTTTTTGGTTAAGCTACACACTTGTTTTATGAAATGGGTCCTCAGAGTTAGAGATGGTGACTATTGACAAATAACAAGGACACAAACATGAATATGGTTGTGTAAACACGAAAGAGAAAGATAAGAGCAGATATAAATCTCCCTTACACTAAATTAGGCATCAGGAAACGGTCATCATATTAAACTATTTTAACCACAGACCATGAAATTGAACAAAGTATGGTTCTTTTAAGACAGTAACGAAAATATGGAAGATATCATAAAGAAAGAAATGAGTCGCGAAATGTGTACTTGCTCCGACAATCAGCACATTCCCTGTTTTGTGGCAGCTTAAGAAGACCTTCTAAAATCTGGACAACACAACAACAAAGAGAATGATAGACGAGGAATATTAAAAAAAAAAAAGAAAAAAAAAAGAAGAAGATTGAAACAGAAGAAAGGAGACCTTGGTGTGTTTGGCGTTGAGCTCCTTGGAAATGGATGCCTTGTTGTTCATTGTTGATTGCTTAATGTGTGTGCGCCTCCCTTCACTGCTTTGTTGGTTTGGAGGTTGAGCAGCCTGAAACTACAATGCAATAACACATACAAAACGGAGGCAAGGCAAGGCATTGAGAGCGAAGGAAGGCAAGATAGGGGACCAGAGACGAAGAGTGAGTCTCCCCTGGAAAGAAGGTAGAGGCTTACCAAATTCCAAGGGTAAACGATTGGCATTCCTCAAAACACGCCACAATATTACATAAATTTCTATTTTCCATTTCCTCCCAACTATAGAAATTCATTCTATTCTAGCCTAGTCTATTCTAATTTCTATTTGATGAGAGCATCTCACAAAAGAAGCTCATTTCTTCATCAAGTTTCATTCTTTGATACACGTTTGCTTCTGAGTTTCAGCACAAGACAACATATTAACAATTATAAAATTAATTATAAAATCAAGCATTTCATTTTCCAAAGAGATTGGACACCATCAACAGACCATGTAATAACAAATTCTCAATCGATCTAATAATCATAAAAAGAGTAGCAGCCAAGCCATACGCAATTAAACATTGACAAGAAAACTTGTGAGATGATTCAGATTTATTCTAGAAATTGGGACTCATTTGGGGCCAATCTCTTCGGGGTAATATCAAATTCTCAATCGATCTAATAATCATAAAAAGAGTAGCAGCCAAGCCATAAGCAATTAAACATTGACAAGAAAACTTGTAAGATGATTCAAATTTATTCTAGAAATTGGGACTCATTTGGGGCCAATCTCTTCGGGAGTTTTAGCTACAATAGACAGCGCATGCAGACCAGACTGGAGCTCCTCCGCCAACGCATCGTACACCATGCGGTGACGTTTCACCAAGCTCTGCCCCTCAAATTTTGTGGACACCACCTTGAGGTTGAAGTGAGTTTCCCCATCCTTGCTGCTCGCGCTCGTCCTCATGGCGGCGTGCCCCGCGTGCTGATGCGAGACGTCTTCTATCTCCAAAACGCTCGCTTCCAACGCCGTTTGCAATTTTGTCCTCATTCTGGTCACCCGAGACAGCTGCAAAACTTTGGCTCCTCTTGAACCCATTCTTCTTTCGGTCTCCAAGCCAACTCCAAGCAGAGCAGTCACAGAGGTCGTGTATTCAAAGCCTTATTCATGGAACAAATCTTTCTTCAACGTACCCAAAAAAATGGGAAAAAAAATTAAAAATAGAAGATTGCGGTGAGCGTGGATCGAACACGCGACCTTCAGATCTTCAGTCTGACGCTCTCCCAACTGAGCTATCCCCGCAATTGATGTTACGCACTAACCAGAAAGTATAATATATTAAATAAAAAGGATGCAAAAGACTGTAACTTAAACAAATTGTACAGGTTACATATTCATAGATATATTTATTGGTTACAGGCTTACAGCTGGGCGTAGCTAGCCAGAGAGCTCAAATTAGTGACAGCATATTACATTGTTGTATATATTGATCGATCTAGCTTTGGCAACATGCATGCATTATTTAGTTTCCATATATTTGTAATGTTTGACAACATATGCCCCTAATCCAAAAGCCACCACCACCGCAACAGCTACCACAATTCTGACCGCAGCATCTTTTCCCAGTTTGAGCCTAGTTATAGCGAAAGTAGGACCTTTGCCCCTAAATTCACAGCTCGCTGGTTTAGCTACGTCTTTATCCTCGTACTTCTTGTTGGCTGCGGCTGCTGCTTTTTGTTGTCGTGTCTCTTGAGGATGATGATTTTTATGATCAGTAGCAGAAGCAGCAGCACTAATATGATTCTGGTCGACGATGTTAATTTTGGAAGTGAGTTTGGGATTGGGTGGCATTGTTACTCTAAGAACATATCCGACAAGCTTTGCACGAACTTCGTTTGGATCACAGTTGTCCGGAAGTTTGAGCTCTTTGTGGAAGCGGCTCCATGTATTTTCCTTCAGGGGACGTTCTCCATCGATTATAAGCATCCCCACATTATTGGTTCGTACCCTCAGGTGTTCCCTTCTAAAACCTGATCCATCACGAGATATGTATATTAATATATATATTGAATTATACCCTTAACAACTTTTATTTTTATTTAAAAATTTTAATACTAGTACATTAAATAATATAAGACATTTTCTCAAACTTTTTTTATTTAAAAATTCCTAAACAGAATTTATAAGTAATAAATTATATATTTACCCTTTATATATCTCAATAAAAACGATGAGTAAGTTATTGAGAATTCATTTAAGCAATTAAAAATAACATTATCTTTTTTTGTTCTCTTTACCTCATGTGCTCCTTAGTATTTGATTTATTTCGTCTCTTGGGCCCTTTATTATATTATTCATAATCCTTAATATAATCTTATAATGAAAAAATATAAAAAAATAAAAAGTAATGTTGAAATCATGATAGATTTTGGTAAGTGTTTTTTAGATTGTTGCTGGATTAATTTACAATTAGATGACATTAGTTATAATTTATATAAAAACTATTATCTATTTTAAATTGTATAGTATTTTGACTAGTCAAAGGACCTATGAGTTTAATTTTTCTATATGCAAGTTTTAAAATAAATGTATATGTTAGTAAAGACCTATGAATTAATTGTCCTAATATATATATTCACCCATAAACAAGCAGGAACCCAGCAACTAAAAATGAGATAGGTTTCCTTTTCAAAAAAAAAAAAGAGATAGGCTAAATTTTAATTAGGATAATTTTTTTTTATCAAATTTTTATGATATTAAGTCAATTTCATTGATTAAAAGAATTTATCTAAAAAAAATACATAATTTATGCAAAAAAAAAAACAACAATAATTATGCAAAAAAAAAATACAACAACGTTAGCACTTAAATTAACAAACTTCTCATAAAACATCATATGATCTTAAAAAAATCACTATCTCCCTTATTTAAGTGTAAAATAAATTAATAAATAAACTATATAAACTAATATTATATTAAATTTTACGTTACACTTATCAATTTAGGGTGAATTGGAGCATACTCCAACCAAGGTATCAATGCGTGCCTGGCCCTTAATTAATTAAGCGAGTGGCAGTTTAATCATGGGAAATTAAATGGTAGGTTAATAATTAAGCAGTACATATATATATATATATATATTTTTTGAATCTACTTATGGTAAATGTAGACGATTACATACCATGAACATGAAGTTCAACCACCTCCCGTCCTGCATGCCATTTGCAGAAGGGTTCAAAGTCTTCGTAAGTAAGAAGGGACTGATCAGCTCCGGCCTTGCTTTCCATGAAAAACTTCTCTTGATCAGTTGAGTTGGACTTGGTTAGATCTCTATATATATACGATCTAGGTAGCTAGCTAGCAACGAGAAGGTCAATTGATGAATGGTGATTAATTATTAATGGCGATACAAGCATTGTGCTATGCATGTATCCATATATCTATATACAGTGATTTTTTTGGCAATGGGAAAGATCCACAGTCGTACAAATCCATGATGGAGGGCCTGTTTTTGTTCTCCTTTTAATAAAGAGATGGGGATCGAATCATTCTTTTTTTAGCTCCCAGGGTTTCTTAATTGGTTGCTTTCTGTAGGTGATATCTAGCTTACCTTGCTTGCTTGCTCGTTCAAAGCTAGGTATACCGTATGCGTCTTCTTTCATAATCCCTTTTACTTGATGTTCAGACAATTTCAACGTGCATGCGTTTGAGTGTTGGGGGAAATGCTTCGCCCCTACTCAGCCACTCGCGCTCTTTTTGGACACACATTTACTCTCACCGTATCAAAATCCACTCACAGCTTGGCCACAGTGGAAGAGACTTGCTCCGATCTGTTGCGTACATGTGCCCGAACCTCTAACTTACCCCATGGTAGAGCAATCCACGCAAAACTCATCAAAGGCTCTCTGCCCTTTTCTCCTTTTCTGCAAAATCATGCACTCAACATGTATGCTAAATGTGGCGATCTTGTTAATGGGCTCCAACTGTTTGATGAAATGCCTGACAAGAATGTTGTGTCCTGGTCCGCTATCATTACGGGCTTTGTCCAACAGAGCTGCCCTAAGGAAGCCTTGTCTTTGTTTGGTCGAATGCACCGGGATGGTGAGGCCAAGCCCAATGAGTTTACCTTGGTTAGCGCGCTCCACGCCTGCTCCTTGCATGGGAATCTAACTCCAGCATATCAAGTTTACGCATTCATTGTTCGGCTAGGATTCGAGTGGAATGTTTTCCTCAGTAATGCATTCTTGACTGTTTTAGTCAGACAAAAAGAATTAAAAGGGGCTTTGGAAGTGTTTGAGAATTGCCCCAATAAAGATATAGTGTCTTGGAATGCTATGATGGCTGGCTACTTGCACTACTCTTATTTGGAAATACCGGCATTCTGGTTTCGTATGAATCGTGAGGGAATTAAACCCGACAGCTACACATTTTCGAGCGTTCTTACTGGGTTGGCTGCTCTCACTGATCTTAAAATGGGAGTGCAAGTTCATGGTTTGCTTATCAGGTGTGGCCATGGGTCTGAGATTTGCGTGGGGAATTCGTTGGCTGATATGTATATCAAGAATCACAAGTTGATGGATGGATTCAAAGCCTTTGATGAGATGCCTCTAAAAGATGTGTGCTCATGGACGCAAATGGCTGCCGGGTGCCTACAGTGTGGGGAACCAAGAAAGACACTTGAAGTGATTGCCCAAATGATGGAAGTGCGTATAAAGCCAAACAAATTCACACTTGCTACTGCCTTGAATGCGTGTGCCAATTTGGCTTCCTTGGAGGAAGGGAAGAAATTTCATGGCTTGAGAATTAAACTTGAAACTAGCAGTGATGTTGATGTGTGTGTGGATAATGCCCTGCTAGACATGTATGCAAAATGCGGATTCATGGAGGGTGCGTGGTCTGTTTTTCAGTCGATGAAGGATCGTTCTATTGTGTCATGGACCACAATGATCATGGGTTGCGCACAAAATGGTCAAGCTAGGGAAGGTCTTGAGGTTTTTGATCAAATGATGACGGCGGTGGAGGAAGGGGGCGGTGTTGAGCCAAATTATATCACATTCATATGTGTACTGTATGCCTGTGGCCAAGGAGGTTTTATTGATGAAGGATGGAAGTATTTTGCCTCCATGAGTGACAAGCATGGAATCTCCCCTGGAGAAGACCATTATGTGTGCATGATCAATCTTTTAGGGCGAGCTGGACGCATAAGGGAAGCTGAGGAATTAATCCTGAAGATGCCCTTCCAACCAGGTGTTCTGGTTTGGCAAACTCTGCTTGGTGCTTGTCAACTTCATGGCGATACAGAAACTGGAAAGCGCGCAGCAGAGCATGCACTGGATATAAACAGAAAAGACCCGTCCACGTATGTAATACTGTCAAACATTTTTGCTGGGTTCAGCAACTGGGACAGCGTTGGGATGCTGAGGAAACTAATGGAGTCTAGGGATGTAAAGAAATTGCCTGGATCCAGTTGGATTGAACTCGAAAAACAAAGTCACTCACAGTCACAGTCACAGTCACCACCAGTAGATTTGGTTTGAAGGTTGGTGCTTGTTTTAATCAGAATCTAGTCTAATGGTGGCCACTCATCGCAGGTAATATTCATTTGTTATGAATAAGAACGAGTTCCAATTGCCTCATTATTTTAGTAATCCGTATCACTATTCTGAATCAATAGGAGCTAAAGCATGGTAGTGAGTAGTCTACACATCATATGAACTAGGAAGAGAATTGTTCTTGGCAGAGGATCAATATTCAAAACACTTTTGCCAAGAATATGCCACACAATTCAAATCAAATTATAGTTTTGCTTGATGGTCAAGTCAAGTAGCAATGATACGATTCAAATTTGCTTTTATGTTTAGAATAATTTGTGAATTTGCCTCCTGAACTTATATTCATTATCAATCAACCTCTCAACTTTTATCTCAGTCAAAATTTGTACATAACGCATAGGTTTCTCAATTTTTATCTCAGTCAAAATTTTTATATAATGCATAGGTTTCTTAAGAAGTTGATACTATTTTGGTCGACATTAATTTATATAGGTTTGCATGAGATCATTTTAATACATAATTATAAACAAAATGTATATATTGTAAAGGATTTGGAGATGAAAATTCCAAATAATTATGATTCCTAAAACTTCAAACATTACACAATCGGATTGGATTTTTCAAAGTTCAATTCCAAAATTGCTATTGATTGAAAACCCATATTTCAATTGTGGGACCTCTCGAACAAACGGGATAAAATATTAGATGGATTATGTAATAATCACTTAATGTAAATACAGTTCAAATTTCTTATTTTAAATGTATAATTTTAATAATATCTACTTATATAATTATATATTTAGACTGTATACTAAAATAGCACCATATAAGAATCTCTCATATAATTAGAAGGACGGCATTCTAAATACTGTAGCCGTTATGATATTTCACCGGAAAAAAAAAAAAAGAAGATGATATTTCTGAAAGGAAACAAACGTGAGGAAATTAATATATTTTTTTTCAAAGAAGAAGCAATGATAGAGGATAAAATAAAGTTTGTGTGCGTTAGGACATTAAGTCCTCTCCGGTCACCCACGTCTGTCGTATACTAATACTAGTATAGCGGGTGCACACACATAATTCATCTCCATTCGCCCCTCTCTCTCTCTAAAAAGTAAAGCACCCTCCTTCCCATCCCTTCTCTCCACTTTCAGGTCTTCCTTATTTCGTCCTCTATATAAATCGGGTCCGCAAGTCCGAACCCACTCTGTCAAAACTCTCTATCTTTCTCAAGCAGAACCGACATGTCGTCCTCGGGCGGCAACCCCTCGACTGCTGGTGGCCCGATCCCTTCTCAGCTTTACTTTTGCCACCAGTGCGACCGGACCGTTTCCCTCACCCCCTTACCTACCTCCGATCTCGTTTGCCCCATATGCAGCGGCGGCTTTCTCGAAGAGATGGAAGCCCCTAACCCTATGCCACCGAATCCGTTCTTCTCCTTTCCCTCCACCGACGCTCCTTCCTTCGCCTCCAGCGGCTTTCCCCTTGTCTTCACCTCCTCCAGCGGCGCCGGCTCTGGACCTGGTAATTTCGCCGACGATTTCTCCACACTCCTTGGCGGGGCACCCGCACGCTCGCCGTTTCAGGACCCCGATGCCTTCAACCCCTTTGTGTTCCTCCAGAACTATTTACAAACCCTAAGGGCCAACGGTGCCAATGTCCAGTTCGTGATCGATGGAAACCCGGGGCCTGGGGGCGACCAGACAGGATTCCGTCTCCCCACCAATCTTAATCTCGGTGATTACTTTTTCGGCCCGGGCCTCGAGCAATTGATCCAGCAACTCGCCGAGAACGATCCAAACCGATACGGCACGCCACCCGCCTCCAAATCTGCAGTCGATGGCTTGCCGGTTGTGAAAATCTCAAAGGAGTTGTTGGATTCGGATTCGTCGCAGTGCGCGGTGTGTAAGGACTCGTTCGAATTCGGTGAGGATGCCAAGCAGATGCCCTGTAAGCACATTTACCATGCGGATTGTATTGTCCCTTGGTTGGAGTTGCACAATTCATGTCCTGTCTGTCGCCACGAGTTGCCAACTGATGATCCTGAATACGAGCAAAGGATTCGTGCGGCATCCATCAATGGCAATCAAACCACTCAATCTGCGGCGCCTGGTGGGACCAATATTTCTGCCGCCGGTGGCGGTGGCAGTGGCAGTGGGGTTGGGATTGAGACTGGTGTACCAGGTAATCCGAGTTTGACACCTCGAACGGTGGAGCGGAGGTTTACCATCTCCTTGCCTCGTTTTTTAAGGTTTGGTGGGTCGGCGGAGACTAGTAATACTGGAAACAATGATGAGTCAAACTCAGGCAACAGGGAAAGTCGTAGCTCTGGCGAGGAGCCTAGGCAAGAAGATCTTGATTAAGCACATCTGGTATTGCACTTCTTACCTTACACATTCATATATCTTGGTCTTCAATCTGGTTTATAGAAGTTAAGAGTGTTGCCTATCTAAATTCATTTCCATGGCAAACAATTTTTTTACCTATCTTCATTGTTGCATCAGTAGTTTAGTTTATATAATGCGCTTCTATGCAATGGTTGACTAATACTGAAATTATGCTTAAAATCTCCACAGGAAGCTTAAAATTAATTACTCAGTTTAGGCATTTTATGTTCCAAATTGTAACTCTCTGTACCTATTTTTTGGGTCAGAACTCGATTGTACCTTGGTGACGTCGTTTTGCATGAGCTATAAGTGTGGGAAGAATGACAAGTGAGGGTAAGGTTAGGTGAAAGTAACTTGACACATAATACGTATAAACAATGTCAAGAGTATAAATAATTTTCTAATTACATGTAAGTGAGATGCTGCCTTAGAATGACATGTGAGGGTAAGGTTAGGTGAAAGTAACCTGACACATAATACATATATAAAACAATATCAAGGGTATAAATAATTTTCTAATTACATGTAAGTCAGATGCTGCCTCTAAATTGTTACTATGGGATAAGAGTTGTTCCTACTGTCCAGTAAAAAGATATTTCCATGTAGGAATTACATTAGAGCTCCATAAAAAGATATGTCCATAGAGGAATTCCATTAGAGCTCCATAAAAAGATATTTCCATGTAGGAATTCCATTAGAGCTCCATTTGTACATATCTCCTAATCAACCTCCCAAATTATGTTCGAGCCTTTTTTGAATTAGTAAGTTACAACTATATAATGCATACAGAAGTTTTCCAGAAGCTATGTTGAAGAGCATTTGGAGATGAATCTAATGATACAAATCATACCATATTGTCTCAGAGATAATACACAGAAATTCCACTGCATTGATTGATACACTGGAATTACTGATTCTTGTTATGTCTCCTACATGCCATTTTGCAATATGGACATGATCATCCATATCTCATGAGACAGGTCACTGATGACTTCCTTAGGATTTTGTAGGATATCCTTGTCAATATGATATTTGTTTACTCTATTGAGTAAGATTTAAAAGTGTGTAATCCCTAATTGACAAGCTAGTTTTTATTGTGTCCAACGACCTTATTGATCCTCTGCTTTGGGCGAGGTTTACTAATTTCAAACTTTTGCAATAATCTTGATTCCTTCAGGGTTGGTCATTTCCCATATCTAGTGTCTGGGAGGTGCTTTTCTTGTGTGTGCTCAGGGTCTATGCGAGGATAGTCATATATCACATCTCACTCATGTTTTATTTTTTATGTATTAGAACAACTGCCCTTGATATCTGAGTATATGTGGCTCTTCCTTCTTGATTTATGTGACAAGATCAAGTTTCAGTAACATAGGAATGTGATAGTCATTGCTCATAGCTTTTGCCTTTCTCAAAATTCTCAAAAGTGAAGAAGAAGTTAGGTTGGATGCTTTGGTAGGCCGGTTTTCTACTTTAAAATTCTATTCATAAGTGTGGGGAAGTAATTATTCTGCTTATTTGATACTTCAGATTCTTGATAAAAGCATATGGGGTACCATTTTTAGTTAATTTGAAATACTGAAAAATTGTCTTGTGGCCTCTAAATATCCTGAGCTTTTATGCTGATGTCATTTTGTATGGCCGAAAGAGTTGGACCTCTGAATGTTTTCTTTTGTCCATCCTAATTGAGGATTATTAGTGAGTGCATAATGAAAGTCCAGTACCTTAGAATATTTATTTCCTCTTTCATTTTGTTAATGACGAAAATGGATCAACTTATGGATTTGTCTTCTTGTGTTGACTGTGATTCTATCTCCATCAATATGACCTCTTCCATAGGAAGAAAAGGGTCAAAGGTGGCACTGTTGTGGTGCCGGCCTAAGATTCTTCGATGCTCAAGTTAGTTTGTGACTGTGAGGTTGGGTAGTATGTCAACAGTATAAGGGTAAGGTAGTCAAGTTGCTTTCTAAGAGGGGGGATGCCCCTTATTTATAGTGAAGTGGTGACATTGTTCGTCTTTTGGGTTCTGTGGGTCCATCCCACTGTGTGTGTTGTGTATCACTCTCAGGCACAAAACCCATTATTAAAATTAGAGGTGGGCTAATTTAAGGACAAATTTCTTAGTGAAAACATTTTATTGAATTTCACTTAGAATTGTTTTGCTTTACGGGGTGTATTCAAATAGAATTTTAAGCAACTGTAAAGAACTTTATTTAAGGAATTGGACATCATATGAGCACTGAAATTTAAAAAAAAATCTTGTGGAAAGTATCTAGAATTTGAATCAACAGAGTTTGACAAAATGTCTTGCTAGTTTGATTAATATTTTTAGAAATGTCCTTGGAAACCTAACCACCCCCAACCATCCCAAACGAAGTCGTCACCCCATCACCGACCAAACAGAAAAAGCTCTATCCACCCACCTTCTCTTCTGATCTTAATCAAAACATCTCTCTCTCTCTCTCTCTCTCTCTCCCTCTCATCTCTCTCTCTCTCTCTCTCTCTCTCTCTCTCTCTATATATATATATATATATATATGTATGTATGTATCTATGTATATAAAATATAAGATTTCATCAAAGTTCTAGGCTGAGTTTCCAATTCATGATTATGTTAATCCTGAAGGTATATGTTTCACGTTGATATAATGGAGAAGGTCGATAATGATGTTGTCATTGATTTGCAAATTGAACAACAGAGTTAACTAGTTAAACAAAATTATAGAAGTATGAAAAAAGAAAAATCAAACAATGACCCAGCTGAAGAAAGAGGTCTCTGTATAAGCATTCATTGATAGCGAAAAACCCATAAGATCTTGTATTAACCCAAACCCTTGTAACTCTCAACAATTAAACCCACCAATGGAGCATAAAAAAGCATCAAAGATATTTAACAAAAAATGAGCATCAAGAGATAAAGTGTGCTAACTTGAGCATCTGGTATAGTAAGGAGATGCAGATTTTGAGATTGAATCCAAAATTATGAAGATGAGGTGTAGTTGTTGCAATGTTCATCTCCCAAAACCCAACGAGGGGAGAGATTTTATACAAAAACCAACTGGTTGACGGTAATGGAGCCAATAGTTTTTTGGTGAACTTGAAGCTTTGCAGAGAAGCAGTTTTTGCAGATATCTTGATTTCCAAATGAAATCCTGGGGGTGTTGGTATATGCTATTTTGCATACACCTAGATTTATGTGGATTGAAAAAACGGTCATTTTAAAAGTTAATCAAAATTCTTAAAAATCTAATAGAATACACCTGGATTATTTAAGTTCTTCGCAGTCCTTTAGAATTCTAACTGAATCAATACACCCCTTTTATGTTTTTCCATATTTTGCAGCTTTTCTTGACACATCTAGCATATTTTTCATGCATAAATATATATATATATATATAATATATAATATTGGGCTTATAAAGTTATAAGAAGCCATAAGAGTATAAGACAACCCAAATATCTGAAATCTTAAATGATCAAAGAAATAGTCGAACTGCTATTAGAAAATAGGACTGGGTGGGTTGAATTGGAGACTGCTGTACCTACGATCCGTGCTTGATTACTGTCTTGTGGCTTGGCTAGGACTTGGTTAATGCCTGATGTCAGCAGTCTAGTAATTGGTACAAACGCATTTTTTAACCCTGTGATGTTTTTGCTTGGTATTGGGTTGTGTGAATGTCTGAATGACCAAGTCTTTTGAGCCCTATTTCTACAATCTACATGAATGAGGTTCTTCTGATTTACTATATTGAAACTTGGGCAATGAATATGTAGCCATAGTTGGATCAATTTGAGGGAGTGTTTTACTGTATTTTGCATCATCTATGCAAGTTAATCTGTTTAACATTTCGCCTCTTAAGTGCTTTATTGTGTCGTTGATTCATTTCCGGCTTTCAGTACTCTCTCCCTCTTTCTCTCTTGCTCTCTCTCTCCCTCACATGTTATAGTTATATCAATTTTCTAACTGAAAAGGTTATTTTCATCTCTTTTTGGTAGGTACAAGTAGCAGTTTGGATCTGCAACCATTGTTGAACAAAGAAAGATCTTACACATTAACAAAGCATTAGTTGGTTTTAAAACATTTTGTCCTGAGAATCATAGGTAAAATGTCCATGTTTATTTTGATGTTGGAAATTCTTTATAGATTCATCATTTTTATGGGAGTTCTATCGTATGTGCATTACCTATAAATCAGCATTCCGGGTGCTTGTAAAAAATTTCCTTTGACTACCTTGGTAATTTTGGGATGTCTGTAATGCGTGGTCTTCTTTTTATAATGCCTTTTTTTTAGATGGCTCTCTGAAGTAGTTAGATATTGTATCAATGGAGTATTTTTGCTATTTTCATTTACCCTCTGTTTTAAAGGGGGTGAGGGATTTATGATGGTTGCTGTGATGGTGAATTGATGATACTCTTCTGCTGGGTTTGGGCGGCGAGGAATGGAATGAAATGAAATGCTCTAGCTATTAAAACTAAGATGGCTAGAAACAGGGGAGGCCTAAATCCCAGATGGCCAAAATTTTGGGGGGTGACACTGACAATATGTAGTAATTAGGAAAAAGCTAGGAATGATGAGAATGGAACTGAGGATTCCAAAGCTTTCATGTATACTCATTTCCTTGGTTGTTTCTGTAATGCTAAATGCCGGGACTGTAAGATCTTTCATGTATACTCATTCTTCTCGAGTCTGAAAGTCTGAAGATTCGTTAGCAGTCAGGATCAAACTGATCAACTCAGGGGCACAGGGCCTTGAAAAACAAATGGTAATGCTAGCCCAATGTCTATGCCACCACATTCACATGCGATAATCAATGATTTACGTCATTTAAAAATAATTTTCCCTGCCCTTCAGTCCAGTCCTCTTCACGTTGTTTTCAAGTTGTAGGAAATGTCTATTCACTCGAAGTACAGAATGGCCACATTACAACATTGCACATTGACATTGCACATTGCACATTGCACATTGCACATGGGCATAAAGGATCATATAAAAAGCTTTATGAAATTAGCAGAATTCTACGAGCACCGACTGCCCAAAATATACATGTCTATTTGCGACCCTTTACTTGTAAAGTAAATAGTATGGAGTTTCGGGTCTTGTTAGATAATGCATAAAATAAAATTAGAATCATCCTTAATAATTAGAGACTCAAGATGTGTCGGTAGTCGGTAGAATTCGGCTCCATCTTCAGAATTCTCTCTCTTGTCCCCGCTGTCCTCCGAGTTGTGTGAAGGAGGACCTGCCTCAAAAGAAGCCTCATACTCAATTCTCCTCAACTATTTTTCATTCCGCGTCAGGGGAAATACCATATTCTTATTATTATAATTCAGAAATTAACGCGGTCTCCTTCGAGTTTCTCTCCTTCCCTCTCTCGTTTAGGGGAAATACCTACCGAAGACTCTCTCCTAGTTTAGTCGTTTTGGCGTTGTGTTCTTTGGAATCACTTTTTAAGTTTGATTAATTGTCTGCTAAAAGTTTAAATGCTAAATTTGCTGATGATCCTTCTCTCCTGTCCAGCTAATTAACTAATGGGTTAGCTGTAGACGAAGAAGAACAAGCGTTTGACTCTCATGTGGACTCCATTTTTTTAGTTTAATATTCTAATCTCTGTATGGATCTGCTCTTGTGTCTCCTTCTTTTGTAAAACTCTCAACAAACCAACGAAACCCAAGATTGGGTTTTGATAGTTGAGGCATTTACTCCGTCCCTCCGTCCGTCGTACGGCGGGCCATACGCCATATTCACGAGATCGGAGAAGAGGCACACATTTGATGTCTCCTTCGAATACAAGGTCGGTGGAGAATGGTAATAGCGGAGGAGGAGGAGGTGGAGGGGGCAAGAATTACATCGACCACCAAGTCTCCAAGATGGACACACTTGCCGGCGTTGCCATCAAATACGGTGTCGAGGTTTTCAATTCTTCTCTGAAATCAATCCCGTGTGTTTTTGTTATTAATTGTAGCCTACCCAATTTTCTGGCTGACACGTTGAACTGGTGCTCTGAATATTTCCAAATGGGTTCTAATTGCGTTCAGTACTAGTAGTCTCTTACTATTATTAGATGATTAGATGCATCCGTAGCTTCTTCATTTCATGCCCTCTTTTTCCTGGTCTTTGTTCTTAGTTTTTTGGACTCATGACTTATGCTAGATGCTATTAAAATGCTAATTATTACTCTGTGAATTTGTATTGAAACAAACAGGTGGCCGACATTAAAAGGATGAATGGGTTTGCTACAGATCTTCAAATGTTTGCTCTGAAAAGTTTGAAAATTCCTTTGCCAGGAAGACATCCGCCATCTTCCTCACTCTCCAATGTTTCTCCTCTTTCTTCACGGTAATCAAAATCTTCTCAATACAGCTATTTCTTCCCAGCTTCTTTATTCCAATTTCCACCCTTCTATAACCTGAAAAATGAAAAATAATCTTCTGAATCCTACATTTTCACATGCTGCCTCCTCCATTATAACTATAATCTTGCTACTGCCGTCCATACGTACATCCTTCAACTAGAGCAAGCATTACAGTAATCATTGATTGCAATATCCCACCACTCTTATAAGCTATGGCATACCCTCAGCTGTTTATTTTCTACCCCTGTTATTTCTCTGCTCTATATTCCTTTACCTTATACTAACGAGTCTATGTAAATGTAGATCTACTATTCCTGAAATTTTGAGATTGTGATTAGGGGTTTGTTCCATAGGTTTGTCCATTGTTTGTCACTTGTAACAAGGTTGAAGCCTGTCTCAAACATTTGATGTTTTCTATAATACTATGCATATCTAAATTCTCAAAATTTCTGTTCCCTAGATATTTATCATTTGTATATCTTATGCAGAGAAAGCAACACTGACAAATGCACCCCTTGCTTTGGTCAATCTATTGCCCTAGAGCCATTCTGCTCTTTCGGTTCGAAAGCTCCCAGAGAGAAGGTTACTTCAGCCATGAGCACTTTACAGAAATATTATGGTCTAAACTCACCAAATTTGAAGGGTAAAGCGGAAGGGATGGAGATGGCAGTCTACCGAACTCGAAATTCAGAATACTTTGATGATGGGTTACTCTCGCCATTGTCTGACCCTCTAAGTCACCTTAGTAATTCTCGACATTCTTCCATTGGTCTTTATGCTGAGGATGGTGCAATGGCCGATTATATGCACATTGGAGAGACTGGTGATGGGGAGGGTGAAAAATCTGATGAAAAATCAGTCCGGAGACGTCAGAAAGCTGAAGGTGATAGTGCGAATGGCACACCAGAAAGGATTTTAAAAGGGGAAAGCAGTGGTGGGAGCAGTGGTTTCTCATCTTCAACTGGAAAGAGTTCAGCCATGAGGCATAAATCAGCAAGCCGAGCAGTGCTGCAATCTGAATCAGATTCGGGATGGTTGAACTCTATTCCAGTGGGATTGGGCGATTCTATCATGACTGATGAAATGACAGTTGTTCGTAAATCATCAAGTACACCAAGCTTAAAGGAGCAGGAGAGTAATAGCGCAACATCAGTTTGGCCAACTTCAAGGTGGAGCTTGAAACAAGACTTGCAAGCTCTGTCAACCGCAACGATGGCCAGACCAATCTTTGATGGCTTACCAAAGCCAATAACTGGGCGCTGGAAGGCTGCGCTTGATTAGAGAAATTCATTAGCAGTTTCATATAATTGATTTGTTTCTTTACGGTAGATCAAATGAGTCAGCTACAAATTTCGCCTGAGTCATACATGGATAATATAGCTGCAGTATAATTGGAGCGGGAGAAATATACCTGAGAAAGGAAACGGACAGAAGGGGACAGTACAGTAAATAAGATTTCTTTTCAACTAGTGGATGACATGCAGTGCAGCAATATGTTATTAACATTTCAAGTTGGAAGCAGCAGCTTAAGAAGCTGTCCTGGAGATGGTATGTGACCAAGTTATTTATTGTTTTCTACTTCTTGTGATGCGTTTGTATCGACAAATAGATTGGTCATTCTATCTTGCTTGTTGTATAATCTCGTCAAGTAGAGACTAAAGAGGTGTTAAAAATGCCATGCTGTGCATTACAGCACAATTCTTGCTTATTGCTTATTGGCAATGTAAGATTGAATTCTTTGGCACAACACTGTTCCACGTAGTTTCCTTTGAGCTGTGAAATCCCCAGCAATTGATTTTGTGATATGTTGTCGCCTGTGGATACCGAATTGGTATCATATTTTTCATTCTTCATGTCATGCTTGCCTGTCGATTATTGTGCTGTTATACTAGCTAGTAGCTATGTACCTGTCTATTCGTCGGTACCAGTCGCCTCTCATTTCATATAAATCTTCTATACCAGCTTCAAAACATGTGATGATGGATAATTATTTTAGGTTTTCGTTGAAATTTTAAAAACTAGCAAAACATCGTGAGTTATAGTTTGTGGCTTTTGTGAAAATTCAAATTTTGAGATTTCTTGCAACATTATCATTGCATATTAACGACATAAGTATAAGCAACTTGAGATATTTTTTAAAAAAAATTTGCCTAGTAACTTTGTTTTTTATTTTATTTTTGTAAAAAATACCAATGTCGTGATTTTCTAAAATATTTTAATTACATATTAGCAAAAGTATTAAATGTCATTTGGAGATATTCTGTCATTCAGGATGCCCATCAACTTTTTTTACATATTATTTAAGCAAAAAAAAATTTAAATTTCATTGAAATTTCGTAATAATGTGTGAAGTGAGTTTAGGATATGAAGGTCTCTAGAAAACACTCCCCTCACTTAAAAGTATCTTACAGAGTGAAGAGAATGACAAAAAAAATAAGTATTTCGATATTTTTGAACAAATTTTAAAAATAGAGTATAAATCGTTAGTTATAGTTTACATTTTTTTTTTTGTAAAAAATGCAACTCTCGGGATTTCTTAAAATATTCTTACTGTACATTAGTCGAAGTATTAAATGTCAGTAGGGACATGTCCTGCCATTCAAGATGCCCATTAATTATTTTTTACGTATTTTTTAACAAAAAACTCGAATTTCATTGAAATTTCATAACATGGTGTAAAGTGAGTAGGGTCTGAAGTCATTTGGAAAACATCCCCTTCAATTCAAAGCATCTTATGGAGTGAAGAGAATGAAAACAAAATAAAGATTTCGATACTTATGACGAAATTTCAAAAATTGATTAAAAATCTATAAAAAAATGCCACTATTAGAACTCGTAAAATATTTTCAGTAAACATAAGCAAAAGAATTGAATGTTATTTGGGACATATCATGTCATTCACGATGCCCATTAACTTTTTTTTTTACGTATTTTTTATACAAAAAAACTCGAATTTAATTGAAATTTCATAACATTGTACCAAGTGAGTCTAGGATATGATGGTCTTTAGAAAAAATCACTTACAGAGTCAAGAAAGTGGAAACAAAATAAATATTTCAATACTTTTGAACAAATTTTAAAAATCGACTAAAAATCGTTAGACTTCATATTTTTTTGTGAAAAACATCACTGTCAGGATTTCATTAAATATTTTAACCGTACATTGGCCAAAATATTAAATGTCATTTGGGACATGTCCTTCCATTCGGTATGTCCATTAAGTATTTTTACGCATTTTTTAATTAAAAAAAATTAGAATTTCATTGAAATTTTGTAACAGGGTGTTAAGTGAGTCTAGGATCTGAAGTCTTTAGAAAATATCCCCTTCAACATAAAAGCATCGTAATGAGTGAAGAGAATGAAAAAAAAAAAAGTAATTCAATACTTTCGAAAAAAAAATCAAAAATCAACTAAAAATCGTTTGTTATATAGCTCATATTTTTTTTGTAGAAAATACAACAGTCAGGATTTAGTGAAATATTTTAATTGCACATTAGCGAGAGTATTAAATGTCATTTGGGACATGTCCTGCCATCCAAAATGTCAGTTAACTATTTTTTTACGTATTTTTAAGCAAAAAAAATCAAATTTCATTGAAATTTCGTAACAGAGTGCGAAATGAGTTTAGTGTCTGAAAGTCTTCAGAAAAAATCCCCCATAACTTCAAAGTATCTTATGGAGTGAAGAGAATGTAAATAAAACAAATATTTTGAAGCATTTGAAGAAATTTCAAAAACCTACTAAAAACTATGAGTTATAACTCACATTTTTTGTAAAAGCTGTAACTGTCGAGATTTTCATAAATATTTTAATTGCACATTAGCTAAAGTATTAAATGCAATTTGGAGCACGTTTTGCCATTTATGATGCCCATTTTCAATTTTTTTACACATTTTTAAAATAAATTCGAATTTCATTAAAATTTTGTAACAGGGTACTAAGTGAGTTTAGGGTTTGAAGGTCTTTATAAAATATCTCCCTCAACTTCAAAGTATCTTACAAAGTGAAAATAATGGAAACAAAATAAGTATTTCGATGTTTTTGAAGAAAAATTTCTAAAGTAGACTAAATTTCGTGATCTAGTTCATATTTTTCGTAAAAAAAAAAATTGTAACTATTGTGATTTCGTGAAATATTTTAACTACATATTAGACAAGGTATTAAATTCCATTTGGGAAATGTCTTGCCATTTAGAATGTCCATTAACTATTTTTTACGCATTTTGTAAGGAAAAAAGCTTGAATTTCATTGAAATTTCGTAACAGGGTGCTAAGTGAGTCTAGAGTCTAAAGGTCTTTAGGAAACATCCCCCTCAACTTCAAAGGATATTACAGAGTGAAAAAGAATGGAAACAAAATAAGTATTTCGATGTTTTTGAAGAAATTTCTAAAATCAACTAAAAATCGTGAGTTATAACTTACATTTTTTGTAAAGAATGCAACTATTTGAATTTCATGAAATATTTTAACTGCACTTTAGCTAAGGTATTAAATGTCACTTGGGACATGTCCTGCCATTTCAGGTTGCCAATTAACTATTTTTAAAGTAAAAAAACTTGAATTTAATTGAAATTTCGTTACAGGTGCAAAGTAAGTCTAGGGTCTGAAGGTCTTTTAAAAACACCCCCATCAACTTTAAAGTATCTTATGGAGTGAAGAACATGGAAATAAAATAAGTATTTTGATGTTTTGAAAAAATGTCAAAAATCATCTAAAAATCGCGAGTTAGCCCACGTTTTTTGTAAAAAATACTACTGTCGGGATTTCGTGAAATATTTTAACTACACGTTAGCCATAGTATTAAATGTCATTTAGAATATGTCTTGTTATTCAAGATGCCCATTAACTTTTTTTTAAGCAAAAAAAAGTCTAATTTCATTGAAATTTCCTAACAGGGTACTAAGTCGGTCTAGGGCATGAAGGTCTTTAGAAAACATCTTCATCAACTTCAAAATATCTTACCGAATGAAGAGAACGAAAACAACATAAGTATTTCAATGTTTTTGACGAAATTTCAAAAGTAGACCAAAAATCGTTAGTTATAGCTCACAATTTTTGTAAAAAATGTCACTATCAGGAGTTCACGAAATATATTAATTACGCATTAGGAAAAATATTAAATTTCAGTTGGGAGATGTCCTGTCATTCAGGATGCACATTAACAATTTTTTAAGCAAAAAACTCGAATTTAATTGAAATTTTGTAATAGATGGTAAGTGAGTGTAGGGTCTGAAAGTCTTTAGAAAACATCCTCCTCAATTTTAAAGAATCTTACGGAGTGAAGAGAAGGGAAACAGAATAAGTATTTTGATATTTTTGAAAAAAATTCAAAAAACTACTAAAAATTGTGAGTTATGTTCGCATTTTTTTTGTAAAAAAATGCCACTGTGAGAATTTCATGAAATATTTAAACTGCACATTAACTAGAGTATCAAATACCATTTGGGACGTGTCTTTCCATTCATGATGCCCATTAACTTTTTTTAAGCAAAAAAAGTCTATTTTCATTAAAATTTCGAAACAGAGTGCTAAGTGAGTCTAGGCTTGAATGTCTTTAGAAAACATCTCCCCAACTTCAAAGAATCTTACAGAGCGAAGAAAATGGAAACAAAATAAGTGTTTTGATGTGTTTGAAGAAATTTCAAAAATCGACTAAAAATTGTGTGTTTAGTTCACATTTTTTTTTGTAAAAAAAATGTCACTGTAAGGATTTCGTGAAATATTTTAACTGCAGATTAGCCAAGACATTAAATGCCATTTGGGACATGTCGGGTCGACTTGAACCACTGTAACGGGTCGTTTGACCCGCGACCTTGACCCGACTCGTTCTTCACCATTTCTCAACTAAATTCAACCCTTCGTTCACCATTAGACTTGCAATCAAACCAGGAATCGACCTATGATCTTAAAATCAAGAAAAAGTACCTTATTTCCCCTAGCCAAGCTCAAATCCTCACGGGTGACTTTCGAGCTTTCACCTGAGCTCCTCCCAACGTCCAACGTCGTCCATTTTGGCCTCTACACACTCACACCACCTCATAGAACAAAACCCTGGCCTCAGAAAACCATTACGATAGTCTAAAATCCAAACCCGAAATTCAAGCCTACTGGTTACCTATTCTTTTGGGTTTTCCAGCCAGCATCTGTGGCTCCGCCGTCCACCAACGTCTCTCACGACCTCTCTCACTCTCGCAGTCACTCTCTGTGCCCCTCAACCAGCACTAACTAGTGTAAACAAGAAGGAAATGGGGGATGGGATTTCAAGTTGTTTGAAAATGAGAAGGGAAATAGGTGCATGAATATGGGATGAGGATCAATGGATGAGTGACAAGTGTCACTCATCCATTGGACGTGGAAACAAATATCTAGGCCCACAAGAAACAAAAGTCAACCTGCCTCGTAAATCGTGTAGTCGTAAAACAATTCGTACCATCGTTCTAGACTCGTAAAATCACCGTACGACGTCCAAATTTGACGTGTCACTTGTTTATGTACTCGTAATCCCTCGATCTACGTAATGAATTTCGATCCACGTACAACTGACATTCGAGGTCAAAAGTCAATATTTTCCCCCTTCATGGGCAAAATCGTCATTTTACCTCGGCTAATCCAGATCAGTCCTAATAATCCTTAATTAGTCTCGATAATCACAAAATTTTGGGACGGGTCGTTACACGAAGTAAGTCTAGGGTCTGAAGGTTTTTAGAGAACATCACTTTTAACTTCAAAATATCTTACGAAGTGAAGGGAATAGAAACAAAATAAGTATATCAAAACTTTTGAAGAAATTTCAAAAATCGACTAAAAATCGTGAGTTATAGCTTATATATTTTTTTTTAAAAATGCAACAGTGGTGATTTCATAAAATATTTTAACTTCACATTAGTCAAAGTATTAAATGTCATTTGGGACATGTCCTGCCATTTCGGATGCCCACTAACTATTTATTATGCATTTTTAAGTAAAATAACTCGAATTTCATTGAAATTTAGTAATAGTGCCAATTGAGTATAGGGTCTGGAGGTCTTCAGAAAGCATTTCCCTCAACTTCAAATTATCTTATGGAGTGAAGATAATGGGAAAAATATAAGTATTTCGATGCTTCTGAAAAAATTTCAAAAATCGACTTAAAATCATGAGTTATAGTTCAATTTTTTTTTTTTTTAATAAAAAATGCAACTGTTAGGATTTCTTAAAATATTTTAATAGCACATTAGCCAATGTATTATATCTCATTTGGCACATGTCATGCCCTTCAAGATGCCCATGAACTATTTTAATGAATTTTTTAAACAAAATAAAAAGCTCAAATTTCATTGTAACTTCGCGACAGGGTATGAAGTGAGTCTAGAGTATGAAGGTTTTAAGAAAACATCCTCCTCAAATTCAAAGTAACGTACGGAGTGAAGGGGATGCATACAAAATAAGTATTTCGCTACTTTTAAAGAAATTTTAAAATAGACTAAAAATCTTGAATAATAGCTCATATTTGTTAGGACATGTCCTGACATTCACGATGTCCGTTAACTATTTTTTTACCCATTTTTAAACAAAAAAACTCAAATTTCATTGAAACTTCTACCGATGTTACATGGTGAATCTTTATCTACGTCTCAACGATACAATGAACAAAACCGTTGTAGTTCATCGAGGCAAAAAGGCGGCCATCCAATTACGGGTTCCGCATTACAGCAGTAAGATTAGGAGCCTTAATTGCCACAAACCAACTCTACAAGAAAAGTACGCTTTTACGACCTCTACAACACTATG
>CM064872.1:2121341-2327797 GCA_032719365.1 Prinsepia uniflora | reverse complement strand
CCTCTACAACACTATGTTTGAAGATTCCAAGCTCTCAGGCTTTCATCTACCATGTTCATTACCGTCCTCCTGCAGAAGCTTAGCTAGGGATACAGACTTACCACCTATTATTAGGTGGTTTGACTTTGTAGATACGCACAATCCAATTGGACGTTGTGAATGCCTCTTCCAAATATTCAAGTTTGATATCCTTATTTCCAATTTCCACGCCCCGAGCACGATCATACCTACCATAAGCACCCCAACAACACAAAATCAGTAATTTAACATAGATATCTCAGACACACCAAATGCACTGCAAAAGCAAGCAAACAAATAAAAATGCAGACATGCATCTACAAAGGGCTGCAACATGTATGAATCACATTTGTGCAAGTGCTTGTGTGGGTGGACTGCGTGTGTCTGCATGTATATATGTCATCCATTTTAAATTAGATTTCAACCAGAAAAGAAATAGGTGATTTCTTGGGTCATCAAATGATGCATAGCTCGATACACTCAAAATAAAGTAGTATAGTAAGAAAAGACTAGATAACCTCATAAACAAGTAAGACACTTATCAACAGCCTCTCTAGCCTCTCTTTTGCCATCTATTTTTTTTTTAATGCTCATTCTAGGGTAACAAGATGGGTTAAAAGTCCTTTATTTTTTCAATCCAATTGCTCTTTCAATTTTGAAGGAAAAAAATTAAAAAACCTTTATCAATATATTGCCTTCTTTACACATTTATCTCTAACCCCATAATGGGTAATAGCAAATAATTAGAACAAAATACCAACTAGCAGCTTATCAACCACCGAAGAGAGACTCATGTTGGCAATGCCATGGTCAACTAAGAGGATGTCCCATCCACCTCAAAAGAAATATCTCGCCCCTCAAGTAAGCCAACCGAATTAGTGAGATGATAGAATCTGTAAACGTTATTCAACAGGCCCTGGCCGGAATTCCAGAGGGTGCTTATGAGAATTTAGGAATACGAATACTGAGTTCCACTTAGGCTACGTGTTCTGTACATGCGCCACTAAGCCACACACGACAGGTTTCCTCCCCTTTCAGAAACACCTTCTTACTAGCAGGGCTAAGACTTGTGCAACTATACTGAAAAAGAAGATAAATATCGTCGATTCTACAAAGAGTGGATTTGCCTCTTATGTTATGGCACGTCTCGCGCTTAGTCACTCACGGGATTCACCTTTTCTGAAAAAAATAAGCCCCTTATAACCCCCTTATAATATCCACAGGTAGTGAGCCAAAGTAACTCATCACCATCCTTTCAATGCTACTCTCTAATATTCTGGCCCCCTACTTTCTTACTATATATGTGTGTGTGTGTGTGTGTGTAAACGTATATACTTATGTAGATACTAACTCTTTGGTTGGATTGGACAGGGACTTCTATAAAGATCTTTCCACAACATGGGTGATCTTCGTAGCAAGAATTATTGCAATAGGATAATGGTTAATGAGGGTTTGGAAGGCATGGTACAAAAATAATGGAAAAATTGGATACAATCTCAAGAACCAAAAAGACTGAGCTGAGGAAAGCCCTATGAGTTACTAAACCACGGCGTAAGCCAGACTTATTGGTGTAACACCATTCCAGTTGCTAATTACTGGGCTACTGCAGGCATTAACGCTACATATTTGTAGTTGAGTGAAATCCATGTGGGTCAGAACTTAATAATAATATCCAATCTTATTAATTTTGACACCATATGAAACATGTAAACATTACAAGCAGCTTTAGCATGGAACACCATTTTCTCAGGGATTTATAGGGTAGTAGTACTCCAGCTCCTAGGATTTCTGTTTCTCATTTTTTATTCCAATGAATTTCAACAATTTTTGGATACTGTCTCATACTGTGCATATGCTCAAGTACTCATAAAATGTTACCATTATAGCTATATTGGGTTTCGTTTCACCTTGGCTTCACTACCATACTTATGCAAATGCTTTGCCAAAAAACACAAGAAAATTATAGATATCAAGGCACTTACCCAGGTGGTTTGCCATACTCTGTCGTCAGCTCCCCAAAACGATAGTAAGACAGCTTGTACCTATTCACCAAAAAAAATGAAAAACAATCATTCCTGTACAGAACTTGACAAAGTACGGAAAACAATCAGGATAATAATTACACTAATGAAAAATTAATTGAAGTGTCTAAGATTAATTTTTATGTGAAAGCAGCCAGAACATAGTAAACATTGTCAGCTTTTTAAAAATCTTAAGCAAATGTAAAGGGACCAAGCATGGGTGTTACAGTATTTTCAAAATTTCAAGAGAAATCATTCCTAAAAGAAGAATTATAATCACATTGTCCGGTACAAAAACTGTTCTGGATAACCGAACTCCCTTGGATGCTCATGTTTTTCTTTAGACCATGTTGATGAAGCAGGGAAGGTGCAATCCCATTCGGGAAAAAGATTAAATTATTAGCACAGTTAAGAAATTCCTATATGCACATACACAAAAGATAGGTTTCCACATATTAGCTGTATTTTGAAACTTACATGAGACAGTTCAACATCTTGGGAGCTGCACCTTTGTCAACACGATATTCGCCATTAACGAGGTAATCAGGTTCCTTAATCACAGGAAATACTCCACCCCCAATTCTCACCATCCACAGAAATCTGGCAAGGAGAAATTTGGATCACTCTATAAGTAATGGTGAAAGGAGGATAATAACATGCATGCGTATTAATTTCAATTGAATTGAACAGAAGAGTTCCAAAGATTAATCAGAAATATTGATAAGAGTACATGAAACACACAGGCACATAACCGCAGTGGTCCACCATCGCAATCATTGAATGCTCAAGAAATTTAAATGAAAAGATTTAAGAAATTTAAAGGAGATGTTTATGAAATTTAAATGAGAAGTTTAAGAAAAAAAATTCTTTATTTGAAAAGGAGATGTTTAAGAAATTTAAAAGAATTCATATGTACTTGTTGATATCATCAGAAGAATAGCCAGTAACACCACCAAATACAACTAGAACATAATCCACATCAAGCGATCTCATTATATCATATGCCTCGTCTTCATAAGATGACATTGCACGCCCAACCGTAGCAATGTGTGTATTGTTCCAGGTGTTATTGTCAACTATGACAGTTCTGTTTCCCATTGCAGTGATTTGATACCCATAATCCCACCAAGACATAACTTTAGCATCTGGAGGAGTATTCTGGCGAAGCCAAAAGTAGGCCTCACGGTAATCATCAAAAATGACCCTGTTTCCATGGGCACCTCTTGCAGCCAAAACAATTGAGGGAGATGAGTATGCCTCCGATGTGACCCAGGTACAGTGGGTCACATACTTACCGAGCAAGTAAAATGCACCAAAAAGTAAGACAGTGGCACCATTCCTTTGGAAAGGCTGAGATTGATCGATTGCACCCTGTTTGTAAGACAAATGTTAGCATTGTTACTAATTATTGTAATTAAAAAAAGGTTTATTACTCACTTTGCTCTCCTAACCGGACATTAAATATCACTTTGCTCTCCGGAACGGATTTAGTTCCAATGTTCTGCCACAATTGCACATTTAGTTCCACCGTTGCTCCATTCATTTAGCAAAGTTAGTAATACTGTTAGCAAAGCAGAGATTGGTAGTTTAATTATTTTGTAAAAAATTATTAAAATTTAAAATGTTAAAAACTAAATTTGAAGAATGAAGAAGATGATGAACAGTGAATCTGAGTTTCATCTCATTCCTTCTTCACTGAATTGAAATGGCAATCCATTTCCCTAACCCAACACAACCGATCATCTCCTTCCCTACACCTCCAGCCACCACTCACTGCCCACCCACCCTTCCTACATACCACTATCCCTCTTTCTGTTATTTATTTTTAGTTTCTCTCTTTTAATGCAGCGGCCTTGGGTGAAGGTTTCATGGCAAAGTCGATGGGATTCAGAAACACAGCTGGACCCCAAAAGCATCAAGCAGTGGCCGCAAGAGTTCAAGCTGACCGCGCCATTTTTATCAACTGCCGATTCGAAGGGTACCGGGACACACTGTACGTACAAACTCACCGGCAGAACATTGTGACAGCTCAGGGAAGGAGTGACAGTGGGAAACAACAAGAATTGTGCTGCATAATCATGGCAGATAAAGATCTGGAGCCAATGAAGTCCCAATTCAAAACATACCTGGGGAGGCCGTGGAAGGAGTTTTCAAGAACAATAGCGATGGAGTCCACGATTGGGGATGTAATTCACCCGGATGGGTGGACACCGTGGCAAGGAGACTTTTCCCTGATGACGGTGTTTTATGCGGAGTATAACAACAAGGGGCCGGGATCAAAGACAGATGGCGAAGTGCAGTGGCCGGGATACAAAAAAATTAACAAGCAAGAGGCAACACAGTTCACTGCAGATCGTTTCTTGAAAGGCCATGCTTGGATCAGGGCAAAGGGTGTCCCTGCTCGCTGCAGTGATCAGGACAGTGGTATGAAGACTCAAGATTTTACTTTCTGGGTTGCAGGAAAGGGGGGTGGGCAGTGAGTGGTGGCTGGAGATGTAGGGAGGGAGATGATCGGTTGTGTTGGGTTAGGGAAACGGATTGCCATTTCAATTCAGTGAAGTAGGAAGGAGATGAAACTCAGATTCACTGTTCATCATCTTCTTTCTTCTTCAATTTTAGTTTTTAACATTTTTAATTTTAATAATTTTTTACAAAATAATTAAACTACCAATTTCTGCTTGACACATAAGCATTATTAACAGTATTGCTAACGGAATGGAGCAACGGTGAAACTAAATGTGCAATTATGGCAGAACATTGGAACTAAATCCGTTTCGGGGAGCAAAGTGAAAATTAATCTCTAGTTAGGGGAGCAAAATGAGTAATAAGCCTTAGAAAATGATGAAGAATACTAGTTGTATAGCACCAGAATTAATCAAACGAACAGGCACCAAAAAATGTTGGCACACACAAACTAAGTTGGATAACGTTGGATGGATGGTTGTGTATGCCACACCGACCGGTGAGCATGAAAACTCACACCAATAATACCTTGGATCAAATTCTGACAGCAGATACATTCAGAAAACAAACTTTATTTTTCTAGGCTTGCATATCATCCATTGGATTTGGTTCAAACATTGCCGAGCAAGGATTTATACTAACCAGTAAGCAAGATACAAAAAATTTATGAATGTATGCATATAAAGGAGTCAGCATCTCACCTTTGAAGAACTTTTGGCACCGCTGACTCCTTTGGTGGAACCGGTCTGGGAGACCTTGTTCTTTGCCCTCACCAACTGTGTCAAATTCTTTATAGTTGCAGATACAGCAATGGCGCTAATAAGACAAACTGCAGGTGTGGCGACAAGAATTAACCGAACCATGACACCAGCGAAGTACATGCTTGTAAGACCATACATAACTATAAATATTGTGGCATCTGACAACCTCTTGAAGCAGAAGTAGAGACCAGCAGGGAAAAGGAAGAGTAAGATATGGAAATCGAACATAAAAGATGACCAAGCTGTTGGCTGATGCTCAGAGACAGATGCAATAATGGGAATGTGATCCTTGGCATAAGTTGGATCTAGCAAGGAATAAAACCGCCCCGTCCATGGAGAGATATAGCCAGATGCAGTGCCAACTCCCAAAGCAACAGCACCAACAGCCACTGCGCAGGTCACTGTGATCCTTAGAAAGGCTTGAAACTTCTTTGTGTCACTTAGTAGGTGCTTGACCCAATCTAAGAAGTAAAAAACCTGCCAACCGTGCCACCAAAGAAAAATGAAAAAGTGATGTAAACAGTGAACACCATGAATTTTTTTAGAGAAAGTAAGCACAATGAATTTTTTTGAGAGAAAGTAATCACCATGAAAAGGTTAATATAACTCATACTTGAATATTCACTAAGTAGCAAGTTTATCATACATTAAACTGAATGGTAAGAAGAGGTGATAAAACAGCCACAGTGCTTCAAAAGCCCAAAACGATTAACTGCGGTCTAATTTGCAATAAATTAAGTCACCTTAGCGACCGAGTTAAAGCAACAGATTCCAGTTTAGGCATTTGTTTGTTTTGCATGTTATTTTTATCTGTAGAAAAATGAAAGCATACCTGCATCAAGAAGAAGACCCCCATGGCAGCCATATGCTCCCCAGATTGGACGTGCTGAAAGCCGACAAAGCGAATTTGCATAGCGAGCAACATTCCGAGAATATACGTGCAATTATAGGCCACATACAACCTCATGGAATAGCGTCCCGTGATCAAAAGTACCAAAACGTAAAGCGGAATCAAGTTGATTATAAATACGTAACCTCCCCAAGCAGAGACCATGTAGAAATAGCCGAAGGCAGAGCCCAAGGACCAAGCGAGGGATCCCGTGTTGACGGCCTTGACAAACAAGTAGAACGTCAACAACAAAGCGAAAATGGCGACGCCTTCATTGTCATAGGAGCCGGCCACTGATCTGGAGATGTAACCAGGGCAAATGGCGATGAGTGCGGCAGCAACCAGGCCGGCACCCGTGTCCCAAATCTCTTTTCCAAAGAAATAGGCGACGAGGGTGGTGTTGGAGGCAAAAAATGGCGCAGTCAAAACGCAGACTTCACGAATGTGAACTGCGAAGCTTAAGAATCGAAGAGTCCAGTAAATGAGGGCGGCGGTGACCATGAGGCCAGGGTAGAGGGTGCCACCGATGATCCTACCCAAGGGGTACCAGCTTTCGGAGTCGAACCAGTTCCAGAATTCGTAGAAGCCTTTCTCGGTCAAAAAGAGGGTAGTGCGGTAATTGAAATATGGATCAAACTCATGGATCATGGACTCGTAGCGAAGGACGCTGAAGAGGCGCGTAATGAAGGCAAGGATGTAGACTAAACAGAGGATGGAGACTCGGATCAGGAGCTCCTGTTGCTTGGTTTTGAGTTTTAGAGTTTTGAATGAGAGGTTGTTGAGGAGATCTGATTTCAGGGATGACATTGGGGACAGAGAAGGAGCGGATTTCGTGGCGGCTGTGCCGTTGAGCGGCTCTGGTTTTCCGACCATGTTTTGTTTGAGAATCAAGGGAGAAGAGGAAAATGAATTACGGATTTGGGGGTTTTTCAGGCGAGTGTTTTGAGATTTTGCATCTAGAATTGAATCACTCTCCTACTAGACTATCACACACAGTAGACATCACTCTCTGGAAAGCGAAGGAAGAAAGGAGAGGGGATCTGCACCTGTGAACTAGAATCATAGAACTTCGACAACAGGAACGAAGAAGGAACCCCATACAACAAAGTCAAACACACAGGCTCGCTCTCTGTCTCAGTTGCAGGAGTAATGGGCTATCTATTTTCTTGGTTCTTCTAGTCATGTAACGGACCCAATCAGGACTAGTAGCCCATCATTTGCCTCAAATTGGGCCATCATTCTCTTAATCCAATTAGGAAGAATAGCCCATCATTTTCCTAAGTTTGGGCTATCTTTTTTCTTAGTTCTTCTAGGCATGTATCGGATCCTATTCGGCTTAATAGAAACACGTGCACGAAATTAAATTTCCGCAAAACCAAGTGAGAACCCTCCCCTGCCTCCTCGTTCTATTTCTCTGTTCTCTGAGTACTAGAGCTATTTGCCGGTGATTTCTACTGGCACCGCATCTCTGGAGCAGTCAAAGTCTCTCTTGCTCTCGAATTGTTGACCCGAAATCAATTATCGAAGCCCTAATCACTAGAGGTCACGAAGAAGATGTTCTTCCATATAATCTTGGAGAGGAACATGCAGCTTCATCCTCGCCACTTTGGCCGCAATCTCCGTGATCATCTCATAACCAAGCTTATGAAAGATGTCGAAGGCACTTGCAGGTAGATCTTCCTCTTCTTTTAGAGTATAGTAACCTTGCTCTTTGTTTTTTCTTTGCGCAAACCTTTTTTAGGAACGGAAACCCTCGGGTATGCAGTAACTGTCGGAGGGCAAAAACAAAAGCTGAATCTTGTTATGTAGACCCATTATTTTAAAATGGGCAATGTTATGTGTACTCTTTAAATTCACCATATATTAACATGCTCATTGGTCAATTTAGAGAGGAGCATTATTCTTTTAAAATACATGGGAACTTTACCCGACATTACAATATTATAACTTAACAGAGCACATTCAATTTTTTGATGGTTGAGTTTGGTCTTTGTAAGCTCGCATTTATGTCTCCTCGTCGAACTCATTTGTCCCCTTTATAACTGAATTTGTTAAGAACAAAATTTTGCTGCTCAAGTTTGGTGCATTTTGTTTCGAAAACCAGCTATATGGTACATTCTCTTCACTGTTTTCTCACGATTTGGGATTTGATCGAGCAGTTGGTATATTTTCATGTTTTGTGCAGTGGTCAACACGGATTTGTGGTTGCAATTACGGGCATAGAAAACATTGGGAAAGGGCTGATTCGTGATGGGACAGGGTTTGTCTCATTCCCTGTCAAGTACCAGTGTGTTGTTTTCAGACCATTCAAAGGAGAGATTTTAGAGTCTGTTGTGACTATGGTGAACAAGGTATGCTTTTATCTTTTGTCTATGCATACTAACTGCAGAAAATATGTGATGTCGTCTCGAATTCTTATAGATGGGATTTTTTGCGGAGGCTGGTCCTGTTCAAATCTTTGTTTCAAACCATGTAAGTGTCTCTTCCCCCTTAGAAGCTTTTGTTTCTTTTGAAGTTTTTTTTTTTTCTTTTTTCTCCAACAAAGTCTTAGTTTTTGCAAGGACCCACCGCCACCCCCCTCCCCCTCCCCAACAATTCCTTCAATATAAAAATAAAATGCCGGCCTGAATCATGTACTTGCAGTTTATTCGATGGCGCAGTTTTATATCATAATCAAAGTGTATCGTTTGCTATGATAGTCTATGTTGTGTCCTAATTGTAAGTGAAAGTCTACTAGTCTTATATACAAAAGGAAAACTCTATATAAGCAGTAGTTCTATGAGATTTAAACTTTTTTATCTTCTTCAAATTTTAGTTTACTGGCTTTTGGAGTTTAGGCTTTGCTAGCCCATACAATCCTCCACCTTTGCAAATATCGCATCATAGTGATTCTATGTGTTATCTATTAAGGTCTCAACTTGTGTTGTAGTTGATACCGGATGATATGGAGTTCCAATCTGGAGATATGCCAAATTATACCACATCAGATGGATCAGTATGCTTCATTTTGAACTGATTCTCTAAAGAGCAGCTGTTTCTTTTCTAGTTTTGATTTATACGGTTAAATTGATCTTATTTTGCAGGTTAAGATTCAGAAAGATAGCGAAGTGAGGTTAAAGATAATTGGAACCCGAGTAGATGCTACAGAAATTGTATGTCCTAATTCGCTATGCACAGTGATATTTTTGTTTGTCATGTCCATGTGATTCAGCTTTTGTTATGTAGGAAAGGAGACGGGGATTTAGAGGCATAGAATGTGGATTGATGTGGCAATCCTATATTGTCATGAATCTCTTGTTTGAAGTTTGAACCTGTTTATCTGCCATATTACATTTTGACAAACTTAAGTCCTTGGAACCGCCTGGCTGAAGCCTCTTTGTACTGCTTGGCTAGCATAGGCTCGTCATTAGTGGAATTTAGCTTCATAGCTTAATATTGCTTGCTTCTGATATTAGTTTTCCCTCTGTTTTGCAGTTCTGCATTGGCACCATAAAGGATGATTTCTTGGGTGTGATAAACGACCCTACGACTGCTTAATGAAGTTGAGCATTCGCCTGTCTGCCTTGGGGGATTGTGTGGATTTTGAAGCTATTAGACATCCCTGTAATCGTAGCACACAAACTCATGAATTTTATTTGAAGTACGCTTGACATGGTTGTATATAGCTGGGGTTTGATTTCTTGATGACAAACAAGAAGTTCAAGAAATTCCAAATTCGAAGTTGAAACCCTTAATTTTAAGACTCGATTTCTTAAATCTTAAGAAATTCCAATAACAAATTATTGGAAAGACGAACAGGCACAAAATGGGAAATCCCATAATTTTAGCTTTTTTCCAAAGGAATTACCCTTTCTGTTTTTCTTTGGATAGAATGATAACAAAGTTTAAAGAAGCAAATGGAAGGGGTGCCAATTTTTAATTGTTGTAGTAAGAATTATATGGGGGATTTGGGTTTTTGGTGGAGGGATCGTGTTGGGTTGATTGTATAATTCATTCAGCGCTTTTGAATTTGAAACTAGATGTTAATGCTTTTTCATTGAATTGAAAAAGGAGACATGAAGAAATTGTATTTTTTTAATCATATCATTCTAAGGAGATTGTATTGGATATATTTTTATATTTACAATGAAAAGTATAATATTTTAGTTTACAAATTTAATGAGTTATATAATTTAATAAGCAATATGATCCACCAAATGTAGCCATAATAGCCTAGTAATTGGGTTTTTTTTTTCCAAACAAAAACTTTGTATTAAACAAAATTCCAAGGAGATTGTATCGGATATGTTTTTATATTTACAATGAAAAATATAATATAAATACCATTAAGTAATAATAAACAAGAAAATATATGTCATAAAATAATATAACCTTTAAAAATAAAGTTCATGACATTAAAGTTTAAAGAAACATTAAGAGCTCTTCCTCCTTAAATTATTTTAGGAGCTCTTCCTCCTTAAGTTATTTTAGGAGCAAGTATATAGTTAGTATGTTGCAGAGTCCCTAAAACTTTTTTTTTAGCTAATTGAAGGATTTTCAAAACAAAAAAAAAAAAAGGTCAGCAGTGTCTTTATCTCACTTTGTATTTTAAAATTTTGTTATTTTAGAAGTTTTTATCCCAAAATTTGACAAATAGGAGAGAAAATGTACGAATTCTCTATTTCCTCCTCACAATGAATTTCGTAATAATAAATAATGAGGATATTCAAATGTTTAACTTAAAATAATAATAAAATATTTGAGATTTACCAAAATAGTTAACAATACTAGAGTAAATTTTTTTAACGGCTATCAATTCATTAGTCCTTAATAACATTAATATTTATTCAAAAATTTCTTAATCATATTTTTTTAACTTTTCAATTCGTGACCTCCATACCAATTATTTAAGTTTTAATCCCTATTTAGTAGTTTTTTTTCGCTCCATTTTATCCAAAAATTAAACCTTAAACCTAAGTCATAAACACCACCACTCACACCTAAACACTACCACCACTTCATTCCCCCCTAAAATTTCTATACCCAACTATTAAATTAAATCCCAAACAACATGGAGTTCATTTTTAGTCTAAAAAAATTATTTATATATATATATGTCAATTATAACATATGAATTTAATTATAAAAGTATTTTAAGTTTACCGTGACCCATAATTTTCCCATCGGATGTTCGATTTCGATGTGTTGCATGCCTATGGACTCATGATGTCTTGATCTACGTAACATGCCTTGGTCAAAGTCTAAATGGTATCCCGGGGCAAAAGTCAACATCATTTTACATTAAATTTCTGAATTTACATTTTTTTTTTAAAGTTCGGAGTGTTACAAGGTCGACACTGTACGTGCCTTAGGTGGAGCTCGATGGGTTCTAAATAGATCGATCTTAAAAGAGATTTTTAGAGTTTTATTATTCTTAATCTTAATTGTAATTTTATTTTAATGGTATTTTTTTTAATTTGAAATTTATGATATGGATTGCTGCCTTATACACCACATCCGTTCCGACTAAAATTTTGGAATTTTATATAATGTCCATAACATTATTATTAGTTTTCATTGTATGAGAAGTTCCTCCCATATTTAATATCTACATGTCCTTTTAGCAAATTAAAAACAATGTATCGGTGTAAAAAGGAGCCTGCTTTCCACCTTTAATAAAAAGCCAATGGTTTCTTGTTCAACACAAACGCTCTACCATTGCATTTCCAAATTCCAAATGTAGTTTGTGAAATTTCAAGCTTTTTCTTCATCAGTAAGGTAGTAAGGGGTCACTGGCAAAGGAAAAAGAAACCATGGCTGCTTTGTCTCACGCCTTGCCAAGCATTCCAAGTTGCAGTTGTCTTTGCGGAACCAATAATCCAAAGGAAGATCTCAAGGTCTGCGTTTGGGGCTTTTCCACAGAAACATCTGACTCTGTAATCCATATATCCAGGGTTTATAGGAGGAAGGATGATAATCGTACTCATCGCTGGGCTCTGAATGCACTTGACACTCACATTGTCGAGACTGCTCCATCTCGCACCACCGTCGAAATCCCTGTTACCTGTTACCAGGTCGCTTCATTTTCTATTAAAATTCTTATCAATCTGTAGCTCTGTCATGCTATTCGTAATAGCTATGCCCACTGTGATCATTTCAATGAGTCCGGAATTGGTGGGCTTGTGTTTTCTTATGGCGTGAGTATTTTTGGTTGGGAGCTGAGAAAACCTAAAGGGAAAACTGGACTAAATTTCTTACCGTCCCCCTCCCTTTAACATTTTTCTTTTTCCAGGTCCTTCTACGTACTTTAATCCTTAATTACGCTACAGGCAGTAACATCTGCTATAATGCCATAAATCCATGTAATTACCTCCATGCTCGTTTAACATTGTCCTCAAGAGCTTCAACCTTGAACATGCTCGTTTATCATAATCAAGTTATCAGACTTTGTCTAGTGCAATTTGTGCAATGTTTACGTGATTATGAAAATTGATCCTCTGCATTTTCTGAACGTTATTATTATTCTGCATTTAGTAACCTAATAATAGAATGAACTTGCAGCTTATTGGCGTTCCTCATCAAGCTGAGAAAGACGAGGTTGTTAAATCAGTGATGGATTTGAAGAGTGCTGATATTGAAGAAGGTTACACTTTGGATGCCGTTCGATCTCGCCAGGTAGTTACTTGAAAGCTTTTAACTTTTATTTTTACATATATGTGTGCGCGTGCGTACCATACACTTTCGGGTTGCTTTATATACTATATTGCTTCTCCCTTTTGGGTTGCTATACAGGGTCTTTTGGTGGATATGCGAGACAAGCTTCTTTTTGAACCAGAATATGCTGGCAATATTAAGGAAAAGATCCCACCTAAATCCTCCCTGCGAATCCCTTGGGCATGGTTGCCAGGTGCTCTGTGCCTCCTTCAAGAGGTACATCTTTGTCCTTGTACAATCTACCTAGTCTGTCATAGATTGTTGTGGCTTAGTGTTTAGCCTTGAGCCCTTTGAGGCATTTTTTTTTTGTTTATTGTTTTCTCTGAAGAGAATAAACATTGTTTAGCAATAACCTAAGAGGGATTGAATTATTTCCAGAAATTGATACTGTTGTGTGTCATGATTCACGAAACTCATTTGGCATTCTACTTTTCATTGTGGATTATTTTGTAGATACTATGTCGTCTTATTACATTTATTAAGTGCTGGTCATTATGATATTATATTATATTGTTTCGAAGACGGCAATATTGATATTGGATTTCTCCATTCTAGGTTGGGGAAGCTAAGCTTGTGCAAGATATTGGCTGCGTAGCTGTTCAGCATCCAGATGCTAAGCCATACATTCATGATCTTCTTCTTTCTATGGCACTAGCTGAGGTAAGGGATATCAGAAAAAGGGGTCAGGATATTGGACCATCTGTTTGGTTTCAGCATTGTTATGCCTCTATTTCTTATCCTAGGTGCTTTTTTGAAGTGTGCAACTGCGAAGATTGGTTTTGAGAAGAATAAGGTGTCCCAAGGATTTGAAGCTCTCGCTCGTGCTCAGTGTCTTCTAAGGAGTAAAAAATCTCTTGGGAAAATAGCTTTGTTATCTCAGGTATTACTCTCATCTTCTATGTTCTTTTGTGTTCTAACTGGTGATGTATATAGAAATTACCAGTTCAATCCCACTAATAGGCATCTGGTCCTGGTCACTCTGAAATGGGACGGTTGAAATAAAATATTCTGACATTTCCAATAGTATTTGTGTTGCAAAGTAGAGAACAGTATGTACATGATTAGCCAAAGTATAGTGACTAAATTTGGAAGTTGTGATATTCTTTCATTGCTGTACTAGCCCTAAAGTACATTTTGCTTTTGTTGCGGTGTAAAGTCTATGTTGGTCATGTTTTATAGATAGAAGAATCTTTGGAGGAGCTTGCACCTGCTTGCACATTGGAATTGTTAGGCATGCCTCACTTACCCGAGAATGCTGAAAGAAGACAAGGAGCAATTGCAGCCTTGCGTGAACTGGTCAGACAGGGGCTTGACGTGGAAACACCATGCCGAGTCCAAGAGTGGCCATGCTTCTTGAGCCAAGCACTTAATAGACTAATGGCTACAGAGATAGTTGATCTACTTCCATGGGATGACTTAGCTATTACAAGGAAGAATAAAAAATCACTTGAGTCTCAAAATCAAAGGGTTGTAATTGACTTTAATTGTTTCTACATGGTGTTAATAGCACATGTTGCATTGGGATTTTCAAGCAAGCAAAAGGAACTAGTAAGTTATTTCCGCTTCTGGGTTATTAGGTTTGAAATTATGATTTTGAATATAAACCATGATGAATAAATAGTAAGCTTTACATTCTCTCTCCTTTTTTTCTTTACTTGGGGGAGGAGTGAGCATTGTTGCATGTTTCATTCTGTTAATTTCAGCCCTTACAATATCAATGTGCAGATTGAAAAAGCAAAGACTATAAGCGAGTGTCTGATTGCATCAGAGGGTGCTGATCTGAAGCTCGAGGAAGCTTTTTGCTCGTTCCTTCTTGGTCTGGTAAATTTTTCAGTTTCCTCCTAGTTATTGCTCATTAAAAAACTTTCGGATATCTTGCTGAAATTATGAATTTTTTTCCCGCTTATCTTAACGATTTATCCCGTCTGGTTCCTCAATGGGGTACTTGGTCTTATCTCGATTTACAGGGAAATGAGGCCGATGTTGTTGAAAAGCTTGAATTAAACCTAAATTCTGCTGCCCGAAATTCAATCTCAGGGAAGGAAATTAAGAATACTTCTGCTGGATATCAGTCATTGGTACACTTCTTATCGTGTGCTGGAATTCTTATCTTAGCTTTCATTAGGAACATGGGTATCTTTAACTTAAGATATGCGTTTTGCAGAGCTCCTTAGAGGCCTTTGGAGTCCTCCTCATTATTGCTGTTATCATATTTCTCGGATGCATACTAGCTATCTACCAGTTAATTATACTTTGAGCACAAATGTTTATGCAAAAATCTTTTTACTGGTGAAATTTGATATGCAAAGTAGCCCACTCAACTTGGTTGTTGCCGTGTCGCTATTTGCTAGAGTGTATTTCCTGATCAAATGTGGTCCATTTGATATTTGTTATTAATTAGCGGTCAGCAAAAACATACAATAGTAACTCGGTCTATCTGTTCGCTCTTTTGCTTTCTCTGTTCTATGGTTTGAGGGAAAATAAAATAGTTGTGCTAGCTTGCCACAATTGATGGTAATAGTTACCATGAAGCAATGCAAAATGTATTGTGCCACTTCACACTCTACTTATTTCACTACAAACTTTATGTTTGTTTTCAAGGTCAGTACTTTCTCATGTCGGACTGCCTGCTGAACTTGATCAGGAAATGTGGCTGAAGGATGCTGTCCTTGCTGTGTTTCCAGACTCGCGAGATTGCCCTCCATCATTGGTGAGATTTACAAGGATGGATTGATAATCGATAATAGCTATAATTTTTACCACGGCGTTTTTGTATGTATTTTCTGGCAGGCCAAATTTTTTGGTGGTGAAAAAAGGGCTTCTTTGAACAAGAATGGTAAAGTTGCTCCACTGAATTTGCCTATTGTAAGTCAAAGACCAATGTCCACGACTCTTGTGTCAGAACGAAGAGATTTCGATGAGTCTCTTTCGCATATGAACTCTTCTCAATATCTTGGAACAGCTGTTAAGAAGTTGGCTCCAACTGGTCTGCAAAGTCCCTTGATACTGGGCAAGACAGGCAGTGGAAGCAATGCTAATGCATCATCGGGTCAATTGAAAAGGAATGTTGGCTTGCACCATGGCAAAGTTTGGGATGGTTGGTTTACTAGAGGAATTTTGGTTGGAAAGATCACTTTTGTTGCAGTACTGGGGTGCATTGTTTTTGCTGCCTTAAAGTTAACAGGCATGAAGGAAAATGAAATGAGAAGTGATTCTAAACGAGCTCCCATTAAGCCAAATACCCACACAAGCTCCATTGCTTGGAAAACTGGTCCATCTGTCGTTTTTACTCCAGCTCCTGCTTATATCAAGGGAAATGGACTGGTTCCCAGACTGAAGAAGTTTTTGGTGCCTCTGATGAAGCAGGTCAGGACCTGCTCAGATGCTGGAAATCCACAAAATTCATATCTGTCTTCTTCAACAGCTGTGTTTCGGAGGTTCATGTCTATCGAAGAAGCTGAAGATCTTGTGAAGCAATGGCAAGCCATTAAAGCGGAAGCTCTGGGGCCCAGTCATGAAATTCATAGCCTCTCTGAAATCCTCGACGAGTCAATGCTTGTTCAGGTATAATTAGTGGATGCTCTTAAATTTTTTATTTTTTTGTTTAAAGAATATCATCTGAACAAATATCAGTTAATGAATACTATGACATGGAATAACGTGGATTGGCCATAATTTAATGGTAATAAGACCAGTAACTTACACCTGATTGTAAACCAGGATACTGATTCTGGTGACTTTGATTTAGCTGTGTTGTCCTTTTTGGGGACATCCAATATATTCAGCTGTGCTTAGTACAAAAGAAAATGTTTGTGTTCTGTGTCTCGTAGAAAATTTATTGCAATGATAAAATTTACAGGAAACAAGCTGTTTGGGTTCCTGCAAGAATCTAATTAGGCGCAGAATTGACTGGAAGGCAGTTTTGTTCTATCTGTTCACAATTTTTAAACACAAGCATTTGATAGGGAACCTGCTTAGTACATTTCCCTTTTACCTGTTATTTTTCTTGACGATCCATGCAACTTTAGTTTACTTCTTTACTCTGTTTTTGGGTGGTCACTCTTGCGTGCATGGTTCACAGTGGCAAGGTTTGGCTGATGCTGCAAAAGCGAGGTCTTGTTATTGGAGATTTGTTTTGTTACAATTGTCTGTCCTGCGAGCTGAAATTTTATCAGATGAAGTTGGAGGAGAAACGGCAGAAATAGAGGCCCTCTTAGAGGAAGCAGCTGAACTTGTTAATGAATCTGAACAAAAGAACCCTAGTTATTACAGGTTAGTTGAATTTATGTGTGTTTAAGATTGAGTATAGATTTTGTGTTTGGTGTGAGTTGTTTAATTCTGGGAGCTTGCTTGTTTTCTCATTGCAACACTTTGTGTTTTTGTTTTTCCCATGTGGGAGAATGATGATTTCATTTCTACATTTGACTTGTTAATCTTGGGTTGATTGCAGTACCTATAAAATTTGGTATGTTCTAAGAAAGCAAGAAGATGGTTCGTGGAGGTTTTGCGAAGGAGAAGTTCAGACACCTACATAACATGGAGCAGCTTGTTCTCACTGAAACGTGTCCAAAAGCAGAAGATACTACTGTAAATTTGAACCAGACAGGCCAAATAATGCTTCGCTAATCTGGTTCCTCCCCATCTATAATTTTTCTTGTGGAGGTTCCAACTAATTGGATATGTGGGTCCAAATTTAGGAGATTTAAGCAGAATTAGGTTGTGTTGATAATTCTTTAACCAGACAAAAAGACGATTCTTTAATTCCTTGTAGCTGGAATAGAATATTAGAATGAGGAGGGTTTTCTAATTGACTCCAATTGAAAATGAGTTGTTTCTATAAGAAATCCGTACAAATTTTCCAACTCATGGTTCATGGTCATGTCTATGGATGATCAAATTACAAAAATGTACGCTGTCATCGGGTGGTTGTTTGGATTCACTTGATTTGGGCCTGAGCCTTGAGGCATTGTTATTGTTTTATATATTATTTATTTCTTGGGAGTCCTTACTTCTGAAGCACAGATGATATGATATTCTTAACTGAGGGTTTCTTTGTTTAATAGATTTGCTGATGAAATCAAGATATCAGAGAGTAAATTGTACAATTGTCACATTCATAAGAGAAGTCAAAATAAAGAATTGCTTGCAAATTATCGTATTGCGCACTTTCTAAGGCTTTCCCCAATCCCCACTCAGCCTCGAGTAAAGGGAACAGCAAGGATTTACAATTTCATCAAAAAGAAAATAATTAAGTGGAAGCCCAAGATGGAACAACTTTTAGGGCATCATGTCATCTCACAATGCAGCCCAACCAGAAAACCTATAGGAAGCCCATAAAGCTGAATCTGAAGCGCACTCTCAAGAGGCTTGAGGCTAGGCGAGAGAGAGAAGAATTTTGTTGAATTCATTGAAGCACGCATCACAGTTTCAACACCAGCGAAGCGTGAATCACGGTGATGGGTCGCCAAGCCGTAACCAAGCTTATAGCTTCGATCGCATCACGCAAGCCATCTTCGTCAACGTCCATACTTCAACGCCGATATTACTCGCCGTCTCCGCCGTCGCCGCCCGCAGTGTTCGTCGACAAAAACACTCGTGTCATATGCCAAGGCATCACCGGAAAGAATGGAACTTTCCACACTGAACAAGCCATAGAATATGGTACCAAAATGGTATCATTAGCAACAACCTTTTCTTCTCCTCGTCTTTATGTGCTTATATATTTGGGTTTCTTCGGTTTTTCAACTCATCCGAAAAGTAAGGACTTTAATGTTTGTGCCATAATATCAATGCTGGCGATGTACGAAGTTAAATAATGCGATATACTTGTGCTATCTGTGATTGTTTTTCTGTATTTAAGTTTTGGACTATCACTGTTACTGGTATTGCTGAGTTTCAATTGGTGAAAATATTGCAGATGCAATAATTAGAAAATATATATATTCTCATTAGTATTTTCATACGAATAGCAATGCGAATGCTCACAATTAACCACAACTAATTGATTTACTATTTACACAACATTTTAGTTGCAATCACCTTCTTTGTTCAAACAGTGATGAGTTTGTCCTTTCTTCCGTCTTTCATTTTTAATACTATTGTACTGAAACAGGTGGGTGGTGTAACACCAAAGAAGGGTGGGACTGAGCATTTGGGACTTCCTGTTTTCAACTCAGTTGCAGAGGCAAAAGCTGAAACGAAGGCAAATGCCTCAGTCATTTATGTTCCCCCGCCATTTGCTGCTGCTGCTATCATGGAGGCGCTGGAAGCAGAGCTGGATCTTATTGTGTGCATCACCGAGGGGATTCCACAACATGATATGGTAGTATTACTTTTACCTTTTTTTTTTTTTAAGTAGGAACTAGGAAGGATAAGTTCGCCAATCCCCATTTTCATATTTGATATTTAGGATGTTGAGTATAATATTTTCTTTCGTCTATATAATTAAATTGGTATTACGATCCAATTAGCTGATATATGAGTAGTGAAGTATTTTGGCTCCCACAGCTTAGTTGTTGAGGTTTTCCTTCTTCGGCCATCATATAATTGAGAACGCAGACTCTGCTGGCTCTGACTATTATTTACAGTTCATTGCAAACCTGGTCTTCTGTGATTCAAGTGGAAGTGCCTTGAAACTAATATTTATGAATTTCAGGTGCGGGTGAAGGCCGCACTTAACAAGCAATCTAAAACTCGACTAATTGGTCCAAACTGCCCTGGAATTATCAAGCCTGGTGAATGCAAAATTGGAATTATGCCTGGTTATATCCACAAGCCTGGTCGTGTAGGAATTGTGTCTCGATCTGGTACCTTGACTTATGAAGCGGTGAGTACCAATCTTGATCTAGGAAGCGTTTTCTGATTAGGCTGCCTCTCCAGTAGAAATTTTTCATGTTAATTTGGTCCTTTTGTAGATTGGATACTACTGATATGATTCTATGTTCAGCCTCTTGTTCAATATTTAGATCTTGTTCGTACCACTTCCAAGTTAATGTTATGCGAAATCCTTTTAAATCTAACTAAGTTTTCCTTTACCCTGCAGGTTTTCCAAACAACTGCTGTTGGCCTTGGACAATCCACCTGTGTTGGTATCGGGGGAGATCCTTTTAACGGTACAAACTTTGTTGATTGCATTGATAGATTCCTGCAGGATCCTCAGACAGAAGGTTAGTCGTTTTGTTCCCTATGATGAATTCACTGTAGATTCCTGTATATATTTATGCCCTTATAGCTCATATTATTCCCCCTCCCGTTCACCACTCTCTCTCTCTCTCGCTCTCTCTCTCTCTCATTCAGTGCTTGATATTCTTTTTTATCCATCAGCTACTGTTGTTGGCTGTTGCCTATTTGTGAATTAATGCATCAATGCCGATTTTTTTGTTATCAACGTGTGTGTTCTACCATGTATGGGATTATTTAAAAAATTTAATACAATGGACTTGGTAGATATCCCTGGTTCTCATTAACCGGCTATAGCATGTCTAGCCAAATTGAAAGTGTTCTCAAGCTGTTACCCTTCTATTTTTAAAGGCTTTATTATAAGCTTCATGTTACTACTATTTTGAGCGAATTTCAATGTGAACAGTTCAAGCTACATGGAAAGTCCTTTCGGAGCGGATATTGATGTCAAAATTTCCATGGTTCTTGATTTTAATTTCATTTAGAATTCCTCATTTCAAACAAATTTTTCATTTCCATTTGCATTCAATTTTGTGATTCAGCTCCATTTGGTGTGCTTCTGCATGAGTTTTTAAATACTTACAATTCAAGTTCAGCCTTTGTATATTTTGTGATTAATAATTGTGGATGTGACTGTTCTACTATTGTAGGGAAGGCTAACTATGATAGTGTATGTTAGCGGAACTTCATTGACTGCACAAGAATTATTTGGATGTATGAAAAAGAATGAAATGACCACAGCAATAACTCTTGTGTGATGTATTCTATTTTTACATGCCCCCTTTAAGGTGCAATATCAAAGGATTTCATCGAAGTAGAGGACAAGTAATTTGAACTTAATTCTAGTTTCATGTGTTTCAGGTATCATTCTTATTGGAGAGATTGGTGGGACTGCAGAAGAGGATGCTGCTGCATTGATAAAGGTGACAATAATTCATAAGTTTCTTATGGTGTTTAACCAGCATAAAACATTGATAAACCCTTTTAAATTTCTCATTTGTAACATAATATCGGTAAATCTGCTATGTGAGTTAAGAACTGAGTTCTGCTTGGGCACAGCTGGACAGAAATATGGTTTCCCCTTACCTTTTGAAGAACTTATTGAGCCACAAATTTGTGTTTAGATGAAGACTGAGAGATAAACTCTTGTAGATTCTCACAGTTAGCTTCATGCTTCTTCTGTCTTTATTTGTCTACTGTATATGGGGAAGTCAAAACTGATTCTGAATCCGATTGTACAGGAAAGTGGAACTGAGAAGCCTGTTGTTGCATTTATTGCTGGACTAACTGCTCCACCTGGTCGTCGTATGGGTCATGCTGGAGGTATATAATTCATTACTTTCTTGCTCTCATTGTATAAGGTTTTCACTTTTCAGTATGGTTTCATATCATTCTCGTAACATGTTATGCTTGCTGGCATCTGCTTGTGCAGCTATTGTGTCAGGGGGGAAGGGCACAGCACAAGACAAAATTAAGACTCTAAGGGAAGCTGGGGTTACAGTGGTGGAGTCTCCTGCAAAAATTGGTGTTGCCATGCTTGATGTGTTCAAACAGAGGGGCTTGTGATTTAGGAGCTTGACCATAGCAGTTGATTTGCAATATAACCTATGATTTAGTATTATATGGCAAGATGATAATATCCAATTCTTGACGGATTGCAACTGTTGGAGCATTTGATTTGAATGCTCAGAATTTTCCCTTCTGTTTGCCACTAATATGGTGGTGATCTGGTAATTTACTTTTTGAGGATTGTTTTTCAAACATCTTTCAGTGATTTTGAAGGGTGCTCCGTTCACTCCAGAACATAAATATATGCTCTCCCAAATTTCTCCCCACTTGGGCCTTGTCTAATGTCTTGCTTTAGTGAAGAAAAGTTAATCTAAAGCTACAACCAAATGGTAGGTACGTATGCATGCACGGTGGCATTATTCCGCAATCAAAATGCAGTGTTGAATCAAGTTCAAGCTCAGTTCGATGTTCAATGTTAACACAAACAAATGAAAACACCCCAGCCCAGCATCTCCCGGTCGGTGGTTCAACCTAGCCACCGCCTTCCTCCCGTTCTCTCTTTATAGGGTCCACACCCCAGACCGCCACCGTCAAGTTATAATGACACTAAATTTGCCGGCACTCAAATCGACTTTATGGAGTTTTTTTACCTATTTTTCATGCTAAAATGCAAGCTGATGCAAAAAAAACAAAAAAGCAAGGCCATGTATTTTTTTTATGTTGTAATAAAACCAATCGCTTCCCGCCTTCATTCCGAACCCAAAAAACCTACAAAGCATCAATAAAAGGGAATTGAATTGATCAAGTAATTAATCAACCCGCAACTCAATGCCAGAGCTAGAGACCGTTGCAGAGCACATCCAGAGTAAGTGATAAATCAAAATGGCGCGAACCTCGTCATCGAAGAAGCGCAAAGTCGAAGACGATCCAAACCCAGAGGTGACGCAGCGCAAGAGGCTAAAAGCCATCGCCTTTTCTAACAACCAACTCTCAGAGATCCCTGCCAAGCCCCACGCTCCTCTCACCCCTTCAAAAACTGTTGTTAAGCAGCATGGCAAAGACATTCTCAAGAAATCTCAGCGTAAGAACAGGTTTCTCTTCTCCTTCCCTGGCCTCCTTGCCCCAATTGGAAGTGGTAAGATCGGCGACCTCAAGGATTTGGGCACCAAGAATCCCGTGCTGTACCTCGATTCCCCTCAGGTCAGCTCTACCTTCATCCTTCCTTCTTTGCTCGTTTGGGTTTTGCAGGAAAGTTTTTAATTTTCAGGTTTTCACTTTGTTTTCAGGGCCGGATGAAGTTGTTTGGGACCATTGTGTTCCCAAAAAACAGGTATCTGACTATGCACTTTCCTCAGGGTGGAAAGAGTGTCATGTGCGAGGACTACTTTGATAATATGGTCAGTACCTTTCTACCAGATCAGTTCACTTGTTCTTACTATGGTTGAAAAATAATCCCTAGTTTTCACTATTGTGCTCAGAGTGAAGCTAAATGAAAGTGCTAGCATGATTTTTCGACAGTCAATTGAATAATGATTTTCTTGTGGTTTATTAGGAATTAATAGTTACATGTCTGAATAAATTGGTATTGCTCTATGTAAACTGGTAACTGGTTCATTAATACTCATAGACTAAGTATTAGTTGGTAGAGAGCATGGACGAACAGCAAAGCTTATATTCTTGAAAACTTACAGCCAGAAAGCTGCAACTCACAAGGTGAAAGAACTACAAGAGTTTCATTCTTGTATCGCTTGGTTTGATTGAAAGTGCCTTCATTATGTCACACTAAATACCTTTTGCGTGCAACTTTTCTCTCTATGTGCTATACATTCAGAGCTGTTTTATACATTCAGAGCTGTTTTATACATCTTCCTCCTAGTAATATTTCTTGTGCCTATTACGGAGTGTGTTAACGAGCTGTTTAAGGACCATCAACCTTTTCCAAAAATATTGCACACCTTTGATTTTCAGAATTTCATGCATTTCCGTTACCTATATTTTCATTATTTTCCATCCCCCACTAACAATTCTTTGCACATTTTTTTTCTTCTGTTAATAGCCATGTGCTTGCTATATGAAACTGAGCTTTTCAAAGCATGATTTATGCATATCTGTCAGCAGTATCTTTTCATGTCTCAGATTGTATTCTCCAAGGCTTGGTGGATTGGGACAGAGAACGAGAACCCTGAAGAAAGCCAGCTTGATTTCCCCAAGGAAGTTACTGAGGTTAATTTCTTTTTCATATAGGTTTTGCTTGTTGATTGAATGTATACATCATTGTTAATGATGATCCAATCTCAGGAATTGGTTGGTTTCAGGGACAACACTCAGAATATGACTTTAAAGGTGGAGCAGGTTCAACAACTGCAAACAAGCAAATTGGTCATAAAAATGAAACTACATTTGTTGAAGAACAGTCCCTGAATGGTAAGGTTGGAGATACCCTTGATGATGAAAACAAAGATTTGATGAAGGCGACCCCATTTCGACATTCAGCAAGGACTGCCAAAAAAAAATTCAAGTATTGGTCTTGCTATTTACCGCACTCACTAGATTTATTGCACTGACTAAATACTGTCATAAAGAGAGATCAGCAGCTGCTGAGTTTAAGTGCATGCAAAATGCATAACAATGTGCAACACTGATACATATATACATATGCATATTTTACAGGAGCTTACAACTACACGCACACACCTTATAGGTTCTGAATCCATCTTTGAATGCTAATGTGGAACCAACAAATTCTTCTTTCATTTGTGCCGACTGTATTTCCTTGTCAAGACCTGTCTGTTACCTCTGATTTATAGTTCTCATCATACAAAAGAAAAAATCAGAAGGATGAAACATGTTGCAGTTAGTTACATAGGGCACCGATGTCCAATGCCCATTCGCATGTGGCTTATTGAAGACACCAGCAGATGGGTTGTTGCGGAAAATTTGCGTAACCTCTATGGATATTAAATACAAAAACTATGGACAATTATCTCGATGATATGTTGTGGCTACCTTTAGTTAGATAGCATAATTAACCATTTTCATTTGTTTCTTGTTATTGAAGAATAATACGTGCTGGTTTAACAGATGACAAACAATGTCTTGTGTTGTGTTCACATATGCTTCAGTTAGCTCTTGTTTTGTCATTGAATAATTTTGGACATTATCATGCTCATCTTTCTATCTTTTCAAAAGTTCTAAGTTCCCTTTATCTCTAGCATTTTTGTTGGTTCAGTTTTGGAGAAGCTTCTTCTGAAGATGATTCTATTGATAGTGATACTTACGTAGGTGAAGGAGAAGACAAAAAAGTTGGGGAACTTGATTCATCATCTGGGATGCATGCTAGTGGAAATATCCTAACTTCTTCTGTCTTAATTTAGTGAAGTCCAACACTTCTATCTATTTCTGAAGACAAAACTATTTTTTAATTTGAACTTAGGCTTGGCATACTTTAACCTTCCATCTTAGTTGGCTATATTTTGATTGATTCCCTTAACTGGTAGATACAGATTGAATCTCTCAGCTTTGCAGATGTTGACATTGATAATAAGGATTCTGTAAAAGGAGTTCAAATTCCCAAACATAGACAAGAGTCATCTATGTCAGAAGCTAAATTAAAGAAACAATCCCATTTTGCCTCTGCAATGACTACATCTAAGGAAGACGCTTATAGTAATCGTACCTCTGAAATGACTATACCTAAATTGTTTCAGAAAATTGAGAAAAAGGTTAAGTTTTATGACTTTTATTGTTAGTATTGCTAAATTTAGCTTTGGTACATTTCAGGAATATTCAGAACTCTGTAATTGAAAAGCAAATTGAAACACCTGCTCAGGGTGGGATCCATTTTCTTGGGCATATAAATAAGAAACAATGCACCATTCATTTCCAGTTTGCCTTGAATTCCTACTTTCTGATTATTATGCTCTGAAATTTTTCAATGTTTTATAGAAAGTCAACTCCAGCATGGAATGCCAAGGACCCTCTTCTCCAGTTCATATAACACCCAGAAATTCAAGGAAGTCTGCATCTCCAAAAAGTTGCTAATTTTCATAGTTACTTTCTTATTATGAAAATGTTGGGATTTGAATACTCAGAACATTGAGCACTTTTGATCTTTTTCAGTTTCTGGCCAGAAGTCGCACCAAACTGATTCAAAGAAGGTTTTTCAGGTTATGTTTAGCCTTTATTGTTCCCTTTTCCTTCTCCCACCCTTTTAAACAACTACTATGACTGCTTTGCATTTGAGAGTTATGAGATACACCAGCTGATGTAGGTTTAGTTGTTGTTGCAGGATGGAGGACCTCAGAGGAGGGCAAAAGTTATGAAGGAAAAGTATTCAGGTATATATATATATATATATATATATATATCTGTGGGAGGCTACATACACCATAACAAGTGCCAATTACTGTTATCCAGTAAATATGAATGTATCTGTATACTCTAGGAGACAATTATGTAATGAAGAGGTGAAACATGGGGAGTAGTAGTCCTTAAAGCAAGGAAAACAGCGAACACAGCTCTAAATCCCCAGTAAGTGGTAATGGAAGGATCAACAGTTGATTGGATTGATGACAAGAAAAGTGGACGTTAAAAAGAAAGAATTGTGTATCAAAGATCTGCGTCATAATATACGTAATAGCCTTATTCAGCTAAAGAAAATCTCATTCGCACATGATAAGAACTACCAACAAATAATGAACTTCTCCTTCTGTGATGTGATTTTCCTCTTATTTTTGTTGCAGCTCCCTCTTTTAATTTATAATCTACTTTATTAAAAAAATTAAGAAAGAGAGAATCTGTATCCAATTATCTGTCTTCAAGGCCAAAATGAACAATCAGTTCAACAGCTAGCCTCAAAATATTGTAATAGTAGTCATGTGCTTGCAAGTTCCCTGTTTACAAAGAAGGGTTTAGAAAACCACTATAGCATGTTTAGTGAGAGAGGTGTATAGGCTTGCAGTTTAGTCTAGGTGATTATATATTAATGAGATCAAGAATTCATGCATCAGGAGTAGAGGGGAGTTCCTGGCATACTATCTGGATATGGTACTGTTTGGGTATTTGATGATCGGGGGGATGATCTTTGTCTTTCTTATATTCTCTTCGTCATTGTTTCTCTTTAGCAATACATGCCAAACTGGAATGGAATCTGTATGATTTTGGTTTGAGTGGGTAATTCCTTCTGTTCATATTCAAATGTCATGAATACTTTTTTTCATTTTTCATTATCATATCTCTTCCAGATAGTCACCTTTTCCTGCTTATATTATTTGTTTATTCTGAAATATTTCATGAAAGATCCTCTTAAGCATGCATCTCAATTGAGAAATTTAGGTTATAATCTGCATCTGTTTTTGTTTAGGAGGCAAAAACTTGGCAAAGAAGAAAGAAAATGAGGTATGTTTGTTCTAGAGTACGGTTTTCTTTATCAGTTACTCAAATGGAAATTGACATTGTACATATACGTTTAGGTTGAAGAGGATGATATTGAAGAATCCTCAAGCACCTCAGAGGTAGTTTCTAGTTTATTTAAATCTACTTCTCTTTTACTGTTTTGAAGATGGATATATAACTTGTCAATGGCACAGAAGTGATTGATCATGTTATATCTGTTATGTCGGTACTTTGGTGCTGCTGATTCTTAAAGTAGCCATGCAAAGCCAGATGATAATTATTTATTATTGCTATTTGCTAGACTAAGGTGTCACCCTGACATGCACGCAGTGCTCTTTCTTTTGACTGGAAGTAAACCTTAGATCTGGTCCTTGGCTGTCATTGATGATGATGGCAAACAGTAGTTTGGAAAATATCAAGTTTTTGAGTTTATGCGTTCTGTAGGATACTGATGTTAGCGATGAAGATTGGACTGCCTGAAATCCTAACAACATTGGTTGTGAACTTGTGATTACCATAGAGAATTAGAGATGCACCTGCCAAGCAAGTGTATTATTACTACCTCCCCATTTCAAGGGGTGACGATATGATAAGAGGGTTGTTTAAGTGCTTGGTCAGGTCAGTGCTATAAGATCTCACAAGTTGACACAATGCTGCATCCCGTAATTTTCACTTTCTTAAACATTTTTGTCATTATTTTCATTTTGTAACTGATCCTTTGCCATAGATTACAAAATAAGATGACAATTCCTGTCTGAGAATACTCTATTTTCCTCATCTTCATTGTGTATCCTTCCTCCCCTTTGTTAACAAGGAATGTTTTAGAATTTGCGATTATATATATATATATATATACACACACACACATATACATATACGCACGTACACACATATTAGTTGATCGATCATGAACTTTTAACAGTTGGTCAAACTGATTACACCGCGATCCAATAAGATTGATCACACTGCATTACATACACTGTTCACCAACCACGACTTAGCGTTGGATATTAGTGTAAAATATCTAGGCCCAAATTTCAAATATATCTACAAAATATTGTTTGAAGCATTAATGAAGTAAGTGGTTGTAGGTAAGTGGGATCCAAAATGTAGTAGGTGGTTGTAGGTAAGTGGGATCCAAAATGTAGTAGGTGGTTGTAGGTAAGTGGGATCCAAAATTAAGTAAGTGGGTGGGTGAAGCATTAATGAAAGCATTTAGATGGTTCCTCCTTAGCCTATATAAGGAGAGGTCATTTGCTCATTCCATCAATCTCATCCAAGAGAAACATCTTCCTCCAAGTAGAGAGTGAAGTGTGCCACTCTAAGTTGAGAGTGTTGAGTGTTGTAGTGTTGGTAGCAAAACAAGTGTGAGAGAGAGAGTTTCCTTCAAGTAGTGTTCTTGAAGTTGTGCATCTCTTTGTACCCCTAATTTCATTAGTGGAGGTTCTTGTTGTTGTTGCCCCGTGGACGTAGGCATATTGCCGAACCACGTTATATCCGGTGTTCTCTATTCTTTGCTCTTTTATTTCCTTGCATATTTATCCTTTTTGTGGGTTGAGTTATTATTTCCATTCTACTATTTTCCGCAACAGTGGTATCAGAGCTCTAGGTTCGTTGAGAATGGAAGGCTCAAGGAGTACCATGGTTCGACTCAACCACTCCAATTGGATTACATGGAAGCCGAGAATGGAGGACATTCTCTATTGCAAGGATCTGCATGAGCCCATAGAAGGAGAGGAAGGCAAGCCTGAGAATATGGGAGATGCTGAATGGAAGAAGTTGAATCGCAAGGCTATTGGCCATATTCGTGAATGGGTGGATGATAGTGTGTTCCACCATGTGTCCAACGAGACTAACGCCCATGCTCTTTGGTTGAAGTTGGAGTCATTATTCGAACAAAAGTCCGCATCGAAGAAAGCGTTTCTCTTTAAGGAGCTTGTCAACATGAAGTATAAGGAGGGTGTAAGGGTGACTGAGCACCTCAACAACTTCCAAAGCACTGTCAATCAATTGGCCACGATGGACATGAAGATCGCGGATGAGCTTCAAGCGTTATTGCTTCTTGGATCTTTGCCCGACAGCTGGGAGACCTTTGTCATTACTGTAAGTAACTCTGCTCCCAATGGTGTGTTATCTATGGATAATGTTAAAGACAACATGTTCAATGAAGAGACTAGGAGAAAGTCATCTAGTTCCGATAATAGTCAAGTCTTTGTGACGGAGAATAGAGGAAGGAGCAAGAGTAAAGTTCCCAGTCGAGATCGCGGAAGAAGTGCAAGCCGTTCGAGGACACGATTCAATGGAAGGTGTCATAATTGCAATCTCTATGGCCACATGATGAAGAATTGCAACAAACTAAAGAATAACAAGAAGGATGGGAAAGATGGCTCAACCTACCAAAAGAAGGAGGACACAACCAATACTGCAGCTACCGCTACTGTGTCCAGTCAAGTATGTGAGTTGTTGTCTCTTGACAATGATTGCCTACATGCTGATGAAGATAAAAACATTTCTTGGGTAGTTGATTCTGGAGCATCTTTCCATGCCACGGCGCACTCGGAGTTCTTCCCCACATACAAAGCCGGAGACTTTGGGGAAGTGAAGATGGGCAATGATAGCTATTCCAAGATATCAGGAATAGGTGATGTTTTGTTCGAGACTGATTTGGGCAACAAGCTGCTATTGAAAGATGTGAGACATGTTCCTGGTTTACGTCTCAATCTAATGTCAACCGGTGTGCTTGATAAACAAGGGTTCCATCATCATGGGGGAGATCAAAAGTGGAGGCTTACCAAGGGATCGCTAGTCATCGCTAGAGGGAAGTTGTGCTGCACCCTTTACAAGACATATGGGAAGGTTTGCAAAGGAGAGTTGAATGTCGCGGACGATTCTCATCCAAATCTATGGCACAAAAGATTAGGTCACATGAGTGAGAAGGGATTGCAAGTTTTGGCAAAGAAGTCTCTCATTCCCTTTGCCAAAGGTACCTCACTCGACTCTTGTGATTATTGTTTATATGGCAAACAAAATCAAGTCAGTTTTTCTGGTACCTTCACAAGAAAAGAAAAAATATTAGACCTAGTACATTCTGATGTTTGTGGCCCTATGGAAGTTGAATCACTAGGTGGTAATAGATATTTTGTTACCTTTATTGATGATGTTTCACGAAAGGTTTGGGTATATTTGTTGAAATCAAAAGGTCAGGTATTCCAAACCTTCAAGCAGTTTCATGTCATGGTGGAGAGGGAGACTGGGAGAGCCCTCAAATGTATCCGCAGCGACAATGGAGGAGAGTACACTTCGAACGAGTTCAGAGATTACTGTTCGAAGTATGGCATTAGGCATGAAAAGACAATTCCTGGCACCCCACAACATAATGGTGTAGCTGAAAGGATGAACCGCACCATTCTGGAGAAGGTCAGGTGCATGCTGAAGACAGCCAATCTATCAAAGCGTTTTTGGGCCGAAGCAGTGTCAGCCGCTTGTTACCTTATCAACCGATCACCAAGTGTACCATTGAACTTTGAGACTCCCGAATGCGTATGGACCGGTAGAAGCGTTTCATATTCACACTTGAAAGTGTTTGGGTGCAAAGCATTTGCACGTGTATCTGACGAGAAAAGATTGAAGATAGATGACAAAGGCACAACGTGCATCTTTCTCGGGTACGGCAATGAAGAAATGGGCTACCGCATGTGGGATCCAAAGACCAACAAGCTATTCAGAAGCAGAAATGTACACTTTTTTGAAGATCAGACCGTGGCAGATCTTGATAAGGAGACAGTTAAAAATGCAGGCCAACTCACCTATGATTCATCACCGCTACAACAAGAACCCAGTGGCAGAGCTCAAGAGGTTATACATGAAGACGTTCCTGACATGGCTGAAGCAGAAGGTGCTGAGATAGTATCTGAACCTGAAGACGATGATCAGGACGATCAAATTCAGGGGGAGCCAAGCCAGGAGGAGCAACCGGAGATTTCCCAAGTACCAGTTCGTAAATCAAACAGAGTGCCGAAGCCGAATACTAAGTATCCTTCTTCACAGTATATTCTCACGACCAGTGATGGGGATGACCCGCATTCCAGATACATTCTGTTGACTGGTGATGGAGAGCCTGAAAATTTTGAGGAGGCAAAGACTCATGCAGACAATGACAAATGGATGTTGGCAATGAAGTCTGAGATGGAGTCTTTATTGAAGAATGACACCTATGAGTTGGTGGAGCTTCCTAAAGGCAGAAAAGCACTCAAAAATAAGTGGGTGTTCAAGTTGAAGAGGGACGAGAATGAGAAGTTGACAAAGTTCAAGGCTCGCTTGGTTGTCAAGGGTTTTGGGCAGAAGGAAGGAGTCGATTTCGACGAGATATTCTCACCAGTGGTTAAGATGACTTCTATCCGAGTTATTCTGGGCATGGCAGCTAGCATGGATCTTGAGGTGGAGCAGTTGGATGTGAAGACAGCATTTCTGCATGGTGATTTGGAAGAGGAAATTTACATGGAGCAACCAGAAGGTTTTGAAGTTGAGAGAAAAGGACACATGGTTTGTAAGTTGAAGAAAAGCTTGTACGGGCTAAAGCAGGCACCGAGACAATGGTACAAGAAGTTTGGCTCATTCATGTTGGGTCATGGGTACAAGAGAACAGATGCCGATCCATGTGTGTATATCCAGCAGTTCACCGGAGGTAACTTCATCATTTTATTGCTCTATGTTGATGATATGTTGATTGTGGGGCACGATGTTGCTATGATTCACAAGTTGAAGTCAGATTTGTCAAAATAATTTGATATGAAAGACTTAGGTCCAGCTAAGCAGATTTTGGGCATGGAGATCACTCGTGACAGGAAGGCGAAGAAGCTATGGTTGTCACAGGAAAGGTACGTTGAACGAGTGCTTGAGAGGTTCAACATGAAAGAAGCTAAGCCAGTGAACTCACCTCTAGGTAATCAATTCAAGTTAAGCAGAAGTTTATGCCCAACTACACAAGAGGATATGGACAAGATGACAGGTATTCCCTACTCATCAGCTGTTGGTAGTCTTATGTATGCTATGGTTTGTACTCGACCAGATATAGCACATGCAGTTTGTGTTGTTAGTAGGTATCTCTCTAACCCTGGCAGAGAGCATTGGGAATCAGTCAAGTGGATACTCAGATATTTGAGAGGCACTTCAAAGTTGTGCTTGTGCTTTGGTGGATCGAAACCGATGTTAGAAGGTTTCACGGATGCAGACTTGGCAGGAGACCTTGATGCTAGAAAATCCACTTCTGGATACTTATTCACCTTTTCAGGGGGAGCTGTTTCATGGCAGTCTAAGTTACAAAAATGTGTTGCCTTATCCACCACTGAAGCTGAGTATATTGCTGCAAATGAAGCAGGCAAGGAGATGATTTGGTTGCAGAGGTTCATTCAAGAATTGGGTGTGAAGCAAGAAAGTTATGTGGTGCATTGTGATAGTCAGAGTGCTATTCATTTAAGTAAAAATTCAGTGTACCATCCTCGCACGAAGCACATTGATCTCCGTTATCATTGGATTCGAGATGCAGTATCAAAGAAGCTTTTCCAGTTGAGGAAAATTCACACCAACAAGAACACTTCAGATATGTTGACAAAAATTGTTACACAACAGAAGTTGGAGTATTGCAGCAAATCCGTTGGAGTGGACTTCAAGTAGAAGTCACGTCATTTTGACCTAGTTGGCCTAGAGGGGGAGATTGTAAAATATCTAGGCCCAAATTTCAAATATATCTACAAAATATTGTTTGAAGCATTAATGAAGTAAGTGGTTGTAGGTAAGTGGGATCCAAAATGTAGTAGGTGGTTGTAGGTAAGTGGGATCCAAAATGTAGTAGGTGGTTGTAGGTAAGTGGGATCCAAAATTAAGTAAGTGGGTGGGTGAAGCATTAATGAAAGCATTTAGATGGTTCCTCCTTAGCCTATATAAGGAGAGGTCATTTGCTCATTCCATCAATCTCATCCAAGAGAAACATCTTCCTCCAAGTAGAGAGTGAAGAGTGTCACTCTAAGTTGAGAGTGTTGAGTGTTGTAGTGTTGGTAGCAAAACAAGTGTGAGAGAGAGAGTTTCCTTCAAGTAGTGTTCTTGAAGTTGTGCATCTCTTTGTACCCCTAATTTCATTAGTGGAGGTTCTTGTTGTTGTTGCCCCGTGGACGTAGGCATATTGCCGAACCACGTTATATCCGATGTTCTCTATTCTTTGCTCTTTTATTTCCTTGCATATTTATCCTTTTTGTGGGTTGAGTTATTATTTCCATTCTACTATTTTCCGCAACAATTAGGGAGATATAGTTTAGTTGTCAGGAAGGAATGAAATCAAGATGGAAATGGAAAAGAATCAGAAGAGAATGAATAGTGCTCCTTACTTAAGTAAACGATTGAAGGAAGTTGAAATTGACATGAACAACCCCCAAATTTTTATATTTATACACAAGCGACTAATTTGGGTAACCTTCAAGTCGAAGTTCAATAGAAGTAGCCCTGTAAAGCCTACACTTAATTTGTGTGACCTTATTTAATGACTTAGTGTTTGTGTGACCTTATTTAATGACATAGTGTGGACTCTGTACGGCCTTGTACTAGACTACGCCTTGGTCTTCTCCAAGTCCACATTCCACAGTGCACACCATAAGGGTAAGGGATAGCTACAGATTTGTGTATCAGCCCAAAAATTTGTCTACTCTTGCGTTTTGTGCCCTTGACAAAAACTTCATGCAAATTGGTGGCTTAACCCCGGCAAGAGCAAGTATTGAAGCCGGCAACGTCCAAACCCCATCCCCGCAGATCAAACCAGAAGCCACTGCAGGCACAAACGCATCTGCCTTGGTCTTGTTTATCCTTCCCCACAAAAACACTATCAAACTCCCAATGCACATGTCAATGGCAAAATATGACCCTATATAGAAGGGTATTGCCATCGCCATTGGTAGAGGAACGAAGCGTGCCCTCTTTTTACCAATGCAATCCTTGAGGATGTTTATGGCAATGGCAGCACCAAAGAAGAGGGCACAAAGCAATAGGCAATCCTTAGGCAAAGATTTGACACCTTCAACCCCCAAAATTGCCATGTTACGGTACACAACAGCAAAGGGAGCAGGATATGCACTTTCAGGTGTGCCGAGGTCAGTGAATGCCTTGTAGAAGAGCCAAAAGACGCAAGGAGAAATTACACACCCCATTGCTGTCCCAATGACTTGGCTCACAAACATTGATCGCGGTGAAGCCAGTGTTAGGTAGCCAGTCTTGAAATCTTGGGCTAGATCAGAGGCTGTTGAGACAATATTCATCATGACCCCGCAGGCTGCGAGTCCAGCAATAACGCCCCCATGTGCGGAACCAGCCCATGCCCCAATCATGAAGATGGCCACCTGTCCATAGGTGGATGCGAGGGACCAATCAGTGAGGCCACAGCCGTACGCATTACAGAAAGCCAAGGTGGGCGCAAAGAGGTAGATGGTCAATATATGGTACCATTTGAGTTGGGAAAATATGTGGGGAACAGTGGCAATGGAGACTGCAGCGATTGCAACATAGCCTCCAACAGCAAACCATGCTGGAATTTGGTCTTTAAGAAAGAATTTGGTGCGGCGCTGGTCATCATGGGAGAGCTGCTCACTGCTCACAGCGGGAGGAGAGGCATGACCTGCAACTGGGAGAAGGCCATTGACATCTTTGGGTGCTCGGAGTTGAGAATGCAAGGCAAAGAGGGTTCGACTTAGGACCTTGAAGAAGTTGTACAGTCCGTCACCAAGGATCATGGCAGTGGCAATGAAGACCTTGTAACCTTGAAGGCCATTCATGGCTTTTGAACTGAGGTCTTTGTTGTACCAATCGCCACTCTTGGTTTCTATGAGAGGCCACAATACACCCCAAGAAAGAATGCCTCCAAGAAGAACTGATATGTTCACAATGTAAGGGCAAATCATCCCTACTCCAACATAAGTGGCAGAGAAATCAAAGAAGAACCTGTAAATTCCAAAGCCAATATTATACATGTTAGTATTTAGAAATGAGTAGGTGTGGTAACTGGTAAGAAGTAACAAAGAAAAGGAATGGTACTTATTACTAGCTCGCCTACTTGGTACTTACTCATTCTGATATGCTTCGAGGCCAAGTGAAGGGAAGTTTGCAAATCCACAATCACCTCCAGCAGTATAGAACCACTGAAAGAAACCCCACAAGAAACTCAAGGAGAAGAACTTTCCCAACTCCTTTACTTGTTTCCTAATTAAGTAGTAGGTAGGTATTGTTAGTGAATCAGCTTAGAAATGAACCAAATATCAGTATCAATATTATCTAAGTTTGAAAGTGGATATACATATATGCTGGCTGTGGGTGGCTTACTTTGCTAGCTTGGCTCCTTCAGGAGTGTGGAAGCTGTTGATAAGATGAGCAGTTGCAGTACCACTTGGATATGTCAATTTGAAGTCAATGATCATGATCTGAAATTAAAAACTTCCATTGCTTAAGTAACGTACCCTTCATGGAATGGAATGAAATGAAATGAAAGTGCATGCAATTAAGTTTAATTTGAAGGCAGTGGCAGTAGCAGTGTGGACGGACCTTTCGGAGAGGGACGACTGAGAATAGGCCGAGAAAACTAACAGCAAATAGAAAGGCAATGAACCACAGTAACCCCGGATCTTTGGTATCACTCTTGTCCTTGGATTGTAGGGCAACGCGTTCACTCATGCCAAACAGATAGCTCCCAAACCCTCCTGCATATATGTGTCATCATGTGTGAGTATATCATCATCAGTTCATATGCAAATATTTTAATTTGCATATCTTTGCAACTAACTACTGCATCGATCTTCGACCTGATTTTTTAATCACATCAATTAAGGACATGTTAATTAATTGGTAATATATCTCATCCCATCTCATCTCAACATGACATTTTCCGACCTAAATTCATATAAACTTGGTAATTTTGAATTAAAAGGGTATTAATATAATTAAGGATTAGGGAGGTACTGACCACTAAAGGCTATGCCGGAGGAAGCAACGATGCAGGTCTGGATGACAGTGTTCTCTTGCCTTGTGAAGGGCTGGTCCAAGAGGCCGCATCTCTCGAGGAACTTGATCCAAGTCTTCACAAAGAAGAATCCCAACAGACCCGCAGAGACATTGAGCGAAGGAATAATACCAGTGGTGAGGTTGAGCTTCATGACGATGACGCTGAAAAGCACGCTCAGCACCAAGCTTATGATTAAAGCTCTCGCTGTCAGCTGCTCCCTCCATGATGGTACCGCCACGTTTTCAAATAACCTCTCCACTGAATAATTATCTTCCTTCTCCGTCAACTCCTCCTCCCCCTCCTCGAAGTACTTATTCTTCTTCCTGGGATCATCTTCCAGTGCCTCAACCTCCACACCATCATCGTGTTTTACTTCATCCCCAGCAGCTGATGAATTTCTGTGTCTATTATGAACATTTTTAAAATTTGCACCACTTTCACCTGGTTCTTGATCAAGTTGCTGCTGCTGCTGCTGTTGCTCAGAGTTCTGACCCATAATTAATCAACTATACTCTGCTCCACCTCCTCTACTAGCTACTAGTATTTTTGTATTTGTATAGTGCATGTAGCTGCTGAGAGTGAAATTGATAATAACGGGAATGGGGAATCCAAGAATCTGGATGCTTTGGCTCGACGGATGGATATTTGTGGTTATGATGGCGTTTCTAGTTTCCACCTTCTATGGTTGGATCATGAATCCTGAATTATGGATCACATGTATATATAATTAGCTTTTTACCTTCCCCTGCCTCCACATATATATACAAATGTAAATCTTTTGAGCCTGAATATGTACAAAATAAGTGTAAATATGGATGGCCGACTTTCTTGCACTTGAATATATCAGCAGCGATCATGAGACACACTCCATATATTCCCAAGTGCGTCCCTATCACTGTACTATCTATGATACAAGTAAGCATACACGGTGTCCATTCACTAATTAATGGTTAAGCGACTAAAGCACTTTCCTAAGCATTTTCAATATATCATTTTAGGTATTTTCTTTTCATCAAAATTATGAAATGATAATAAATTTATGTAGAGATCCGTTTCAAGAAAATTTGGTTGTCACTCATTTTGTAAAAGGGAGGTCCGAGTCATGGTTGGGATTTTCTTCTTGGGCTGAGAGTGTGATGGAGAGAAGGGTCATGAGTCATGACCCGACGATATCATTAAGAAGCTAGCTAGCTGCCAACTCCATCTAGTCAACTAATATTAGATAATTAATATGCTATATTTAAATGGAATTAGGATTCTTTAGGGATCTAAAATGATCCTAATTATGAGAATCATTGTATATGAACCGTTTATTTAGATCCCGTAGTCAGAAATTGATTTGAATTGGTCATTCGTTTTCACACTAATATTATCCACTCTCTACCACATGCAACGGAGAGTTTTACAACAAAAAAATTTGGTGTTGTAAGAAATACAATTATTTATTATATATTGTATTTATTATTATTATTATTATTTCAATTTGGGATTTTTCAATAGTATATAATATGAATATGGCAAAGTGATAGATTTGAGAGAAGATTTTAATTGGTTAGTGATTATTATTTTAAAATATAATTGTTTGATGTAAATTAACAGTACACGCTGATGGACCCATACACTTCATATCATTACAAAATGGGAAAAAAAATTTAAAAAAAATAACGGAGGGCTCAAAGTGTAAATTTCTTTAAAATATAAAACAATAATACGAGACATTTAAAATTTCTGTACAATCCTGTCAACTTTCCACTATACATAACATATACGTGAGTTATACCATATGTATGCTAATCAGAAGGAGGACGATGTGGAGAGGCCGGGGAGGCGGGGATACCTACCTATTATTACCAACTGTGACTGACCAATCAGCTACCTCATATCACGGGATATATTTATACGCATGTTATTATCAATAAACTATGCTTATTAAAAATTTTGTTTGCCAAAACACCCCACGTACCAGAGATGTTTAATGAATTCAGTAGCATATTTCACATGCATCCCTTTCTTACTATAAAAAAAAAAAAAAAAACTATAATATATAATATATCCACTTTTGCAAGTACCATAGTTTCATTAAAATATCCATTTTTACATCAATATACTCAATTTAAAAAATATATATAATCTAATACAAAATTATATGAATATTTATTACTTATGTACATAATTAAAAAATATATATTATAATATAATAGAAAAACGAATATATTGCAATAAATAATAATATTTGATATGGTAGACATCTCAAAATATTACACTAAATTTATTGATCTAAAATCACATGGCATTGACCACATCATCAATTTTAATTGAGTAAAATTGCCAACTGGCTTGATTAATTCAGGAGCTATTAATCTTTATAAGAAAATAAAATAATAAAAATTTGCCAAACCTAACACTACCTACCAATCTCACACAACCATGGTATAACCGTATAAGACACCTCAGCCTTTTCCCGGACCGCTACCAGCACCACGCCACCTCCACCAATCTCACAAAACCACGGTATAAGACACCTTCGCCTTCAGATAAAAAGAAAAAGAAAAAGAAAAAAAAAGGCACCTACCTTTCCAGCACCGCTACTTGCCTACACCACGCCACCACCACGCAGAAATTTATATTCACAAAATATTACACCATTGAAGCACCAGTCTCATATGTTCTAGTATTGTTCTATTCTATTTTGTATTTAGTTCTGAATATTTTTTGTTCATAAGTTTTTATCTAACTCAAGCACTGTTTTTGTGAATATGGAAATCTATGTTTTTTTTTTTCATAAGCACATATGACGAAAATAGTTAATGGAACACAATAGTAGACTGCAGCCACTTCAAAAATATCGGTTCAACTTTACCGAATTAGTGAAATCAGGCAGACTGCAGGCACTTGTGGCTTTCATGACTTGATGGACATATGAGCTCGACATATTCTAATTTCTATTATTGTAGATGCATGTGAACATAATATCTCGATATATTCTAATTTCTTTAGCTTTCAACTGTTCATTTGTCAATTGTGAGGGCGAATTATATAAATATCTATTGCATAACTTTTCTAACAAGCGGAAGTTTCATATACATCTTCTATGGAGGAGTATGGAGTTTGGAGATAGGAGAAGGCTACTTGAAGAAACCAGATATTATGTATGCGTTTGATTTGGGTTGGCTAAATCTGTCCAAATCCTTAAATCATGCCTAGATTGCGCTGGATCCTTAAAATATGCCTAGGTTGTGCTGGATTATAACATTTATAACCAAGAGTGCATGCATGATTTTTGTTTTTTTTTTAACTATAACTATTTATCCGATAGTAGTCAAAATTCGTATACAATATGTATGTTTTTTATAGAAACACGGCATACACGTTGTTCATTCAATTTGCGCTACGTCGTCAATGTCGTATTATTCCCATTAATAATGTTGTATTTGTGCATGGCATTGAGCCTTAGAAAGAGAATATAAGGAAAAGTGAGTGCTGTTTTGTTCATCAGAGTATGAGTTTTTTTTTTTTTTCCCATCAGTATGAGTCTCTAGGAAAATAGTGGAGAGATCCTAAATAGAGGCTCCTTTGATATCGAGAACAACAATAACTAGCTAGGTTTAGCCTGGGCTTTGATAATGGGGTCTCATGATATTCCCAACTTTTTAATTAGATGTTGCTTAATCATTGGAAAAATTAAAAAATTAAAAGAATTTTTCTAAAAAAGTGACAATAGTATATTTTTTATTGGTTAATTAAAGATGATCTCCTTTATTATTTTAAAAACGTAGAGCCCTTAATCAATATTATCTTCCCCCCCTCAATTCGCATATGGCAATCTCTTTTGTGACGTAATAATTGAGAATATCAAATTGCCAATGATACATAACTTTTTCTTATTAGGAAGAAATAAAGTTTTAGGGTTCGAAAAGTTACATTACGGGAACTTTGAATGTTTTCTATCACCTCGTCTTAATTATTATGATATTTGTTTTCCATTTATTGCACAAACATAACTCAAGAAAATGAACCGTGTCAGTTTGAATCGAGTGGATCAAGTCAGAACTGCGGGTCTACTCCTTTTTGCCTACCTTTCATTTATTGTAAAATGACAATCATACTATAATAATATCCACGTTAGTGCAATGTTTAGGGAGTAGGGTTTACGATTGCAATGTTGAATTTTTGGTTTTTTGGTCAAACGTTTAGTTTTTTCTTTCGGGCTTTTTCTGGGTGACGGACTGCACCTTTGGTTTGCTAGTTAAAACCCAAAATAATTGTACTGCACCTTTGGTTAGCTATGCCTAAGGGGATTCTACTTTTATTGCCATTCAGTTCCATTTTTATGCCAAAGTCAAAACAAACGCTGCCAAGACAAACCCTCGTACGACGTTCGTGGCCGCTGCGGGCTCCTTGCCTTCCTGGGTTATCTGTCCTGGATGGCGACGATTAGATAGTAGATATGTAAGACACCTACACGCACTAGCTTGGGTTAACAAACTTCGTTAATTAGACGGCTAGCTAGAAGGAGTAAATAATTAGAGTTGTCAACTTATGATAACAGCAAGTCAGCAAGTCAGCAAGTCACTTAGTAGGTTCCTATAACATATAAACCAATAAACAATTTGATGCTGGTACTGTGTTCAAAATTTCTCAATATTTAATCTGTTTTATCTTATCTCCAGTCTCAGAACTAGAGTCAGAGTTAGAGAGTTAGAGTCAGAGTTAGAGAGTTAGAGTCAGAGCGGCAGGAGCCAGTGGAGTGCTACCTTTTGTTGACTTACTTGGTTGGAACTTGGAAGGAAGGTAGGCAAGGTATATTGTATACTGCTAGTGCTTTCACAATTGCCTCGCGAGCGCCAGGAACCTGCTATGTAGGTGCTTGGTTGGTGCCCAGGGCCCAGGCGCCAGGCCCCAGAGGACCGGCGTATTTACTTACTTGTGTTCTAGAAATAGATGAATCGTCAAAGTATTGAATTCCCCTCCCTACTCCCTACCCCTCGTGCTTGTGTAATTAACTAATTATCAAGTAGCTAGGCCCCCAGGAGGATACATGTTTGAAACTTCCTTCATCATCATCATCCGCAGGTGCGCTTAATTAATTAATTAATCAATTGAGATCAGCAGCTTAGCTTGCTTCTTAAAGGTAAAGAGCGCCCAGCATCAACCAGGAGGGAGGCAGGCATTCACAATCTCCATCTCCATCTCATCTCTCCGGCCATCTGCAATATGAAAGACCAATTATTTTCAGATCATTATGAAACTCAAAATGAAACGACTCCAGAAAGGGAAAGCAGTCTCAGGCAGCGTTACTCTTCTTTATCCCAACCTACCAGCTTATGCCACACTCCATCTTCCCAATGCGAAACTGGTATGTAAAATTGTAAATATAATCCTCTACTTTCTCTCGACTCTTGATCCCTCTGTCATCTGTGTGTGTTATTGTTTACTGTTTAGGACCTTAGCTAGGTTTGTAATTAATTAGTGCTGGACTGGAATGTGGGGTAGCTACTATATGTATGAGTATATGTATGAATAGATTCAGTTCTGCAATTACAGATGAAGAAGGTGCTACTGCTAGTGATTCATCAAGTAAGGGCCTCAACAAGAAAACAGGGACGAAAAGTAGCAGTTTCGCATATAGGATCCGCGAGCATGGTGAGAACCTTAACCTTTCTCTGCTGAATACTGATCATCGATTATACACTATAATTAGGGATATCAACTCAACAGTCAACAGTATATCGACTAAATATAATAAGGGTATTGAATATCACTGCAGTGTCACTAGGACCCAAGCTGTCCGTGACTGTGAAGGGGAAGCTGAGTTTGGGGGCAAAGATCATTCAACAAGGTGGAAGGGGAAACATATTCAAACACATATTTGGGGTAAATGTAAATGAAGGAGAGAAGCTGTTGAAGGCCTCACAATGCTACTTATCAACAACTGCTGGTCCAATTCCTGGCCTCCTTTTTATTTCTACTCACAAGCTCGCTTTCTGCAGTGAAACATCCATCACTCTCATGCCTTCACCGACTTCATCTCATCCACAGCATGCGCACCACCTTACAACACCTTACAAGGTACCTACATAGCAGTCTAGCAACCTTGTACCTATCTATCTACCTATATCTACTCAATTGCTAATGCTCTACCAAATTGTAATATTCAACTTACTTTTGCAGCTTCAGATACCAATAGGGAAGATCAAAAGAGCGCACCAAAGTGAGAATATCAACAAACCACAACAGAAGTACATAGAAATAGTCACCGAGGATGATTTCGACTTCTGGTTTATGGGATTCTTACGCTATGAGAAAGCTTTCGCAAATCTTCAAAAGGCCCTTTCTATGACTGCTGCTACTGTTACTAACACCACCAACCAAAACCAGAAAAATTAAACCCATGCCAGTTGCCACCACAAGCAGAAGCAGTGTCACTGCCTCCTCTTTTTTACTGGAGATCATGGTAACCAAATATATGCATATGTAAGGATCATGTCAAGTTGATCATCTTTAATGCTCAAGTTGATCATCTCTAATGCTCAAGTTGATCATCTCTAATGCTCAAGTTGATCATGTCAAGCTGTGCTCTCATTCTGAATCTCTAATGCTTAAGTTAAAACTTTTCAACAAACTCTGATTTCATATAGTATGATTAAGTATATAATATAGGCCTGCATCACTTGTACTGCTTCCAAAACTGGTACAAATCTAGGCCTAGCCATTTCCTGATTCAAGAAGCATGGGAAAACGCAAGCCTCACCGAAACCAGAAAAGCTTAGAGTCTGTTAAGCATTGGTTGTTTGATGACAATTTCGTTTCCAGTAAATGAATGATGAAGAAAACATAAACGACCTGAAAAAAAAAAAAAAAAACTCATGCCATTTCCTATTATTTGGCGGGTTCGTTTTTCGTTCTTCCTTTTTATCTCTTCCTCTTCCTAATAGTGGAAGAAGAATGCTTTATAATACCACAAAATAGTAGAAGACGAGTTTTTTTCGGTCAAAGGGAAATTGCTGTATGTTTTAACAATGATAAATATAAAACAAACATCCATGACTAAGAGCTGTTGGTCTTTACAACTTTTTAACACATGGTCAAATTGGCATCTTTTAACCAACATCCAAGACGAAAAATAAGAGAGCGGCTGATGGTCTTTACAACTTTATAACCCGAAGGCTCAAATCGGCATCGTTCAACCAACAGCCATGACTAAGAGTAAGATTTGTAAATGGTCTTTGCAATTGTATAACCGAAATGCTCAAATCACCACCATTCCAACCTGGATATCTTTGTCATATTTCGATTACTAAAAAGCATCCAACTTAAATCAAATGTAAACATAATGCAGGGGATGCAACACTTCAACGACTCAAGATTATAAGTTTATAATCAATGAACACAAAGCACAATAATCAATCAAGAATTACGGAATAGCAGAACTAGATTATGACCAACAGATAAATTTACTACTATCCAGTGCATCACAAGGAGAATCATATCAAACATGGTTAGATTTAAAAAGGAAAAAGTAAAATCAAAAACTTCCAGAACATGAAAGTATATCAAATGACACAATCCCTCCCCTTAAAACTCTCTAAGAAGCAGCTTGATTCTCCACCTTGTCTTTCTCTTCTGCAGCAGCCTCAAACGTCTCCCCCCCAACAAGTTCTGGCACATCATCATCATCATCCTCTGGTGCAGTGGCTCCACCAGCACCAGGTGCTTGCTTCTGGAACTGCTCCGCCAACTTCTTCAAATTGTCTAAGTTATCTGGCCCTGAAAAATATGAAATGTCACAAAGAATTCCAAAATTCCTTCGTAACTCAAGAGAACAGTGAGGAACAGTATAAAGGATCTCAACCAAACTTACCCAAGTGGCTGATAATACTAGGAAGAATGTCTTGCAACTCTACAAAAGTAAAGACCATATGTAAGTTACATGCCCATATGCCAAAGATAAAAAATAAAAAGGCCAAACAGAAGGAAAAAGATCAGCAAGCATGGCCACCGAAGGCTCAATGTAATGAAAGGACACCTGCAAGATTATTATAATTTTGAACTCAAGGCAGTGTTCTCTTACCAAATAGAGCAACATCCAAAAAAAAATTTCCAATCCAAATAACATATCGAAAATCTAGTTTAAGAGAAAATTGATCTAATACTCTGGATGAACTGTAGACCATAGGAGAAAAATTGCAGCTTTCTTCCTTCAGAATACAGTACAATTAAAAACAAGTGACAAAATAACTATTACACCAGGACAAGTGCCTTAATCTAAGCATAATGACAAAAGTATTGCCAACTAAAACCTCAAACTGAAATTGCAAGCAGGAGTCCTAATGAATAACCATCAATATCAAAATTTAATAGAAAGTAGTTGCAGAAGAATATTCAGACAGAATTGATAAGGGAAATTCCACAACTTTCAATAGTGAATCAACGATCAAAAAGCAGACCTTCTCCCAGAACATTATTATATCGTACCAATTTTTCAAAATCAATGCTAAGACGCCAACTCTAACGACAAGGTAAAAAATTGTCATTTCAAATATGGAGTAAAGAGAAGCAATAGTGGCATACTCTTTGTTTGAGGAGATCCGCTAACAACCCAAGTGTTGGCAGCAATAGAAGCTTGAACTGAAATGTACAAGGAAACACAATCAACTACATAAAAACAAAAGTAAAACAAATTGGAAATTTACCGGATCAGAATTCTGCTGGTTGGCATCACCTTTGGGGTTTAAGAACTGAATAACCACATCATCCTTAAATATGTTCACTTCCTCGATTGCGGGAATAGCATTCACCCCTATTCTCTTAAGGGTGCTCTGAAGCCTTTTGTCGTCTGTGGTAGTTGTCTTGTGAACAGCCTTCTTCTTTCTGAAGTTAGGACCATAAATTAATAAACAAAATCAAGAAGAAAACAAGAGGAATAAGCGCAAAAATACAGTGAATTCAGCTCAAAACTCTTGCAAGAACATGTAAGGTGTTGGCTGAAAACAACTGGAAGACCGGCAGCCCAAAGCACTGAAAATTTATCACAAGATTACTGCCCTTCAAGAGCATTCAAATGTGCAACCCCTGATGTCCTCTTCGGAAAGAAGACAAGGTATAAAGTAGCAACCCAATTTAAGATAAACTCAAAAACTAAGTTTGAACTTCATTATTTTGTTATAACGGTTGGCAAACAATGGTCATTAAATGATTGAAATTAAATTCTCTGTTTGCCCACCTAATGATTTCACATTAGGTTTCTTTGTTTGGAACTGCAGGGGTTTAAAAAAAACATGTAGAATAGTACAAATGAAATGTTTATACAAGTAAAAAAACAAGGGAATTTTTCTGTAAAGCCCAGGAAAAACATCCAATATGGAAGAGCAGGCATTGATTTTGCTTATATTAAAATATACCAGAATAAGAGAAAAGAAAACATGGTAATACAACATAAGACAAGAATCCATCCAATTAGGCATCACAAGAACATTTTCAGATACATAACCAATTTGCAATACTAAAATTTTGTCGACTAAAAGTTTCATCAGGTGATCAATATTATACATGCAGAGCAGTGAACACTGATTCCACTAAATGATATTAAACATAATGCTACATTGCATCAACTGCTATCTACAAGCGTATTTATTATTTAATATATAACCAAAAGGTAGACAATAGGAGTTTCAAACTGAAAAGCAAACGCACCTCCTCACACTACCCTTTCCACCAGTGCGAACTGCACTGGCCATCTTCATAAGTTTCTCCCGATCCATCTGCATAAAAAGAGTAGAGTGGGATTGTGATAAACTTCAATTGAAACAAGCAACAAAAGGTTTCAAGAGCCAACACATTGTATCTTCAAACTCATAATAACGATTAAGAGATTTTGAGAGGTAAAAACTACAGCTCACAAAACTCTCTTTTACAGCGAGACTCAAAAGAATGAGAAATTCAAAATGCACTTTCTTTTAGCTTGCTTCTTCAATCTAAGGCTACATTGAGAAAAATAAGTATCATTGAAAAAAAAAGCTCCATGAAGTGCCATTTTGCAACTGATGAAAGGACGCATCACAAAAGATACATAATACTGGAAGAAGACGCCTCGAAATCTAAAGAGAAAGAAAGAAGCATATGTGAACAGTTAACAAATGTCTTGAGTGAGCAAACAATTAAAAAACAAAGTTACAAAGAAATACAAAATACAATCATTGCAGCAGAATTGCTTTACAAACAAAGTACCAGCACTCTTTTTTGCTGCCGATTGAACCTAAGTACATAAAAAAAATCTAAAACTAAGAAGGAAACTGAACCTTTCTTCCTTCTTCCTAGAGTTAATATCAATCGATAACCTTATCCATTCATATTACAGAGAAAACGTCCAAACACGAAACGAATCAAAACAAATAACGCAGAAAACGAAATAGATAATCAATCTATCAATGAATGAATAACGAGAACAACGAAATAAAGAAAAGAGGCTCACACTTGCGGTTTTGAGCTTCCTAGGGTTTTTCTGATGGGGATAAGAAACAGAGATTAAGAAGCCAAGCCCTCACCTCAGACGGCGCTAAGGTTTAGGTTTTCTTTCTCGCTATAAAAGCCCTCTCTGGCCTCTCCTCAGCATCCGACGGTCACCAAAATACCTCCATTGCCACGTGGCATTGTTGTCATACAGTTTTATTATCACCTCGCTTCTGTTGCGATGTAGCGTACGTGGGTTTTTTTTTTCCTATTTTATAAAGTTAAATGCTGGGCCTGGGTATGACGCGGTACAAATTTAGCCCGAACAAGAGTTCTGCAGATTTTCACACTAGTGTGCGGTGTGGTGATACTCCTTTGGGCTTCTTTGGGCTACTTCAAGCTTCTTTTGAAGTTGGAGCACATGACGAGAAGTTAATATCGGCCCAATCCAAATCAAACCGAACCAAAAATACGACAACATCAAGAGACAATATGGCCCGTACCCTTCATGAAACATAAATCATGACTGGTACTACGTGTTCGCAAGTATGGCCATTCAATTCTGCCTGATCTGGCCGTCCTTGAATTATGAAATTTACGCGTCCTTTGGTACGCAATCCGACGAACCAACCAACCCAAGCGGCCGGCGTCCAGGCCAGGTCAGGGTCCATGAGCGGCTGAGTATCTGATTGTTACGTTGACAACATTAAACACGTGGCACGCACATAATGGTACAAACTCGTAACTCTTATTGGTTACCTGGCGTGTATCTCAATTCTCAATTTCTCAACTGTGTAATGTATTATTATGTAGCAGCATCCCAACGTAACGTAAAACTGCAACCTTTGCCGAAAAGGCAACATCAAACAATAGCTACTACTGGCCACGTGTTCGGCTCCTTTCTTGAAGCAAGATATTTCATCCCAGTCACCGTCTCTTTGCCGAATCGGAGTCAAGATTTATATTCTTACAGATCTGTGAGTGACGACATGCTTCTGTAATGCCCCGTGCCGATGTACGTGGAGCACTTAGAGCTCTTGGGCGGTGAGATCTGAAGTGAATGTGTAGATGTTGACTAAAGCTATTCAGACATTAAATTGATTATATGAGTTAATTATAAATAGGACTCAATAGTAACGTATAAGTTAATTCATCCTAATAAATAAAGACAGTAAAAAATAAATAATTTTTTTTTAATTATTTATCAAATTATATAATGGTTTTTAGTCCGTTATTTTTTAAAAAGTTACAGGTATGTCATTACATATTATATTTATATATCTATTAATATCTGATTCTAAATTTACAGGTAAATTAAATAATATTGCATACTTAACTCTCTCGTATAATATAAGATACATATATATAAATTCTAATTGTAACATAATAGGTATATATATATTTTTTAATATACCTCTCCAAAAATAAAATAAAATAAGCAGGTTCTTATTAATTTACCTACGAAAAGTAATAAAATAAATAATGTACCTGTAATTCTTTGCTCTTCAAAAGTATCAAATGTTATCCGATAAAACAAATATAAAATAATTTTTTTGAAATTTAGTTAGAATTATCTTAATTTAATTAATTTTTAAAAATAAAAAATAATAATAATATTTAAAATTTGAAAGTTTCTCATCCGTATCTGAAAAAATGGTATAAAGGGTATTTAAAAACTAAAAAAAAAACATAAAAAGAATACAGTAAAAATCTAAAAAAAAAAAAACTGAAAATTAATTATTTTATATGTTAAGTGGACTATTTTATAAGTTAGGCTTAAGAATTGGACTAATTTATAATTAATACTAAATTTAATAATATATTTTATGTAGTAATTAATAAATTATATTATATTGATAAATTATATCATTTGCTATTTAATTAATATTATTTATTAATTGTCATATTAAATGTGTTCTTAAATATAGTTAATTTAATATGTTCAAATAACACTACCCGTAGATGTCTGATCTCGGCGTCGTTGGTTAGCTTAGCTCCCATATGCATGTTACTAGAAGTCCAACGCAAAACCAAAACAGGTGGATCATTATGTCAATATAGCTGGAGTAGGATGTTAATGTATGTTTCACTTTGTTGTTATAATATTAATATGTGGATAGCTAGTTAGGAACATATATATATTATTGATATTTAAGGTGTAAAATGTCGGTCTTTATATGTTGCTTAGAGATTATTATACCGGGTTAGAACTCTTTTTCTATAAAGTAATCTGTTTGCCTTGGTTGTTATATAGTGTCAAATTAATTAGCGGAAACTCAAATTCGATCACATAGATGTTATATATAGGCTCGACTTTCTAGCACTCTTTGTGTACTAATTTTTCATCTTCTGTGGTAGAGATGGGTTGATTTATAGATCTATATCATGAATCAAAGGCTTTATAATGCTAACGACAGTAGCTAGGTTAATTATATATGACAGATATAGATGACAGATGTAGAAGCAGATCGAATATGAAAGAAAGATTCGGTTTGATGGTCGATTAGATGACATATATATGTGGTACGTCGTCTATTAGCTGATGAGGTCCCCGCTCCAACTGAAACCATAATGAAAGGGTTTCATGTCATGTACTTGTTTACAATCCTAGCTACGTAATTGTGACGCGCATGCATGATGGGTGATGGGCGGGCGGGCCTAGTATGTATGTCTTTGTCAATCGAAAGTCTAAACTAAAACCATATATATGGCGCCTGACGTACACATATGAATTGATCACACGGTCATGCTCACCCAATCACACATAAAATGAAAAAGGTTTTTGAAGTCTTATATATAGCTCATCCAGCAATATTCGAGCAATATGTTTTGCATGTAGAGTTGGGATATGATCATGATCTGGGTGGACATGAAGGCCCGTTGACCAAAAGAGGAGATGGAGTTCGAATGCATGTCATCCATCTAAACAAATATTACATGATTTTTGTCGCAGCTTACTCGAGTCTCGAGGACAAGATAGATATAATCAGGAATGGTTTTTCTGCCATTATTTGATTGACACTTGTCACCTATTTTGTGAAATATTAGTAGCCGTCGTCATTCTGAGGATTATGCTATATTTTATTTAATATTTTATAATTTTCTAATATATATATATGAGTTTAATGACTTAATAAAACTAAATTCACATTTTAACTAATTTTTTGATATATGACAAAATAAAAATATTTTGTATAATATTTTTGTCCCATGTCATCTCATGAAATTCTAATTTTTTATCATTTATTTTAAATAACAAAATTATTAAGATATTAATAAGATAATTTGCAACATTTAAGCACCAGATTGATTCTTGAGATTTCTTATTTTCAGTCTTTTATTTTTATTTTATTTTTTTAGTCTTATATTTTTATTTTTATTTTGAGTCTTATGTTAATTTGTATTTAGCCCTGGGCATATAGAACCAAAAAACCGAAACCATAGCGCTCCGGACATACTATACCGGGAAAATATTGAATAGTTAAATTGCTGAAATACTTATATCATACTGAAATCAAATCGGTTAAATTCAGTACGATTTCGGTATTGAGATTTTGAAAAATTGTCTCATACCGATATCAAACCAATAAATTGAGGATTCGGCATTGAGGTTATTGAGGTTTTGAAAATGTTTCCTAAATTAATGGAATTGAAGTCATTGAGAAGGAACCAGTTTAAATTTTTTCTATTTTGTTTCTAGTGTAAGTAAAAAATTCTCACCATCACTACCTGTGTTTATTACATACTTTATTTCCCATAATGCACGCAATAATATCTCATATGAAAGAGAATGAGAAACTGGTTTCTGCTAGTTTTTGAAATTTTGAGGGCAACCGCAATTATATATGTTGCATGCAGAATCTCGCATGAAAGAAATCAAAAGGAGTTCGGAGAGGATCGGCTTACATATGTTGATATCACTTATATTCTAATACTTATGCCCATTTCAAAAATATATAACCTAGTTGATTATAGTCAACTTAAAATGTTAGTTCAAAATCGAAAATGTACAAAACACAATTAGTACGGTACAATTCAGTATTACTTTTACATTGTGGAATATTAAATCGTATCAAACCAGCTAAAATTAAACAGTATGGTACGTTCTTGTATCACCTCAATACCAAACCATGCCTAAGCCTATTTGTAATTTTTTAAAGTCTTATTTTGTATTTTTTTTATATTTAATATATCTTTTGTTGTAAAAAAATAAATTTTAATTTTACAAAATTTGAATTGTAATATTTAAATTGACTAATTATTTAAACTTGATTCAAAACTATTTTGTTAATAATTATTTCAACATAGTTTTATTTTTTAATAGTAATATGGTGATCATCTGGAGAAAAATTATTTTTCTCAAAGTTTCATGTAATTTAAGCAGTATGAGTTTAGAAAGCAAAGTGTCAGGGCCCACCTAAAAAACTAGCTAGGTCTTTTAGTACAAATATCATAACTTGACTCTTTAGTTTATATTTATGACGTTTTTTTAGATATTTTTTAATCATAAATTTCTAAATTGTGCCTTTTAACTCAATTTTAAAACACTGCTAGAGATAACCTAAATGAAGCGGTTATTTTCATATTGTTGAAGAAAAAAAAAGGTAGGAAAAACATAAAAGAAAATGGTTTCTTTCTAATTTCAACATCTTGCACGTCTCTTCTAATAGTACGACGTGGTCTGGGATTGGGATCCCTATTTGTTCATTGACATTCTAAATTCTAAATATACTAAAGCCCATGTACCACTGTTTATGAACAGTTTTTATGAAAAGTGTATTTTCGATAATGCCCTTTAGGCATGCAATTGACAGTTTTGCCTTTATTTTTATTCTCTCCTTTGAAGTGAATAACATAATGGCCATTATGCCCTTCTTTATTTCTTACATGCCTTCGACTCTTCGAGAATCTTCATTTTTCTCCTCTAATCTTCACTAGCAATTAGGTCCACGCATTGTCGTGAGATTGTTGAATTGAATATTACTAATTTTTCATAAATTAGTAGTGATTTGTTTATATTTATAAAGAATAGGAAAAAAAAAAACAGAACCGGTAAAATACTGTAAGGGAACAATGTTTTTTTATATCTCTTTTATGATTTTTTCGTATGTATAAAGGAAAAGGAAAAAATAAATAATAAAGGAAAAGGAAAGAAAAAGGAAAAGAAAAAGAAAAAAAAAATTGATATGTATAAAGGAAAAGAAAAAAATAATATAAAGGAAAAGGAAAAGAAAAAAAAAAGGAAAAGAGAAAAAAATTGATTTGTATAAAGGAAAAGAAAAAATATATATATATATAGTAGATCTACAAAAAACAAAAAATTGATTTGTATAAAGGAAAAGAAAATAAAAAAAGATGACAAAATTGAAAAAACACAGTAGATCTACAATGATTTTTCCAATTTTTTTTAGTATAGATATAATTTTCTCTTTTTTCGATAGTTTTCTAAAACTTTGGGATGAGTTAAGTCGAGTCTGAGTTTTGCACTTTTGCCAATCGAAGACGACAATATCAAATTATTTTGGTTTTCACTTATGGGAATCGGAAATTAAAATTCTAATTTAGGTTATATTTAGAATTTTGGGCTTATGAACTAATTTGGGTTTAGCTAAATAATTCATGGTTTAATTGAATTTTTCACTTATATTTGGTGGATTGATTATTTGCATGTTCCTTTTGTCATTTGGAGGGTTCATTACCGTGCTTATCGCCATCAAAGTTTTTTCTTCGCCGAAGATCATAGCCTCTATCACATTTTAAGTTAAACTTTATGGGATTGCCTTATACTAATGTAGAGAATAAGTGAATGACAATATTATGCAAACAAATACTAGCCTACCATGATTTGAACTTGGAAAGATATTTTAATCTCAGTCTTAGGTTCTTGGCTAGTTTTGATATAGGTAATGTGATTGATTGATTTTTATTTTCAAGCTGGGGAATAAGGAGTTTAATGTTAGTTCTTAATTATAAATATACGACAAGTCTACCACTCTAATTGAAATCTGTGCATATTTTATAATAATTAGTCTAATGTTAGTTCTTAATTGGAATTATCATTGTCTATATAGAATTTTGATTTATCATTGTCTATACATCAAATATATTGATTGGAAATTTTATAAACATCACAGCATCTTACGGGTATGAATAAAGATATTATTTTGGTGTTGACAAACGTAAAAAGATAGTCATGACATAAACTAATGGAATTAAATCCATTGTTCATTGGAAAAAGTTACCGGAAATAGAAAGTAGGTAATTAATTTGGTGAAAAGGTAAGCATGTGTAAGCGAAAAGTGAGTGAATCAGTGCAAAATGACAAGAATAACTGACCGTCGTTGTTGATGTAGGAAAAGACAGACTGTTTTATGAATATCATATTTATAAATTAGATATTAGTACATATAAACGGGTCCTATCTGTATTATGTATTACTTATTAAATTATATATATTCAGTTAAATATATTATTTAATTAGGTTCAAATTTTAATAATATTAAATATCATTATTTATAATAATATATAATTAATATTAATATTAAATTACTTTAATTATCATCGTAATGAATAATTATTATAATTATTAAATAATGTATTTTATTAATAAAATATTATTTATTAATTACAAAATTAACTAACCAATCAGAACGCTTCATGGCTCCAAAGAATTCTCTATAAATAGATACGATCATTTCACTTTTAAGGTAATTCGATTAAATGTTACTTAAGTTATTGAGATTTCTCTTTCAAAGTTGACTTAAACATTGAAGTGTTTTTTGTCGAACAACCATCGGGGTCTCGATCTTGAACGAACGATAGCTTACGGTTTGCTGTTTGTAGGAATCTTGGAGTTTTTTGAGTTTAAATGACGAATTCTGCTTCAACATTTGGTGTTTTCATTGAGAGCCGATTGAGAAATATTCAAGAAGAGCTCTTACAATCATTCATCATTCATCAAACGTTGTTCGAAGATCTTGAACGTTGTTCATCGTTCGACAAAGAACTTTCTGCTCAAGTCTCACGATTCAACATGGCTAGGGTTCGTCGATCCGAACAACCAGATGTGATGTTTCAGCGTCAACAGCTCAGACGAGGAATGAAGCTCACATAGAGACTCCGGAGGAACGCCCAATTCGACCCTGACGTGTGTCCATCGAAGCGCCTATGGAGATGCAGGGAAGAATGCCAACCTTCAACTTTGGAGCATTTCCCCCTTCAACAACTCAAGTACCTGCGTTAGGAGAAGGAACTTCCACCTTACAACAAACATATAGGCGGTTGATGGGAGGAGCATCAAGGCAGAATCAGCCTCATGCAAACATGGATCTTTGAGATTTCTTAGATGGACGCCATGGCATCTCAGGGAGGAACCACCACCAACCTCTTTAGGACAACTTGGCTCAGCAAGTCAAAGGGTTGAGCAGCCAAGTTCAAATGCAGTCACAGCTTTTGCAACGACTTTTGGCCGAAATAACAGCTCAAGAACCTAAGAGACACTCCACCTCGAGTGGAAAACAAGAGGACGTTTCAAAGTGCCCGTGAAAGGAAACGGTCTAATGCCGAACAAAGTCTTGAGACACCTCATTAAGTGATTCCGAAGAAAAAAGTCACACTCGCAGAGCAAAGAGCCCACAAACGCAAGGACGTTAAGGCATGAGCAACTTGGAAAATGGGTGGGGGCAGCATCTCGTGTAGAGTACTCGCATAGGAGCAGAAGGTAACACATGGCTTCTCATAAAGCTCCAAGATGAACTACCTATCACCATGTGGAAGGGGACGAGGCTTACTTACCCGCACGATCTCATAAACCCAAAGCCTTTGTTCATGCGAAGCATCATAGCCTTCGCCCTCACAAAGTGTCAAAGTCTACGCTCTTGCGAAACATCCAAGCCTTCACTCCAATGAAGCATTTCAAAGCCTTCGCCCCTGCAAAACATCCAAGCCTTCGCTCCTGCGAAGCATCGGAAGCCTTCACCCCCGTGAAGCATCAGAAGCCTTCACCCCTGCGAAACATCCGAAGCCTTCTCCTTTGCGAAACATCCAAAACCTTCGTTATACGAAGTAACCAAGCCTTCACCATGTGAAGCATCAAAGCCTTTGCCATGTGAAGCAACCAAGTCTTTGTCATGTGAAACATCCAAAGCCTTCGCCCTGCGAAGCGTTCAAACATTCACCCTACGAAGCAACTAAGCCTTCGCCATGCAAAGCATCCAAACCTTCGTCATGTGAAGCATCCAAGCCTTCGCCATGCGAAGCATCCAAACCTTTGTCAAACGAAGCAACCAAGTCTTCGCTCATACAAAGCATCTAAAGCCTCCGCACATGTGAAACATCCAGGTCTTCGCCATGCGAAGCATCCAAACCTTCGCTATACGAAACATCCAAACCTTCGCCATACGAAGCATTCAAACCTTCGCCATACGAAGCATTCATGCCATCACCATGCGAAACATCCAAGCCTTCGCCCCCGCGAAGCATCCAAGCCTTTTCCCCCGCGAAGCATCCAAAGTCGTTGCTCATGCGAAATATCAAAACCTTCGTCCCTGCGAAGCGTCTAAGACTTTACCCCGCAAACCATCAAGGTCTACCTCCAGGAAGCACCACAAGCCTTTTCTTTAGAAAGCAATCAAAACATCCAGAATATTTCAGAAAGCGCGCAAAGCCTTCTTCCTCGGAGCACAATAGGCTTTCCACTTGGAAGCACTTCAAGCCTTCCTCTAGAAAACAATCCAAGTCATCATCCTAGAAGCAGTCCACGATTCTGTCCGGTAATCGCTCTAGTTAACTTGCAACCAGACTTAAGTATTATTTTTTAGATTTTTTGAAACTTCTAACAAAGTTCGTATTTAAGAACCTCATGTTCGTGTATGTTATTATCTATTTTGTTGTGTTTTGTTTTACTTATAATAAAACAACTTATTCTAACTTTATATAAAATTTCGTATGAATATAGGAGTGAGTGAGGCTGGAGATTAAAAAACTTATTACTATATATATTATTATTATTTTATTATTGTTTGTTTTCAGCAATTATTTTATTATTGTTAACAACGACAAAAAGGAAAATAAGAAAAAAAAAAAAAAAGAAGGATATAAGATATCATAAAAATGGAGGAGTCGAGGAGAAGGGGAAGGGAAAGAAAGAGAAAAGAAAGCGACTGAATGCCGATATATACGATACAAAGTTGCACCAATTTGTTGTAATATTCTGAACTAATCGCTGTTGTTGAGTCGAAAGCCTTGAAGGAAGTCGAACTCAACCACCGCTTTGCTAAAAAAGCTTAAGCCTTTTAGCCTTTTAATAACTAGAAGAATAGGCAAGAAGGCAAACTAGAAACAAAATCAATCCCCAACCCCCACCTTTAGCTTGCGTTCCTTATTCTTATTTTTTGTTTCATTTCCCAATACCCTCTGTTGCTCCTTCTATCTCTCCCTCCCTCTTTTTATTCTCTTCTCTTTTCTGTTTTAATTTCTCAATTTCGAGTCTTTGATCTTCGTACTGCGAGCACCAAAAAAGCTTCATGGTGATTGTTGCGGAGTTTCTGATTCTGTTTATGAGATTATGAGATGAGACTGACTGGGTTTTAGTTTTTATAATTTTGTGTTGATCCAGTGCTGTGTCTCTCTCTTTCTATCCGTAGTCTGACTGTCTGAATCATCTGACCTGACTTGAAATTTGAAAGCTGCAAACTTGCAAATTTTTTGCAACTGCCAAGACACAAAGGAAGAGCAAGGAACTAAGTGCCTATATTTATGTTAGCTGGTAAGTATGAATTGAATTGAATTATTTTTTAGTTCTGCTTCTTACCCTTCTTAATTGAATTGAATTGAATGCTTTCCTCCAATTGTTGCTTGTTTGAAGACCCAGCCGTTACTCTTAATCTTCAGCTCAAGATAACCGTTTCGTGAGGGGTTACCAAATACGAAATGCCAATCTATTCAAGTTCAATTTGAATTCCTTTACTTTCAAATCTTAACGTATTTAGTTAGTTATGGTTGCACGAGAAATGACCCTCTTTGCTCCTTATATAAAGTGTGCGCTGCACTTTTTCCTTTTCAACTCTTATAGACTACAACGCCAACGCCATTGCTCATCCCATTCATGTGATTCCCTTGCCTTTAAACATAACACAACTTACACAATAACAAGTATAATGAGGATATATATTTTCTTGCTTTACCTCTAATTCTACTATTTTTCTTTTGCTTTTGGCTGCAGAAACAACCACAACGCTTGATCAATCACTCATAACACACAAGGTCGGTTTAGATCAATTTTAGCCAATTGCTAATATTTCTTCACTCAATGTTAATGTTATCAAACTAGTTTATCTACTTTTGGAAATTATTCAGCAAACACACAACAATTGAAGGGAAAAAAAAATATCTAAGAGGGAGTTATATTCACTAGTTATTCAGAGGGAGCCATTTGGATTTGGAGATCCCTCGTGAACAACCTACTACTTGTGCTTTGGTGGTTGAGATTTAATTATGGCTTGCTTGCTTACTGTTTATGTTCCACCTCCTCGTGATGCCTAATTTTGTTTTTGGAGAATAATATTTTAACAATCAACATGCTGTTTGTTTTATTTTATGTGAGACAGATACATACCATACGTTGCAAACTCATGAACATACATATCTATCCCTGAGCATTGCTGCTGATGCTTATTGACTAAAATTTGTTTCGGTTAGCTCTGGCAGATATAGCAAGTCTTAGGATATGGGATGCCTGGTGTCAACACCCAAAGATCCAGTAGGAAATAGGCGGAGGCCGGCAAACATTGGAGAAGTCTCTGTTTATGTTCCTGGTTTGCGAATTCCAAAACCTGTTGATTTCTCTCAGTCACTTGGTGATCACTTATCGAAGAGTTTAGTGGAACGCCTATCTGCTTTAAGGACTCGTATTGTTGTAATGGCTGGCCAAGAAGGTCCCACGATTACAAGAACAAAGAGAAAAACGGCTACCCAACATGGTTCGTCATAGATGCAAATCTATTGATTTTTCATACGATATGTGCAGCCGTCTGACTGAATTCTTATCTTCAGGTGGTTCAACATTAGCTGATCTTCGGCAGGCTCTTGAGGATTACTTGCCTGTCCTTTTAGGGTTAATGAAAGATGGTAAAGTATCATCTTATGTCCTCTCATTAATTTGTATCCATGAATTAGATAAATCTAAAGGTTTTCTTTTGTTTCTAATGTGAAGGAAGCCAGCTACAACACAAGGTACAATTTGTGTGGGTGAATCAGGAGGATGATGCAGAGGTGGGAATGTGGGAACACTCTTGAGTTCATATTCCTCTGTTGTGCATATCAAATCTTTTCGTTTCTGATGTAGGGTTCTGATTCCATCAATTTTTCAAATGGAACCTGGCATGATTTGTATGAATAATTTTTCAGGAAACAGCTATATCTAATGCATGGTACGAGGTGCTATCAATTTTGCACTTAATGGCAATGCTATCATTATCGCAAGCTAACTTGTTACTTCTTCCAAGAACATCTGCTGATGGTTACCAGCCAAAAGTAACAGAAGGTACGCATTATTGCATGAGACTGAGCCATAGGCAACTAAATCATGTATTTTTCTCATTTGATCATCTTATTTCCTTTCTTACCATTGCTTGCTATTTTAAAGAGGTTGTGTCCCTGATGCTTTCTAGAATCATTTTGGAGTTTTAGTGGTTATCAAATCTTCTCTTCACTAAGGAGTTTTCTAAGAAAACCTAGTGTATAACACAAAACTGTCTGCTGAATTTAAGAATCAGATGCTGTACTAAATTGGCGCACTTTTAAGTATGCTGCCTTTGTAGGAAGATTCATATAGAAGCCAATAAGTATCAATACACTTCTATAGTATAGATTCAATACTTTTGGAATGTGTAGTTATATCCATATACTGTTTCACAAATAGGTAGTTCTTATTCATCTTGCTTCTGGGGCTTCATAGAGTTTCTGTCTGGATAAAGTTGTGGAAAAATGTGATTCATCTATTTTCCTTACCTTCCTCCACACGGTTTCATTGTGCTGATGGTGATTCAAAACCATCAAATGTATCAGTTTTGGCTGAAACCTAGTATGGACATGTGAACTGAATGACAAATAAGAAACATTGAAAAACCAGAGATATAGAAAACAGTAAAATCATGAGATCATGCCATTGCACCCTTTAAAACTGTATGCTGATATGTTAAAAAGGGAGCACTTAAACAAGTGAAAATGGATTTTCTCATCCATATACTCAAAATTGGGATTCTAGTTGTAGAATAGTGAGCATCTGTAGCTATTTAGTACACTATATTTAGTATACTGTCATTTTATACCTAGTACAGTATAGATTAGACAGCAACATTTATTGGACAGATGTCCCTAGACAGTTACCTAGGCAGTTACTAGACAGTTATGATTTAGATTCAGATAAGGGAGAGATAACTGTTTGTAATTATCTCAATCCCAAGACCTGTATAAATAAGTCTATCGGCTGATCAATGAAATCATCAGATTTCACAGAATTCTACATGGTATCAGAGCAATTAGTCTGACCACCATATCAATCCTCCCTAAAGTCTGACCAACAAACCGATCCTCCTCCTATCTTTCTCCCAACTATGGCAATAGATTCCTGCTCTTCTCCCACCGTCCCTCCCACCCATGTTTCAACCCTGGTTTCGATTAAACTGAATGAAAATAATTACCTTCTCTGGGAAAGCCAGATTAAACCCTTTCTCATTGGGCATAATTATTGGCGTTTCATAGATGGAACACATCCTGCACCTCCTACTACCCTACCACCCCAACCACCTACTGTAGATTCCCCTCAATCTGATACTTCTGTTTCAACCCTCATCACTGCCCCTATTCCTGTCCCCAATCCCGCCTATCACCAATGGTTTCAAATTGATCAGACCTTGATCAGTATGCTAAGAGCCACACTCACTGAACCAATCTTGTCCCAGGTTGTTGGTCTCCACACCTCCCGTGAAATCTGGGTGTGCCTCCAACAGAATTTCTCCCAACAATCCCTAGCAAATTCTCCCAACAGAATTTCAACTCATGTCCCTCACCAAAGGCCAGAAAACCATCTCTGAGTATCTTTCCCAAGCCAAAACATTGGCTGATTCTCTTGCTGCCATCAACCAGCCTTTCTTCTCCACTGACCTAGTTACTGCTGTCCTTCGTGGCCTCGGTCCTAAGTACACCATGCTGGTGACTGCCATGCTGAACTTTCCACCCCTCCCTCCCTTCTCAGATCTACGTGCCCGCTTACTTTCCTTTGAGGCCCAACAAACTTCTTCTGCAAACCCTGAAGCCTGCAGCCACAGTTCCTCCTACTGCTTTCTATGCCAATTCTTCCCAACCTAATAAAGTTCCCTATGCTAGTGCATACTACAACACACGCGGTAGGCCAAACTACCAGCGTGGTGCTCGACCGTTTTCGATCCTTCCTGCTTCTATATGGCTTCCAATAGAGTAGAGCTGATCCCTCAATGATTGTTTACCGTCACCAATCTACCTTTATGCATCTCCTACTCTACGTTGATGATATAATCTTAGCCAGGAACTCCCAATCTGCTATCTCCACTTTCATGACGACATTGGCCCGTGCCTTTGCCATCAAGGACCTAGGTCCTCTCCACTACTTCTTGTGGGTCGAAGCCAAGTCCATAGACACTGGACTTCACCTCTCTCAAACCAAGTATACCCTGGACATTCTGCAGCGCAGTGGTTTAACTGATTGCAAGCCAGCCCTCACTCATGTCGCTCCAAAACAAGCTCTCTCTGCTACAGTTGGTCAACCCCTCCAAGATGGCTCTACCTATAGACAACTTGTGGGTGCCCTACTCTATCTGACTTTAACCAGACTAGATATCTCCTTTGCTGTTCAACAGGTTGCCCAGTTTTTGAGCTCCCCTACAGATGTCCATCTAACTGCTGTCAAACGGATCATCCGCTACCTCAAAGGCACCCTTGGACATGGCATTCACATCCGCAGGTCTCTATTTCCCTTGAGAATTCGTGCATTTTTTTATGCCGATTGGGCTGGGTGCCTAGATACTAGGTGGTCTATCATAGGTTTCTGTATATTTCTTGGATCCAATCTCATTTCCTGGTGTGCAAAGAAACAAAAGACTGTTTCCCACTCTAGTTCTGAGGCAGAATACCGCGCTCTGGCCTATACCTGTGCAGATACCCTATGGATCCTAATTCTCCTGCGAGAACTAGGTGTTCTTCCCGCCATGCCAGTTCAGCTGTACTGTGACAACCTAAGTGCCACTTACATGACCAGCAACCCAGTCTTTCATGCCCGCACAAAGCACATCGCCTTAGACTATCATTTTCTACAAGAAAAGGTAGCTTCAGGGACTCATCAAGTCCAGTTTGTTCCCTCTGCAGCACAACTTGCTGATCTCTTCACCAAAGGGCTTCCTGTCAATCGCCATTTCACCCTTGTTTCCAAACTTGTCACCCATGGGGTGCCATGTTTGCGGGGGGATGTAGAATAGTGAACATCTATAGCTATTTAGTACACTGTATTTAGTATACTGTCATTGTATACCTAGTACAGTATAGATTAGACAGCAACATTTATTGGGCAGATGTCCCTAGATAGTTACCTAGGCAGTTACTAGACAGCTATGATTTAGATTCAGATAAGGGAGAGATAACTGTTTGTAATTATCTCAATCCCAAGACCTGTATAAATAGGCCTATCGGCAGATCAATGAAATCATCAGATTTCACAGAATTCTACACTAGTGTTTGATACTTTATAGTATGTTATTCTGCTTGAGTTACCTGTTTATGTTATGTTATTCTGTTTGAGTTACTTGCTTCACTTGTAAATGCAATAGCTATGATTTAGATTCAGATAAGGGAGAGATAACTGTTTGTAATTATCTCAATCCCAAGACCTGTATAAATAGGCCTATCGGCAGATCAATGAAATCATCAGATTTCACAGAATTCTACACTAGTGTTTGATACTTTATAGTATGTTATTCTGCTTGAGTTACCTGTTTATGTTATGTTATTCTGTTTGAGTTACTTGCTTCACTTGTAAATGCAGTAGTTGGCCATCAGTCGACTTGTTTGTTTCTGTCATACTAATTTGTTATCGACTGTCTTTTGTTTGTTACAGAGAGCAGACGAGCTTCTATTGATATTTTCCTGAAGGCAGCAGGACATCTTGATTGTGCTGTTCGACATGTTCTCCCACAGTTGCCTACTGAGCTCAAGTTTGTATCGGTTGATATATTGCTTTGGTTTCAAATTCCTGCTTGTTAACATGTTCATAACAATGTTATTCTACACATTTTGATTATTTCTGGATTTCAGGAGAAACCTACCAGTCGACCTGGCAGAAGGAGTTCTTCGAGCACTTTGCCTACAAGCATTAGGACAGGTAGTAACTTTGTTTCAATGGACTTTTCTGATAAAATTGTGCACTAGTTACCTTTCAGACTTAATGCCTGCAACTGGACCGTGATTTTCTAAAAGGTGTCTTTTGCTGCTTAAATTTAATGCTGTAGCTCTGGATTTTACTCGAAAGTAGATCTTTTCTATTGGTTGCTAGTATAGAACTTTTCTGATAAGTATTGCAGTCAACTCTGAATTTGTGAACCTATCCTGCTTAATACAAAGGGTAAAAGTAAAACTAATATAAATTGGTTGCTAGTATGGAACTTCATTCCTTTCTTTATGTCCAACTTATCTGAAAATGAAAAAATGTTGGAACTGTGTCTTCTGATTTTTGATATTTTGCTTACTCTTTTTTTTTTTAACGTCATTCTTTCCAATTTTACTGTAGGGTGTTGATATTCAACTTGGGATGGCAATCGATAGCACAAAGGCTACTCTTGCGGTTAAGCGAAGGCTTGCATGTGAAATGGTGAAGTATTGGCAGCAGGTAAGAAATATCTCATCGATGCATTTGTATTCTTGTTGCATAAGTTCAGGGTCTGAAACAGATGTTCTAGATATTATATTGATCCTAAAACCTTGTTTGGAAAGGAAAAAAAAACACATAACTGAACCACCTCTACTAAAAATTTTACAACAAATACCCTCTGTTTTTGTTGACCCCTTAGGAGAGCTTACCCCATTAATACTTTTTAATTTTTATTAGTGATTCTGTTCAGTTGTAGTTACATGCATGTATGAAATCCGTATTAGAATAGTTAGAGAAACACGAACCTAATATTCTCTGAATATTCCTGACAAATGGATCTAACCATATCCAATTTTTTTTTTTGTCCTTATTTAGGTATTCCACTTATTTATAGCCCAATTTTTTGCTACGTTTATAACATTTCCTTTAGCCTTTCTGAAATTGAGTAATTTTGACTGTTCCGAATTCACTGTAGTTGTGAGAAGTTCCTCTTATTCCATACAAGTTGCTTATCGTAATTTTCTCGTTATCCTAACGTTTCCATATGTTCTCCGTGATTACACTTCTCATCCCAGCATATTGTATGTTTGAATCACATCATATTGGTGGTCCTGAAGCATAATTTGCATTCTTTATGACACTTGTTTACAGGCTCAAGATAATATTATGAACCTTCCATTAGTGAATGGTTGGGGTGAAAAGCATCGTCTCTTTGTGAAGTGGAAATATGTTGAGTCAAAGGTATGCTGAACTTTCTACGTGTCTTTGTTTATGCTTTTACTACTATCCCTCATTACTGACAAAAAAATTCGAACTTATATTTCTAATTCAAACCCTTGACTACAAGGATAGTATGGTAATTCTCAGATTCTTACTGTAAGGAATGAAAAGCATGATTTACGTGTAATTTTTCCTTTGGACGAATAGAATTGATTTTGAGCTTTCCAATGACTGTATTTGAAAAGATATCAAGTTGATCACTTGTATTTTCTACTTTGGTTTTTACTTGCTAATGTGGTTTGTTTTCCCTTGTATTATATTGTCTACATGCAGAGTTGATGCTTGTGTTCTTGATTAATAATATGCTGTTTTCTTTTGAGTCAATAACTGCCAGATGAAAACTATTTTGGAGATTACTACACCATAGATTTTGCCATCTTTCTTTAACTACTTTTATATTTTTCCATCAGCATTATAAAAGCTTAATTTTTTATTTAAGAGCATATATTAAGCTGGCGGGGGTAATAACTCAACTATTCATGAAGAATCTTGCATGTTACTTGAATCTTTTATGTTGATCTAGCTGATATAAAGGGGCCTTCTGACATAATTGTTCCGTATTTGATTTCATTTCGATGATTGAAGTTTGTGTTTTTCTTATCTGATCATGGAACTTCTTTTTTCCTCCAATTTAAACCAGGCTGCTGCATATTATTATCATGGTTTGATCCTTGATGAGGGTAACACAGAAAAATTTCATGGGATGGCTGTAGCTGCTTTGCAAGCAGCAGATGAGTATTTTAAAGAAAGTAAGAAGGCCTGTGACGCATTTAATGCTGCTCCTCCTTTGTCAAGGTAGGTAGATGCCCTATTTTCTTGTTTATATGTTCTGGTAGATGAATAACTTTGGCACAAGTTCATCTTTGAGAGTCTTTAGACTGTAGTGGCAAGACAGTAGGTCCACTGAGCATATGCTTTACCATCTTATGGCAACAAGTTTACCTTGAGTCTAGACTGTAGCAGTAAAAGAGGTCCACTAAAGATATACAGTAAAAGAGGTCCACTAAAGATATACTGTAGTTCCAATATGTTTTATCCTCTCTATTGCCATGAGCTTCAAACACAAATATGTTCTTGGGGACATTAAAGCTGTAGCTGTCATTCACGCCTCACTGTTAATACTCCCTCGTAGCATCCCACATCATTTTTCCTTAGGCAACGGTAGTGTGATATTACACCTTTTTTCTAGGGTTAATTGACAATAATGAGATATTGGTTCATGAAACCTGGAACGCTGGCGGTATGTGCCATCACGTTTTTTAACCGCTTGAAAACTGGAAAAGTCCAGTTCTTCAGCCAAGCTCTGCTCAGTTATTTTGTGAAACAATTATTTTTAGGCCTACTTTTACACAATGAAAGTTTTGTCAAACACGAGCATGTATTGTTTATCATGATCAAAGCATCTTAGAAATGTTTTTGCTAATTGTTCTCTAGCTTGGTTCAGCAAGATGAACTTTTACCTCATAATTATTTCCTTTGCAAAAAAAAAAAATATATATGTTGACATCTGGTTGCTATCACCTTCTTACAGTTCGAGTCCAGTATTTTCATCTGGCTTGATCTTCTTCACCCATAATTTTATTTAGAATCTCTAGTTCAATGTCTAGATACAAATGAAGCTAGCATAATTTTGACAGGCTCTTCTAGAATTGTGTCGATGTGTGTACTGAACCATGTGCATAGATCTGTTGTTGTAGCTAGCATTAGTTGTTTCAAGATTGATTTTTCATTAGTTGATCAGTTTCCTTATTATTTTTTATGATTTATTAATTAATAAGTATTTAATTAATCGATATATCATATTATGCAGAAATCCACCGCTCTGGGGAACCATGAAGTATCTTTCTGAGAAAATTCCAAAAGATACTTCAAGCAAAGTGCGGATAAACCGTGACCTTTACTCACATGAAAAGTATGTCAGTTTTGGAAAGTACTCTCAAGTCTTAACTAATAACATTTATGCCCAAATGCAATATCCTTTTCACTCTTGGCACCTAATTGTAATCTAAATGAATGTTGTTGGTTGATAGAAGGAATCCCTCGCAATAATTAACTTCTGGTTTTGGACATATCTTGACTACAGAATCATGGAGACAGCACCTACATTGCCTGACTTTGCATTGGCCTTGAAACCGGATGAATACCAACTTCCTCCAGTGGACGCGTCATGGAACATGGAGCAAATGAATAAAGGACAGACTGGTTCCAACCAGCTCAGGAATGACAGTAGATAAGCAATAATACGTGATAATTTTCTGCATTACAGAGTAACAAGGGCCGATCCAGAAGCGTGGATGGCCGTTCAAAATCAGGTGGATTGTTCATCGACTGTTGTTTACAAGGTCTATTTGGGCTGTATTTTTTCCACCCCTTCTCCTTTTAGTTTATTTTTCTTTGTAAGTTTCTTTAGTTGGTTCCGCCGTCGGAAATTTACTTTTGATAGCGCTCTTTATAAGTTTATGTTGTGTGTAAATGTTAATTGGCTGCTTCGGGGGAAGTGAAGAATCATTTATTTGCAAATTTCCAATAAGGGGTTTTTTCCCATCAAAGTTAAGCCAGTACAAGTAGAATTGCTCCTCATTCTTATTGGTTGGATAGGGTGTCACTCCGCATTATGTCCCCTTGGGATGCAAATTCTTTCGTTATTCAGTCAGCGGTAAGACTGATTGGCTTCAAGAAATAAATGTCATTTGGTGTGAATAGAACATTTGGTGAGTGGAGGAATTTGGGAAAAATTGAGAATCTTACATGATGAGTTAAAATTCTATTTTAAAAGGTATAATTAAATCAAGTGAAATTATAATTTTTATAATTTTTAAAATTAATATTAAAATACTAAAATTTACAAATTAAGTTATTATAAATATAAAATTGTAAATTATGAAATTTGTAAATCTCTATTAAATAAAAAATCCTTTGTCCAAATACACTAACCATTTTTTACAAATATACCATTCTTGAGGTGAACAATAACTACAAGGCTGACGCATGCTTCTACAATTTTCCCATAGTGGCATTGAGATCCGACGGAGCTAGGAGAATAGGACCATCAAGCACAAATATTCTGATTTCTGAGCCCAATAATGTGGAGAATCAAAATAAGCCCACAGGCAGCCAACTTCGGCTTTCATCACCGCCTTTCAGTTGCATCCTTATTCCCGAGCCCACTTATAAAATAAATCAACGAAGCAAGGACAATTAAGTTTCATCTTATAGCGTCATATTTTAAGCTACCTGCAATACTTGGGTTTAAATGTACCGTCAACAGGTAGAAATTCCTGTCATTCAGAGGCCCATATGATGAAAATTTCAGAATTCATTCAACAAATGGAGCTGAACTCCAAATCACTAACTGAAACAGGTATATAAGCCTCTAGTTAGTACACAACGGGTCGAGTCTAATCTTCATAGCAGTTAGTTCACACTTACCACCTGTGGAGTTTTCAATACTAGTCGAATCCACCATTTCTGCCATCTTCATCCAATTGTTTCTGTTTCTCTTGTTCCGCTGCCCAAAGAAAAAAAAGGAAAACCAGTCAAGTTCAATATGAATGCACCTAATCTGTGGTAAAGCTTGTTAAAGCCACCATATTAAGAATTTGATTCTCAATGTCACATGATGTAGTCTTATCGGAGTGTAAAGTAAGAAAGACTTGCGAGTCATACATAAAAAACATTGCAGATGTTGGCCACAGAGGCAACAAACAGAATATCCATTAGCTTCCAAACGAAAAAAAGGAAAAATAAACTAGCTAGACTAATAGAACAGAATATAATTATAGAATAGAGGAACTTGAAGGCCTATTTTCTTATGGTGGGCGTTGGTGAGGGACTTGGAGATGAGAATTGGGATTAAGATACTTCAAAATTCCATTGCATCCGAAATTAGTCAAAATTTAAACCTGAGACCTGGGCTAGAAAACTTAACAAAAACATAATATATTCTTTCAAAGCAACATATAATTCTATTTAGCCACAATAATAAATTCTTGCCCAACCACGTTAAGAGAGCTTCAAAAGCAAAATTGGGTCCTAACCTAGATGAAATGCAAGATGTAACCTTTCACCCACCCCACACTTTATATTGTATTGTTATTCTGTTACATTGTGGGGGCACAAGTACAACAAAGAAAAGAATGGACCTTTAGCAAAGACTAAATTGAGACCCCAAAATTATGGTTCCCAGACAATGCAATTGAATCCCAAGAAGAGGGAATTGAATAGATCAAATGTTTCCTTTATGGAAAAGTTAGTAAAAAGTATTGGAAACACAAAAAACTGCTCAACTGTTATCTATAAAACCAATTTAAGAAAAGATGTTTCAGGATGTCCATTCTGTACAAAAAATGTTAATGAGAACATAGTAATTGCATACCCATAAGCTTAAACATTGCCTTTAGGGTTCGCTTTTCAAGCTTATCGAGCCTTTTCTGCACATCCCTCCGGAGTTCCCAGTTTGGTTTCTTAGGAGCAATATTCACAAATGGATCCTGAACATTGAACATGAATTAGAAAACGACACAGAAGGGGCACTTAACCATTCAGAAGTTCCTAGTTAGTGATTAAGAGAATAAGTATCAAATTCAAAAGTAAGAAGGACCTCTTTCTTCTCTGATGGCGGAGGTGCTGCGGCAACCGGGTCTTCAAACTTTGGTAGCACTGGTGGAACAAGCTTTCCCTCCTGAAGCTGCTTATCATGAGGAACATAATTTCGGAATTTCATGTTCGTATTACTGCACAGATGGAAAGTTAAATAAAGTATCATTTGCAATACCCACAGCCTATCAACTGTGGACTACAAAGAACAGGAGAACCCCTTTGTATCGTTAAAATTAAATCAGAAACATCCTAACCATACGCTCAAAATAAACCTTAATAATCTCTCCCATGAAACTAGATAAACATAATCATGAGATGACTACTATAAGGGAAGATACAGGTTTTGGGGAAGATGGAAGCAGAAGTCTCTAGTGTGCATTGTATGACGATTTCTAATTAACCTTCCCAAACTTAATTCAACTTCCCCTTGGAGAATATTTCAGGTTTGTTCTTGTCCTTGTACATAAAGACCTTGTATTCATGATGAAATTGCAAAATCCAAAGATATGCTAACCCCAAAAGAAACCATATATCACATGGATACATTGTATAAGTACATGAAGGATTCAATATGGACAAAAACCCTTTAATGACACATGAATAGAAATACAGAGCGTGCATCAGGAGGTTGACATCATAATGAAGTAAATATTGTACACACATATCACCACACAAACTTGTGAATTTGAAAAGAATAGGCATCGTAACACCTTCAGGGCATTCAACTGAGATCATATCATGAAGAGGAAAAAATCCTGAAAAAAGAATCATGGGAACAATGGAAGGTAGGTAAGGAATACTAACATAGAACAAGAATAGGATTTACTCACGTTTCTTCGATACTAGTATTGTCTTCATTAGTTTTACTGTCAACTTGGGCAGAATCCTCATCTGGGGTGTTCAACAGCTCCTGTGCGGCTTTAAGAGCTCTTAGCCTCTCTTGACGTGCTGCAACTACTTGCTCAACGGAGTCCTCTTCAGAGGCCATTGCTTCACCTAATATATACAAATGGGAGAAACAATTAGATCAGAAGTTTCATCTCCAAAAGGTGGCTTGCCTCTTCTCAATAATGTATGACACCAACACTAGCTTCGGCGGATCTATTAAGGAGCAAGGGTGGTCAATTGACCACCCCAACTCCTGAAAACCTCCATTAAAGCTTCCATCTTCAAGCTAAAAACATCTAGCATCTTGCCCTCTAAGCGCTTCAATAAGTAATTGCTTACCTTTGCGTCCCCTCTAACTCCCCCTTGCTTTTGCGCTGAGTTCTGCTCGCGCACTGCCTCTGCGCTCCACCTCTGAGGCAATTACACCGCACTTAAACCTCAACACTCGACTCCGTATTCGAAAGCGGGTTCTAATCTAAGTTTGGGCTGTAAGCATAATTTTAGCATCCCGGCCCATTTTAACTCTTTTAGAATCCGGCCCATTTTAACTTACAATATTATTAATATGCAATATTATTAGTTTCGAGATAAAATATCTAATTTTTTTATTGCATAATATTTAATTAGGTGAATTTGGTACAAATCATATAATCCATTTTTCAAAATTTAATATTGAACTCAATATATTAGTACATCACAATTCAAAATCAACAAATATCTTCTCATATTAACAAAGTTGATTAATAGGAATAAATTAATTTAATGCCTATCAATAATAGGGCTTTTCTGCTGTACTTATGTCATTGTGAAACAAGCAGTACTGAGTTGAGAGTTAGTAATGGTTGTGCCTTGTTTTTAAACTGTAATTTTGGCAGTGTATGGGAACCATAATTTTGGGGTCTCAATTTATGGGGTAATTTTGATCTTCCTTTGAATGATTAATCTTGGCCCCTACAAGTGTCAAAATGTTGCCCTCTAATCCATGTGCTTGATCGGTTCTTATCTCCTTGGCGTAAGAGTACTTTCGTTTTCTGATTCTCCCATTTCTTTGTTGCGCTGTTTTATTTCGGATATGCGTACTTCTCTTCTCCTTTTTCTTTGCGCATGGCTGCATTGTTGTTAATTTTTTTTGCCTAAGGTAACCAAACTATGTCGTTTTGGTGTGGCCATTTAAAAACAAAAATTTTTGGAGCCCTTAAACAAAGGTGTCAGTTGACATTTTTTATTTTACGGGCTATATTTCTCGTTTAAAAAAGTTATAGTTTTAATTCCAATATTCCTATTAATTTGGTATTATAGTTCGACTATATAATGAGATGCCTGAAATTCTACTCTTATAAAGACCAAAATCAATACTTAATATGTATATATAATCCTTTTCAATATGTTTGTATGAAAAATATTAGAAGTTTCCCAATTTCACTCTAATCAAGACCAATACAAACTAATCTCAGACCACCATATGTAAACTTCAACCACCTATCAATGGCAGGACACGATAGTGACCAGTAATACCCAATTCACTTTCAACATTCAAATTTTAATATGATTTAAATTAAATTGATCTAAATTTATAATCCTTTTGATTAATTATTGGATGATTTTATTGCAATGATAACAAATTTATTGGGCAACATTATCAACATATGAAAAAAATATCTTAGATAATTGTAAATTATATTTTTTTTTATGAATTATGGAGGATAATAGTATCATTTCAATTTTAATCTTTTCTTAACAAAAAATAAATTATTTAAAACATTTCACACGTTCATATTGACCCTCCAGGAATTATTTTCCGGATCGGCCATTGGTCAATATTGGGTACATTGGGGCAGTTGTTCTCACATTCTCCAACAGCCTTTCATCACTGGGGTTTCTCGCTTTTGCAAGCCAATTGCTTTGTTAGTATTTGCACCCCGATATGGACATGGAGAGAAAACCGACCCTTGTGTACAAAATCATCTTCATGTTGGTATAGTTTATACAACCCAGTCTGGATTATTATATCTGATAGGAACCCAAAATACATTACTTGGAGGCTTGGAGCCGTTCTGGATCCTCTTACAATCGTAAGAGTAAGGACTTAAACTCGCTTGTTGAGCGAGTCAATGCTGCTGCCCGGTCAGCTGTGGCACTGAGACCTTCCTCAATTATTCTTTTCTTTTCAAACCGATACGGACTTAGCATCATTGTTAGTGAGAAACTCTTAAAGAATTCGGAGTCATTAAGTTTCAGTTGGATTTTCCTATTTTCAATTTTTATTTTGATCTAGCCGAGGAAGCAGGTGACTGGACTAATGTACTTGTAACCAGAATAACGTATCAAGAGGCTTTTGCATTTCAAATAAAGGTTATTGATGCAAAGGACACTTCTTTGTGTTCAGAATCTGATGTCAAGGGCTCGTGCTAGCGGGAACCTGCTAAGATTGCGAAGAAATCGTCCGTCTCCAACGAGCACACAGAGCTTTATGTTGCTTTCTCTTCTCTTATTTCAAGAATGCAATTCTACTCATTGGATGTAAAAGATGTGGAATTTTCAGAACTGTGGAGTCTTCTGGTGAAAGTGAACTTATGAAATTTGATACAACTTCTTTGATTGCTCTTGTATCGAGTATTAGTAATGGTGGTACTGACAAACTTTTGGCTACTCCAGAGGGTGAATTGAGGAAGCGGTTTAAGGATAACTATGAGTTTGTGATTGGACAGGTTAGTTCTTCATTCTATTTTTGTGCTTCATTTTATTATTTGGTCCCTTGGTCGGGAATCTTTTCTGTCACATTATCCAAAAGCGGACGGATTTTGTGCAAGTTTTACATGTGATCTCTCATGTGAAGACCTTTCATGGGATTAGATTTCTCTTTTCTTGGTGATATTGGATGATTGGACGATGATCTTGAAAATTAGATAGATGAGTATATTATATGTGTTGGCTTTCTCGTATACTTTTACTTTTTCTGTGAATACTATTATAATTTTATAACATCTGAGAAAAATCCTTTTCATAGGCTGTTTGAAGTCGCACTGGCTGCTATAGAAGTTTGAACTTTATTGTCTTACAATGTGTAGCAGATTTTTGAATTTTTATAAACCGAAACACAAACGGATTGGTTGGATGAAGTATTGGCTGTTTATCAAACAGTGGATGCACAATCTTTAGCCTAATTGCACTTTCTGATGAGGTGTGACTGTAAAGTGTGTAACCAACCAACCATTAGCGTAACTGTATTACTCTCTGCATTGTCTGAGAGGCTCAAGTTCGAATCTTCCCTCCTTGATGAGGGAAAAAAGGTTGATAGGTTGTTATTATCAATTATACTTGGCTGGCATGATATTTCTAGTTATTAAAGTTTTAGCGGTCGAATTCCTCTTGACATTCCTTTCTGCCTTCTATAAAAAAGTGAATAAATAGGTCTTATTGCTCTTTCTCCCTCATTCCTTTTTGTCCATGAGAAAGATATTCGAGTATTATCACTTGGCAGTCTTCACAAACGGGGATGTCATTGTTTACCTTTGAGCAGACCTCGAGCTTCGATGGGTGATTAATTCTATGTTGTCTCTTATTAAGAAGTGAGCTTACTTCCATGGATGTCGATGGCAGGTAACTTTTATCAATTTAAGTGGTTGGGTCTATATCTATCTATTAGATCAAAGGTGTGTTGAAAATGATTATTAGAATATCTTCTAGAATCAAGAAGTTTGTGAGATTGTTGGAATGCTAAGCGACGTCTCATGAATTGTTTCCTTCAGCCTGCAAACTTATGATGTTATCTAATTTCAAGCACAATTGTTGCTGCTAATCAGTAAGCATATTTTTTAAGAAATGAAAGGTAAATGCCATGTATTATTTCAAGCATAATTGTTGCTGCAAACTTAGGAAGCCAGTTTAGCATCACATTGTGATTCTTTTTGTCTTGTGCCCGCTTTACTGGTATGTTCACTGGGTCTTAAGTTTTAACTGTCCAGGGGGAGAGAAACAATGGGAGCTTCTCATCTTATTACAAAAGAAGTAATGGAAAGAAATGTTATGTTTATGGCGCATGGAAAACTGCTCTGATTAAAACACATATAGACAACAATCAATGCCTCCATCGCAAAGGGCAAAAACAGGGAAAAAATGAGGAAAAGAGTTGACCCCCCAAAAAAAAAAGGAAAAAGAAAGAAGATGAAGATAGAAATGCAAAAAAGAAAACAGCACCCATCCGCAAGTTTGTAGATTAATTCAAAGCTTCAATCTAAATCTACAGTTATTAGCTTTAATGCTAATCAAATTATTAGCAGTTAAGCTATCCACCACCAACATGCATTCGCCCAAGATCCTGACTTTCCTGAGCTTCAATTTGCCTAGTTTGATTGCTACTGGTGCATCAACCTTAAGATCCAAGGGGATGCGTCCGGTTAGTTGTTTCCGTTGAAGTGCGTTCATCAAATTATTACCGTATTGTGTTTGGCCAGTCAAGGCCACATTGAGTATTGTTTTGTTCTGGTGACCTTGGTAAAACTTTGGTAATGTCCCTTCACAAAACCGTGTATTTGTATACCAGACACTCAACCGGCCACCTTTTGCATAGTAGATTCCGATCTTCTTTTTTGGGCTATTGGCCGTTATCTTCACATCAAATTTAGCATATAGGGTCATGTCCAGATTGAGCCTTAAGTCGCTTATCTTCAAGCTGTCAACCGAGTAATTAGGAAGTTTTGGATGGAAGATAAGATGCCAGCAGTGGCTCCTATTATTATCAATACAAGGAGAAGGATACCAAGTATCCAATAGATGCACCTGCACCAAGTAGATGATAGTGAGATTCCCTTTCCTGGTGGCTTTGCCTGGATTACCGGGTGCCACTGTTATTGGTACGTATGTGTAATTGTAAAGGAGCAGAGTGATTGTTTTGCTGAAGCAGCTGAATTTTCTCCGTCTCCGTCTCCTCCTCCTGTTTCTGTTTCTGTTTCTCTGTTGATGAAACGTGTGCCTCTGGCAGTGGAACTGCCACCGCCACTGGCTGAGGTTTAGATACTGTTGGTGGTGGTGCCTCCACATCCCCCGTAGGATGAACTCTCTGATGATCAACCATGTTAGCTATTCTAGTTCCACAACTATTACTAGAGGGGAGGAGATATAAAATATAAATTGACGGATGGATGATGGATTGATATAAATAGATTTAGGGGAGAAAAAGGTATACTTGCTTGCTCAACCTCCTCACCTACTTACCACAACTCCTGCAGTCCTGCCAGCTTGCCAGCCTGTATTCCTCGTATCATCAGATATGTAGAACAGTGTACCCATACACCTAGGTGGGCACCTGTGTACACCTGTCCAAGATTAGAATGACTAAACAGTTAAGTTAGAGATATGTCCTATATTGGGTTAATAATAGGACAGCTGTCCTATTTTAGATAGAAATAGAAATCGGTTAAGGAGATAATTATTTTGTCTTATCTACTTAACCAAACTTGTAACAACTCGTCCCAAATTTAAGGGATTAAATAAGGATAATTAAAATTAATTAAGGATTAATTAGGGATTAATTGAAAAAATCCACGACTAATTCGGAATTATTGGAAGGTCAGTGTAAAATGACGATTTTGCCTCTGAAAATGGGCAAAAAATTGACTTTTGACCGCCCTGGTCAAATGCATGGGGAGCGAGGACCGTTACGTATATCGGAACATTACGAGTACGTAGACAGGCGGTACGTCGAAATCGAACGTTCAACGAGAAAGTTATGGTTCACGGAAGGAATTAGAAACTATTCACAAGTGTTCAAAACGGTTTGTTTTTAGTGGGACCCAAATATCTTGTTTTGGATCATAGGATGAGTGACACTTGTTAACCACCCTATGGCCCATTTTCATACACATACATACACACCATCATCCATCTTCATTTTCATCAATCTTCCTAATTTTCCTTCTCCTAACTCGAACACCCACCCCACCATCATTCCATCTTCACTCCATCACCTTGTGAGACCAGTGAGGGACAGAGGGAGTAAGGGTGAGACTAGAGGAACGGAGAGGGATGGCGGAGCACGGCGGGGACCCACGGCGGAGGTAAGAAACCCGTAACCTGTTTTAACCCCATTTTTGGAAAACCATTTTATGACGTTTGGGACTGATTGGAAGAAGCTTGGTGGCCTGTGACGTCTGGAAACAGAGGTGGAAGATCACAGTTACTGTTCATCATGAAACAGGTAATTTGTAGATCGATTTTCTTGTTTTTGATTAGTTAGAATGATTATTGGGTTGAGGACGATCATTTAGGGACAAACTAGGATGAAAATGGTGTAAAAATAAAGAAAAAGGAGTCAGGTCAAGGTCACGGGTCTGCGCGACCTGATTCAAAAAAAACGGGTCAAACCCGGGGAGGTTAAAGATGATGATGTCATCACCTGTCAGATGTCAGGACACGTGGCCAATTGGAGACTACCACGTGGCAATTTCCAGTGCCCAGTCAACTTGACTTGTTAATGACGTGGACTAATCAGATGGTGCCACATATCACTGACATGTTAGACACGTGAACCAACGAGTTGCTGACACGTGGCACCAGTTAGGTCTGACACGTGTCAGATTTGACAGCTGTCAGGATGACGTCATACTGACATCAGCAGTAACGTCAACATTGACCATTGATTGTTGACCATGACGTCAATGTTGACTTTGCTGATGTTAGCGTCGACTTTTTGACCAGCAACTTTGACCCATACGTGAGGCGCATGGACATGAATCTCGAGGTGGGACCAGTACCATTTTAAAGGTTTCGACGATACGAATCCAATGGTGGTGATTTCAAGTCGATTGAAGATCGTTGGATAGGTCAAATTGAGGTTTTTAGCCTAGGGAAGCATATCTGAGACACGTTGACTTTTTTGGGAGTATTGGGGGTTTATGATTAGGACTGGTATCGATGGTTAGTGACATTTGAGTGTGATATGGACAGGTCCGGATGACCTGGAGAGGTTGGATTAGTCTGTAGAGGTTCATGGCGCGAATTTCGAGGCACGCAGTAAGGACGGTCTATGAGTGGACCTTTGGTTTATAAATGAAATGTATGCATACCTGTTTTAACTACGTACATATATATATGATTTAAACTCGATTACTTTGGTATGATTTATATGGGCTATTTTACGTAGTACGATGTTTTGGGCTTGAGACCCATTTGGATATTATGTTGAGTAGTATTGGGATCAAACAAGGGTTTTGGAAATGGTATAAAAGGATTTCACTGGTTTTCACTATTACACTGTATATACCATCCTTATAGATTACTATCTCCTCTAGACGATTCAGTACCTTAGAGTAGTCACGGCGCATTGCCTGAGAGGGGTCGCTCTACGTGAGAAACGATATAGAGGCTTAGAATTAGGATTGATATTGGTATACCCCGGGCAGTGATCTGGGGAAACGCCCGGACACTGGTGGACTTAGGGGAGTACTCGGGATTGAGACCCCGGGTGGTACTCGTAGCCTTAGAGACCGTGACAATATGGATTAGGCATCTGAGATGCCAAGGATTGGTTAAACTATATTTCAATAGACTGGTTATTTAATATTAACGGATTTGGGCAGTGACCCACATACTTGGTTTGGGCTGAGTTCCCACATGGTTTGATTTTACGATTTTGGGTTAATGTCCTAACAATTGGAAAAAGGAAATGGTTTTGATTGAGAATTTTTTTCACTAAGGTTTGATTTGAAAAGCCTAAGATTTGATTTAAAAAAAAGGTTGAGTTAATTGGCTTTCGAATGCATGCATGCTTTTAGGTGAAGGGTATAAATGTCTTTTCGTGAAATGTATTTTTATTAAACTCTTTATTTTCGTCCACTCATAACTTTTCATGGTTTTTAATACCCTTCAGGTTGATCATAGATGCAGACTGTAGCAGAGACCGAGACATCGCATGTCTCCACAGATCCTGGTATGCTCTGGAAGCCTCGAGAGGGTCAAGGTTTGATTTATCCCTTGTTTGACACATGCAGTCAGATAGGAGCATGGCACATCCCTCGTAAATCCTGTAGGGATTGAGATGGGTCGTGTCAAAACTTGTATAAATAAACCTGTTGGCATTAATACAAATACATAGTTATACAAATTTCTACATGGTATCAGATCACCATAACCTGATCCTTCACCCTTTCTGCCATGGTTGCCGATTCCTGTTCTTCTCCATTAATCTCCCTTACTCATGTTTCTAATCTGGTTTCTAGCAAACTAACTGAAACCAATTGCCTCTTGTGGGAAAGTCAAATTAATTGGCGATTCATTGATGGCACCCATCTTTCTCCTCCTCCCACCATCTTACCTTATCTGTCTTCTAAATCTTCTCCTCAATCAGATCCTTCTGTCTCTCATCTCACTTTTTCTCCTGAACCCGTGCCTAACCCTGCATATCAACAATGGTTTCAAATTGACCAGACCTTGGTCAGTATGATCCGTGCAACCCTCACTAAACCTGTTCTGTCCCAGGGTGTGGGTCTCAACACTTACCCATGCCATTTGGGACTATTTGCGCCAAAAATTCTCCCAACAATCCCTTGCCAATGCCACTAACCTTTGCTTTCAGATCATGTCCCTTACAAAAGGTTCCAAAACAATCTCTGACTATCTAAGTCAAGCCAAAACCCTTGTTGATTCTCTTGCTGCCATTAATGAGCCTTTCTCGCAAACAGTCCTTGTCATTGCTATCCTACGTGGTTTGGGACCTGAATACACCATGCTGGTAACAACTATGCAGAATTCCAACCCCTTCCTCCCTTCTCTGACCTAAGAGCTCGTCTACTATCCTTTGAGGCTCATCAAACCTTAACTTATTCTCCTATATCAACACTTCATTCCACTGCCCTCTATACCTCTCCTCAAGGCCCTACCGTGTCTCCCCCTACCCAAGTCTACTATACTACTCGTGGTCGTCAGAATTTCCACCATGGCTCCCGCCCAGGCTATGGCTCTAGACAATTATACCATCATGGTTCTGAAAGGTCCTACACCCCAAACACAGCCCCTAGAGTACTTAGATCTTACCTGCCCCTCCATCCCGTTCTACTGGACCACAATGCTGGTCTTGCAACCGGTTTGGTCACATTGCAGTCCACTGCCCAGATCTCTCCAACTCGCAGGATCATGATCTTTCCCAAGCATTTGCTGGCCTTCACCTTGCCCAAGTTTCTGACTCCAATTGGTACTCGGACAGTGGTGTTACTCACCATGTCACCATGACCTCTGCCCCTCCCAACCAACCTGCCATACCCCCAACTGATCAGATCATGGTTGGCAATGGTACCACTTTGCCAATCACTCATACTAGTAATATCTCATTCTCCTCTAGTCTCTATCTCTTTAACCTCGCTGATGTACTCCATGTTCTCACATTTCTCTTGGTGCCAAATTGCCTCATGAATTTCAATTGTGTTTAGAATGGTCATTTGCTTTTAACTCAGCAGTTTTCACACGAGATAACTTTATGAGCTATTTGTTCCTTTAACATTCTCGTACGCCTCCTAACATGAAATTTTTTTAGGCTAAAATGTAAACAATTTATATTGAATGAATTGAAGCACGTATAGTGATTAAATTTATATACAAAATAACTTGCTTTCCCTCTAAATTTTCAAGCTTAAAATATGAACAATTTATATTGAATGAAGTAAAACACATGCAGTAATTAAATTCATACACAGAATAATCCGCTCTAATATCATAAAAAAAGTTGAAATCCCACTGCAAATTAATGCCAATAACTTGGAAACTCAACCTTGTTCATGATTTAGAAATTAGGAATGTCCACCCATTGATCAATAATCGTTTCCAAATATCCAACAAAACATGCGTTGGCATTTATATTTTTGAAATATCTTCTCATAGTTCTTGCAAACAATGAAAACAAACAAACTGTGCTAAGATCACAAAGCATTATTTCACTGAAGATCAAGATGAGGCTTTGTTCTTCTCTTCTTCCTTCATCCTCTTCTCCCACACACGCTTCTTGTAATCAAGCAACATTTGTGGCATCTTCACCATCAATTTGGCAGTGTTTTCCCGTTTCTCCGCAGCTATCCTGTCAACTTTGTGTCCTTTCCTCTTGGTCCTCATTTCCTTCCTCGCTGGATCATGCGGCCAATCCTCCCCTGCAAGGAGAACTTCCCTTCGGATTTTAGCTCGATGACGAGCACTGATGCCAAGTGGCTTCCATGCCCCTAGATGCCAGTAACCCCAAACACCCTTGGATAGCTCGTTGCTGTGTTTTGCCAACTTCTCGCGCCACAGGTACTGGTATCCTCCAATTATCTTTGCCACAGATTTTGCAGCTTGGCCTGCCATTGATGTACTCTTTCAAGTTCTCTGCCAGACCACAGAAGACCAAGAAAACACAAATTATATATAACAAAACTCTTATAAGGAAGAAAATTGAATGGAGAATGCATTTAAGCACAAAGTGTCTTTGAGTGGGTGTTCAATTGAAAGGATGTTATAGGTTGGTTCTTCATGGCCTTGGAAGGTTTTTTATTTTCATGCTCCGAGCATTTTTGGGACATCTCGATATTTAATGTCACAGTATGATAGAATGATACGGGCACTAACTCTCTTCACACTATACCAGTAGAAACATTAAAATGCAAACTATATATCTCTTCACAATTCTTTCGAACTGAATTATGCATATCCTAAAGCAATCAACACAACCAAGTTGAAATTTGTTAACCATACATCAAAACCGGATAAATCCTATAAGAATAATTCTCAAGTAATCTAACATATAAATTCAATAACAATTAAGCCAGACTATTAAACTAAAGAATACATACTTGAAGAAGACATGATTCTTCTTAATCCCAAAGTCGGTCTTCTCCTCTCTATCAATAATCAGTAAGTTTCTCTTTGCTTATGGATAGACTAGGCACTTCAGAATGAGAACGTAATTATTGTGAGAACAGAGACCAAACATTTATAGAAATCTTAAGAGAAGTCCTCCTGACAAAGAACCTCTATCTCCTAATTAAACAATAACAGTAATAACACTGTTATTGTTTATGAGTCTTTATTCATTAATGAGTCTAAAATGTTTAATAAGTTTGAGAGTTCATAAGTCGATAGAACTCTACTAACTTGTGCCTTAACTAACGCTATCCTAACATGCACAAGTCAGCAGTGATCACAGAGGCCAATCAACATATTCTTAACTATGTGAAGTACTGAAACACAAAACTCAAACTCGATACTCATAACCTGTCCCTGTTCTTAACTAATGAAGAACAATAGAACTTGTAATGCTACTTTAGCATTAGTCATCCTACCACCACGACATCAACCAAAAACAGTACAATGTTACAACTTAAATTGGTATGAACTCGAGATTTTTAGTCAACTAAAACAGCCAAAATCTGGTCCAACATGAGAACAATACTGCATGTTCTCACAACTAACTCTAAAACTGCAACAGAACAACATGGGTGCATAACTTAATGACAATTACTTAAGATAAACATTAGAAGCTAGCAAAACTGAATTAATACGTCCATTGTCTTTGCAAAATTGTATGCAATAGTATTAGCTCATATATTATGCAACCAACTTGTTCAGAATGTAAATTTCCATTAAGGTATATAGATCAAATGAATGAACATAAATGTGAACCTTACTCCCACTAATCCAGAGTCTTTTTCACTCTCAAATTTTTTTTTTATATGTTCGTTGAAGGCTCCCACTGGTAGAGCACGTTCTCCCACCTTCTCTACCAGCCGTGGGGTTCTTTTGTTGTTCTTACTAATAAAATGAAGGGTGTTGAAAATTGATGTCCAGACAATCATAATAGATTCCTTTTTCTAAATATGAAGACAGATCAAATATTGAGGTATCACTCAAATATTGAATACAACATACCTTAAAGATGCTCACTTAATTTATTCAATAAACTAATTAACTATAAGAGTTTCAAAACACTCTCCCACTAAAGAACGGAATCAAGCAAGTCAAAACAAATGACTCCCACTGCTAAATATCAAAACCAACTGAAAATAGTTGGACTGATCTTGGAAATCAATACATATATTATAATTACAAATAATTCAATGTGTGCGAAGATCACAATTAAATTCTTCCACTTGGACAAACACTCATTTTTGCTACCAAAAACTAATCTTAAGTTCCAAACCATTAGTGCCAAGTTTCAAAAACTGTAGAAAAATGAGCAAATCAAGAATATTTAAATCCACCAAAATTTGAAAAGACAACCAAAATGAACTTGCAAAACATGAAGGAAGAACAATGAACCTGTCTTTAGTTGTTTCTTAACATATTTTCGTGAAAATTGCTCCTAGTTGAATGAATCAAAATAGACTATAACAGAAGAGTTCCAAAACTGAAATAGGTAAGCAACCATAAATTTCACGATTACTAAAAATATTTACGTTTATCAAGTATCTACAATTAACCAGAATTATTAGTTTCAGATATAAGTAGAACCACCTAGGACATTTAGAAGAACCAACTAAACAAAACGAACCTTATTGGCCTTGAACCTTAAAAGGCAGTATAAAGGATTAGTTTAGCTTTCTCTAACATGCCCCAAATTGTAGTAATACATAAAAAATGCTGTACTTAAACTGAATATAGGTAAAGTTATCTTAACAATCAATTTGTAACAAATAACTTCTATGAGCTAAACCTGATGAAGCATTTGAATTAGAGTATCACATCACAATAAATGATGAATTTTATATAAAGTTCATCACTGAGCTCACCAAAATCATTAACAATAGTTTCTTAATCAATCCAAACGCTAGAGTTCATAACACTAAGCCATACTTTAGCAAAATTCTTAAAATGGATTCACCAACTAAATCGCTGTACTCTCAAATTGAATTGATAAAATAATCAGTTCAGAACTAAAAACCATGGAACAATCTGGTTCATTAATAGAGATTATTTGAAAGGCAAAACAATTTGAAACTAGTGAAAACCTTATTCTCTTTTGTATGCTTCAATGAGGATTTGATTAGCAAGTTTAACCAAGTAACTCAATTAATTAGCAGGAATATAAATTAACTAAAAAAAATGCCTACTCTAGTTTAGGCATAAAAACACCTGTAGTAAAAGTTTTGCATGTTTTAATTTAAGAGAAACTTAGGTTATAACTTGTAGAGAATCAAGTACGCATCTGAATAGAGAGTCAATATAAATATTAACTGAGTGATAATCAATGCAAACTAACATCCAAACAATTATCTTTATGAGGATGAGAGAATCTCAAAAATGAATGAGAGCATCTAAAAAATGAATGGGATTGCAACCAAACAGTCAAGTACTTCCATGAAGGAAAAATGCCCAATTCGGCGAAGATAATAAGGAGCATTAAACAAAATGACAAAATTTTACGAGACTCAACGGTGTGGCTACTTGAAGCAAACTCAAACATAATCCATATGAGTTTTTTCAAAATACTGAAGTATGAATCAAAAGTATATATTCTGAAGTTCTTGATTCACCTATCTCAAACATACAAAACCGCTACGTGTGTTTCAACAAGCACAAAAACATCACATTTGTGCAGATGAGTCTGCACTGTTCAAACACACAACACACAAATTGTATTAGACCAGGAGAATTTTCACATGTCACAGCATACAACCCACTTAATTGACTCTCCGAGTAATCACATAACACAGCACAAAAAACACATTGTGTGAATTTGACCGGTCACTATATGATTAAGTCATGATGGTCAAATCGAGTTTTGTACGATTTGATTAAACAATTGGTATAATGATCTGAATTTATTGGCGTAGACAACTCAAACAACAAGATTCTTAGTAATTTCTATGGCAATAAATCAGAACAAGATTTATTGAAAAACAATACTAACCAATAGAGCAAACACAAGACAACTACAAGATTTTGGTCATGCCAACAGTAAAGAGTTATCAAATATTAGGCCCAATAACAGTAGCAGAAAAATAGGAATTTATTCATAACATTGAAACAATGTTATCTTTTGTACGCAAGGAAACAAGTGTAGAATGAAGAAATCAATTCTCATGTACTAAAATAATTTATTTCAACAATCTTTCAAGCCAAGGATGACATAATGAATCATATTATTAGAATAAAATGAATATGAAAACCATGAAAAACCCTAACTCAATTTTGTTATTTATTCAAATTCAACAAAATAATTTGATGAGCATTACTGAAAATTGTTAAGCAATTGATAATGGTTCAAGTAAACAAAGAAGTTAATCTAATCACATACTAATCATCAACACAAAGCTTATTCATCTTTAAACAATTGAACCAAAACAACACTTAAGAATACTTAATCACCATGGAGAATCCCTTGAAAATAGTTTTCTGGATAATTGGCCACCAGAAGTTATAAAATACATGAACTCTGATTCTATTGAATTATAAAATTCATTTGTCTCATTAAATGTGGGTCAAAACACTTTAATTTCCAACTGAATATGTAGAGATAATTCTCTTTGAGCAAGACGTAGTAATCCAATAACTGATTGAATAAAAAAAAATACTGATTCAAAGGGAAATTAATCTTAAAAACCCCTAAATTAGCTGAAGAATTAGAGAGCCCACATCAAGACACAGTCAAACTAAAACAAGATGGTATGGGGAAATATAAAACAAAACAATCATAAAATACAATGCCCAAATTGAATTCAAAACAATTGGAACTGAAGATTCCTAATTTCCATAGATACTAAACCATAAATTTGGAATACGTACAACATCCAATCAGCCCAGTCACTGAAACAGCTTTTCAAAAGAATGAATGCATCATTTTAACCAATGTCTGTCCAATTCTGAAAACTCAAGGTTTGAAAAGCAACTTCAAATTCAAAACATGAGGTTCAATTATGAATTGCCCAGGTAATTGCAAATATTCAAGTTAACAATTTTCAAATTGATCAAGTCATAATAAAGTAAATGAGATCAATGTAAAAGCAACCCATAGCAAACAAAAATGGATTAACATACATAATTGACTATCTTTAGTCGTTATTGACTGTTACGGTATCTATTTGCCTGAAAATTCTCTGAAATCATGATGTTAGCTCCAAAAATTTCATAAAACAAGATAGCAAATCTCCACATCAAATAATAAGCTAATGAATTGATTCGAACAATGTAACCAAAATCAGTGAATTAATACCATATAATCTTAAGGACATAATCAATACAGGTGGAGTTCTGCTAGGTTCAACAATGAGTCTTATTCTGTTTTATTACAATAGGAATTCTTCAAACAGCTTTAGAGTGGTGAAATCCACACTAAAAGGGTTTCAGACATGAATTGATACCATTGAACATAAAAATATAACTCTCATGGTTTCTTCTTTAGGTTTGTGATATCACCATTGAGTGATATCACTGCTGTAATTTATGATTATGAAAACAGTTCTGAATTATTTCCACAATCATGTTCTTTAGTGCATAATACGAGTCACCTTTAGGCAGAATCTCGATCACACAAAAATCCCATAAAGCTAGCATACAAAATCATCAAGCACGTATAACATAATCACCTTTAAGAAAGTAATGTTATAATGCTTAAAACTTCATCCTCTACTGCATAATGTTCCATGTTAGATCACATTTATATTCTTTAGAAAATTTCAAAATTCATCATATTACATAAAACACAATCATTTGGCTTCTAAAGAATCAGCCTAGAACACAATTAAGATTCTACATTAGCAAAAATTTCAGTTGGTTATAGGTTAATTAAGCCTAATTTTGTCCGATGACCTTCATAAAGCTATCAATGGTGAAAAAAAAATTAATTCGAGTTTAAAGCAGCAAACCCAAAATTGATATCAATCAAGTAAAAACCCAAACCATCAATCCATGTAAAACAAGATATGGTCATTTGAAAATTTTTTAAAAAAAAAAACTAAGATTTTACCATCGATTACAGCTAAAAGGATCTACGAATCATCTTTAAATGTGTATGTACCTGACGATGGATATCAAGAGTGATTCGCAGCTGAAGGTCAACTGAAAATCAGTTGTATGAAGATTGCGGAAGCAAAAGGATCAAAATTCATTTCAAGCTGGTTTTAGGTTTTGAAAACGGCGGTAGGCATATTCGGTACTTAGGGAGAAATTTTTATTTTTTTTTATTTTTTGAGGATAAAGCATTGTCGCCGCACCGCTTAAGGAAAAGACTCTTTATTTTTAGGTCTCTAAGCCCTTGTCGGCCAGAAGAAGTTTAAACTTAAAATTTCTTTTAATGAATATGAATTGCACATACAAGGATGAACATATATTAAGTATATGAATAACATCTAAGTATTGATGCCGTTAATTCTTAATTCAACTTAGATTAATTTCAGTAATTGAATTCTTAAGCATGTTGAAGCTTTGGTACCACATGTAAGAATAATTCTCAAGTAATCTAACATATAAATTCAACTAAATCTCAAGAACCACAATACCATATATATAACAATTAATCTTAGATGATTAAACTAAAGAATACATACTTGAGGAAGACATGATTTTTCTTAATCCCAAAAGTCGGTCTTTTCCTCTCTATCAATAATCAGTGAGTTTCTATTTGCTTATGGATAGGTTAAGCACTTTAGAATGAAAACATAATTATTGTGAGAGCAGGGACCAAACATTTATAGAAGTCTTACGAGAAGTCCTCCTATCAAGGAACCTATATCTCCTAATTAAACAATAACATTAATAACGCTGTTATTGTTTATGAGTTTTTATTCATTAATGAGTCTAAAGAATTTAATAAATTTGAGAGTTCATAAGTCGATAGAACTCTACTAACTTGTGCCTTAGCTAAAGGCGCTATAAATCCATCTATACTCATAAAAAATCTTACAAATCCTTGTTGGACAGCTTGTCCCCGATACTGCAACCCCGCCAGATTAGAGAGAATGAGGTTGCAGACAGGTGGCTGGTGGGAGATGACAACGTGACCTAAGCAAAAATCTAGTAAATTGTTGGAATATTATCCAGTATCACATGCTCTCTTAAATCAAATTGAAGGAATAATTGTAAGTCAACGATTTTTCTGGAGCGCACACGAGAAGTTAAAATAAGTAAACTGTAAAAACCTTGCTAAATTCAAGCACTATGTTTGATTGCCCAGAAAACGTAACGAATACAAAGCAACCTATATCTAATCAGTCTAATGCGTTATTAAGAGAAATTGAATAGGTTGTTTTGCTCTAGGGCCGAGACGAGTCGTGTCTCGAATGATATGCTTTCATGGTCATTACTAATAGTTTAAGGGACAATAAGAATAAGGAAAAACAGAAGATGCAAGAACAAATACATTACCATTTACCAGAGAAGAGAAGGTTCTGGAGGGCCGACTCGCGCGTTGCCGCTGTCTGGCCTCTTGGAGAGGAAATAGACAAAGTTGAGAAACGAGGAAGAGCCAATTAGGCAAGAAGGCGAAAAAGAAAGCAAGCAAGCTGAAGGATAATGGGCATCTAACGAAAGCCCACTTAGGAATATGGATGGACCGGTATTTTAAAGGTTGGGCCTGTAATATATTGTAGTATTGATAAGATAATTGTTTTACAAAATTTCATACGTAGAATTTTATTTTGGAATGTATTATCAATTAACTAATCATTTTATTCACTAATATTTTCAGAATCTAATCGATTTTGTTATAGAATTACAGGTATTTTTTTTATCCTATTAAATTATTTTATTTTATTTATTTGTAGGTAATTTAACATTACGCATATTTCTTACTTCTCCATTATTTTTTTAGAGGTTCATTATGTATAATCTACCTATTGCAATGTAACAATCCTACTTAACTCACCCATAATCTATCTATCGCAGTTTAACAATCCTACTTAACTTATCCATAATTTACCTACTGCAGTAGTAATACTCAACAATATTCATAACAATTAAGCACAGATAAAAAGAGACAGCAATCAAATTACCACAACGATGAATAACAATATTCAACACAAGCAATAACAAAAATACATACTTTCTCCAAAGCCAAAAAAAAAAAACCACAACAAATCTGAAGAATAAAAAAACGAACTAAAATTCCCCTAAATCAGGTACTTTATATTTATATACTTCAAAAAAAGTAACACATCATTTGAATTCCTCCAAATTCTTCATATCTAATAGATGATAGACCAAATTCAAAATTTTAAACAATCGGATAAGGAACCCTAGGAAATTCAAACAAAAGAAATGGGTTTATCAGAGCAACAAAAAAGAAACTTAAGTTTGATAAACCCTAAAATTATGGATTTTGTTTGCTCACATTATGCAGAATATGTAATATCATATGTTTGTAATTTTTGAAGAAATAGTAGACTAAAAGTAATGCTGAATTTTGATATACAATTAAAAATTTAGAATTAATGTTAATTATTGTTACTATTTATTGTAGTGAACTAATATATAATTTTGACTCTAAAACAGGACCTAATTATAATTACCCCTTATAAAAACTACGAAAAAATCAAAACTAAGCCCAGTTTGATGGCCACGGGTTTTAGGTTTCAATTTTGGCGCTTGAAATTTTGGGGAAAGAAGGAATGAAAGAGTGGAGGATGGATAATGGAAGAGATGTAGAAGAAATTATACGGAAAGGGGACATAAAATGAAAACTAAAAGCCGAGGTGTGTTAAGCCTATTTAGATTTTATTTCCTGGGCCTATTATGCATATTTTGAGGTTTTTAATTGTAGGAAGCGAAACTATACAGGAGGAGGAAAATAAGCATCTTAGACATCTGTGAGAACCAACCAACCCTGATTTGTATTCGGGTTCAAACTTCAAACAAGGGTAAACCCCTTTGAAAAAATCGATTTGCATGGGCATTTGTATGATCTATTTGACGGTTTTGCACCTTCATATATCTATGGAATATCTATGGAATCCATGCCTGGTTAATCTTGCTTTTGTTTTTGGTATTATCGGGAATTAATTTCTTTTGGGAATGGTGCAGGGTTGTTCCTGACAGTCCCTCAGAACGCTTGATGAGACTCAATACCACTAGAAAACTGGCTTTGAAGAATAAGGTTGCTTTTGGTACTGGTGGTTACTGGTGTGCTCCAACCATAACGGCAAATATGGCATTTGTGAGGGCAATTTCACAAACGGCGAGGTCTTTGTTTACCATTGAGCACAGACCACGAGCTTTGACGGGTGATTAATACGATGGTGTCTCGTATTAAGAAGTGAGCTTGCTTCCATGGACGTCAATGTAAGGTAACTTCAATCTACTTTTTCAATTCAAGTGGTTGGACCTATATCTATCTATTAGATCAAAGGTGTGTTGAAAATGATTATTAGAATATTCTCTAGAATAAAAACGTTTTGTGAGATTGTTGGAATGTTATGCAACGACTCATGAATTGTTTCCTTCCGCCTGCAAACTTATGATGTATTTAATTTGAAGCATAATTGTTGCTGGTAATCAGCAAACAGATTTTTGAAGAAATGAAAGGTAAATGCCATGTATTTTTTTTACTTCCAAATTCTTCTTTATTAGGAAGCCAGTTTAGCATCACACATTATGATTCTTTTTGTCTTGTGCACGCTTGACTGCTTTGTTCACTGGGTCTTAAGGTCAAACTGTACAAGGGGAAGAGAAAAAATGGGAACTTTTCATGTATTTGATGATTCTCCTCTTATTACAAAAGAAAATGGAAAGAAATCTTATGTTTATGGCGCATGGAAAACTGCTCTGATTAAAACACGTATAGACAGTAATCAATCCTTCCATCCCAAAGGGAAAAGATAGGGAAAAGTGTTGACCCAAAAAAATAAAAAATAAAAAAGGAAAAAGAAAGAAGACGAGGACAGAAATGCAAAAAATAAAAAAAAAACAGCTCCCATCCCCAAATTTGTAGATTATTTCAAAGCTTCAGTCTAGTTCTTCAGTTATTAGCGTTAATGCTGCTAAAATTATTAGCAGTTAAGCTGTCCACCAACAAGCATTCCCCCACGATCCTGACCTTCCTGAGCTTCAATTTGCCTAGTTTGATTGCTACTGGAACATCGGCCTTAATATCCAAGGGGATGCGTCCAGTTTGTTGTTGCTGTTGTTGCTGTTGAAGTGCATTCATCAAAATATACCGTATTGTGTTTGGCCAGTCAAGGCCACATTGATTAGTGTTTTGTCCTGGTGACCTTGGTAAAACTTTGGTAATGTCCCTTGACAAAGCCTTGTGTTTGTATACCAGATACTCAACCGGCCACCTTGTGCATAGTAGGCTCTGCTTATTGGCCGTTCACGTCAAATTTAGTGTATAGGACCCTGATTGAGCCTTAAATCGCTTATCTTCAAGCTATCAACTGAGTAATTAGGAAGTTTTGGATGGCAGATAAAAAATGAATACCAGCATTGGCTCCTATTATTCTCAATACAAGAAGGATACCAATTATCCAACAGATGCACCTGCACCAAGTAGATGATAGTGAGCTTCTCTTTCTTGGTGGCTTTTCCTGGTTTAAGATTGCTGCCGCTGTTACTGGTAGTAGGTGTAATTGTAACGGAGCAGGGTGATCATTATGCTGAAGCAGCTGAATTTTCTCTGTCTCTGTCTCCCTTTATTCTGTTTGTCTCCGTTGATGAAACGTGTGCCTCCGGCAGTGGCACTGCCACCGCCACCGCCACCGCCACCGCCAGAGGTTTAGATACTGTTGGTGGTGGTCCCTCCAGATCCGCAGCAGGATGAACTCTCTGATAATCAGCCATGTTAGCCATTGTTCATTAGCTTCCAGCTCGACAACTATTACTAAAGGAGATGAGATATAGATTGATAGATAGAGAAATAGATAGATGATGGATTGATATAAATAGACTTTGGAGTTTATTTTTAGGGAGAAAAATGTCTGCTCGCTCACTCAACCTCCTCAACTACCCACAGCAACAAATACAACTGCAGCCTTGCCAGCTTGCCAGCCTGCCGGGAGTATTTATTATCATATCAGATGTAATGTAGATGTGGATACTATACTGGTGGTTCAGCAAAGCTATAAAACTAATGAAAACCAAGTTATCGTGTTTGATCAATTTCAATGGGGTTTAGTTTTGTGACACTTGCAACTATACCTGCGCCGTCCGTGCTTGCTTTAAATGAGGTTTAGCTTTGTGACACTATTGCTTGCTTCCTACGAATTTTTTTTTTGTTAAACAAAAACATTATATAACACCAGCAAAACTGATCTCAACAGAAACAAAGAGACAACTCAACAATGGACACAGAGGTGTAGCAAACTCAGCAAAGAAAACCACATGAGGTCACAAAGGACCCCCATAACAACCCTACCTAAAGGTTAATGTTCCATCTTAGAGTTTCCAACGCATTTATGTTTGAAGCCCTAATAATCAAAATACTTAAACGAGACCTAACCATATTACAAATAGAAAGAAAGACAGCGTCTGGAGACCTTGGAGGGTGCCCAAACACACGATAGTTACGTTCCAGCTAGATCCCATAAACAGAAACAGCAAGAGTAAGTTTGTAAGCAATAGATCTAAAAAACTTATCACCCTACCAGCTGGCAAGCAGGGGGATAAGATAGTTCTACGAAGGAAGCTGCCACGAAATCCCACATCAAAGCAAAACACGCTCACACACATAAGCAGAGAACTGACACTCAAAGAATATATAAGAATGAGACTTAGTAGCAAGATTGCAAAGAAAACACATATCATTACCATGTGCAGTCAAGTTCCTCAATCTATCTAACATAGACAACTTGCACTCAATAGCAAGCCACAACATAAAGCTCACCCTAAAAATATGACCAGAGAACCACACCAAACGATACCAAGAGACACTAGGATCTGAACAAGACAAACTATTCCACAACACTAATCATCCTCTCAGCAGCAGCAACACTAATCAAACTAATCATCGGAGAAAGAGGTGAAGGCCAACACCAGCTCGAGCCATTAATCACAGAACTAACTCTAGCATGAGCAGCCAACCCAGAATCCCCAACCATCTCATTACCCACCAAAACTCCTAACGGCCCCACTTCTAACCAATAATCACACCACAGAAACACATCAACTCCATTCTCATTCACCGTCTTAATGAAAGGCCTAACAAGAGGTCTTACCTTAAGCAACTTCCTCCAATTCCAAGAACACTGAGTAAGAGGGGTAAGACACCAAAAACACATTCGACGAATAAAATAGGTCCTGACCCACCTACACCAAAGACTGGACTTCTCAACATCAAACAGAGACCATATATGACGCGCCATAAGAGCCACATTCCACAAGTGAAGGCGTCGCAACCCCAAACCACCTTCCACCTTCGACTTGCAAATTTGGTTCCACACAACTTTAACATAGTACTTCCCACAAACATTACCAGACCACAAGAATCTTCGGCACTTAAGCTCCAGGTCACGAAAAATTTTCTTCGGGAGGAAGAGATGAGAGGATCAAAAAACCTGTATACTGGACAACACAGACTTAATTAGCTGTAACAGACCAGCAAAAGAAAGCTTATAGTGCTCCCAACTACTAATTCAGCCTTCCATACGCTCCAAAAGAGGACGACAAGCATAGAACCCAAGTTTAGAAGAAATCAGAGGGATGCCTAAATAACGGATAGGTAGGGACCCTTCACCAAACCCAAAAATCCTCATAATCCGACCCAGAAGATGATTAGACCCTCTTGTCACAAAAACATTACTCTTGGCCAGATTAGGGACCAACCCCGAGGCTCTGGATAACATCGCTAAGGTATCATTAATAACTTTAGCAGAATACCTATCACCATGACAAAAAACCAACAAATCATTCGCAAAATCCAAATGAGTGAGCCCCACTTTGCCACACCTCCAGTGATACCTAAACCGAGGGCATAAAACAACCTTAGCCTTCAACATCCGAGATAGGATTTCCATAGCAATGATAAAGAGATACGGCGAAAGAGTGTCCCTTTGCCGTAACCCCCGCTTTCGGGCAAAGAATCCCACCAATTCCCCATTGACAGCAACCAAAAATCTAGGTGTGGATATGCATTCTTCCACCCAAGCAGCACCACTTCGTGCTTGCTTTAAATGGGGTTCAGTTTGTGACACTTTCAACGATGCATGCACCATCTGTGCTTGCTTCCATATTTGACTGCTAGCTCCTACGAATTTCCAGCACTATTCATATTTCTCTACTTACTTGGTCCCAAATTTTGCCCTACTACGAATTTCCAGCACTTTTTCAATTGTGTGGTTAAAAGGTCATTTGTTTTAAGTAGTCTCCATGAACTAGAGAAACATAAAGAAATTAATATTTCACTTCAAAATTTATTGACAACGAAGAAAGAGGTTCAAATCTTTGTAACTTTTCAATGCAGAACTTTTGTTACTTTCCTTCCCTACCCCTCTCCAGCCCACGATAAACAACTTCTATTAGGTAATGTGAGTATATGTGGTAACTAAACCTTACATATGAGATAATCTATAAGATAATCTGCTAGGGATGGTCAAATGGGTTTTTTGAGGGTGTGGGTAAACCTTTATCCTACATGGGTACAAATGAGTTTTATATATGTTGATGCAAAAATTGTACCAACGAGACTGTAAAGACACGCACGCACACCAAGACACAAGAAAGTACGTGGTTCACCCAAATCGGGCTACGTTCACGGTGTTTCCTCCCTCTCATTAATAATATGATATTTGTACAAATATATGGCTCTAAGTCTTTGAGAGATAATAGTGTTTGTAGAGAGGGTGAAGAGGTTGAGTCTCCAGAATAAGGGAGGAGGCTCCCTATTTATAAGAGTTATCTAGGGTTAGGTCATGGTTGTAGTAGTGATGGGCTTTGAGGCATGGGCCTTGTGTGATCTTTGAGGTCTTCTGGTGGGCTTGTCCTGTAGTCCAGTCTAGTATTTTGGCAGGCCCGTTGCTTGGTCAGATTTCACGTCAACAATATCCATTCATACTCATCCTCAATTTTTGAGGGTTTACCCAAACCCTACCTATTGAGTAATGGGTACCCATGACATTTTATATTTATTTTCTCCTTTCAATTTTTTTTCCTTGTGTTTCATTTTATTTTAACTTCTAATTTTTTATACCTTTCAATTTATTTTGCTTTTCATTTTTCTTTTACTTTTTATTTTTTATTTTTTTTATTTTCATTTGTCTTCAACTTTTTATTTTTAACTTCTAATATTTTTTCCTTTCAATTTCATTTGTTTTTCATTTTTTTCAAATCCTCTCAATTTCTATTGGAGTTTCTGTTACAATCCGTCTTGAAATTTAAAGTGAAAATTAGTAAATGACCAATTTACCCTTCTATTCTTAATTATCAAAATTTGTCGAGTTGATCAAGACTAGTGAATGAGTTATTTGAGAATTTGAATCCGAAAACTTTCCAATTAAATGAAGAATGAGTAATAAATGTCGAAATGAAATTCAAAACTTGAAAAAAAAAAAACTCGTTAGAAATTTTATTATAAACAATTTTTAAGAATTTATAAAACTCCCTTTAAATTATTTCATGGTTGTGAAATCTTAAAAAATTTATATAGTTTACGTTGATTTTTATTAAATCATTTAAAATGAATTATTTAAGTTCTTAAAAAAATTGATGTTAATATAAATTCGTAACATTTTTGTGTATAATTTTTTTGATGAAAAATGAAATAACTGATATTTAATTGAAATAAAGTAATTTTAAATAATAATACCTAATAAATAATAATAATAGTAAGAATAGAAAGAAAAAAAATTAGTAAAGGGAAGAAAGTGTTAAAAATTCATAGATAATTTGAAAAATGGATAAAGAATATACTTTGAATTTAATGGGTATTAAATACTCTCAATACCCAGGGGTAAATCCTCACCCTATCCATTAAATGATGGGTAAATTTTTATCCATCTAATTTCTACCCATTTCAACAATACCCATGAGTACCTATAACCGTGGATAATTATGCCGATCCCTATAATCTACTCTCATATCATGAAGAAAATTGAAGTTCCATTTCAAAATAATGCCAACTATCATGAATCTCAAATTTCTTAGTAGTGTAGGACTTTAGGAGTGAGGAATGAGGAATGTCAATTTAATTTATATTCATTCTAAATTCCCAATTTACGAATGCCATTCAAATTAATGAAAAATCTATTCTTTTTTTTTTATTTTTTTTATACAAGATATTGGAGAGATTACAATATATAAACATTAAAGATCGACATCACCCAATGAAAATCAAATCCAAAATCTCCCACATACCAAATAGATTGATTGCCAAATCTACTCCAAAATCTCTTATATACCAAATAGATTGATTGCCAAATCTACTCTTACGAAAAGGATTAGTTACATAGTAGCATAGTAAAGAGTACTAACTAATAAATACACGAAAATATTACGCTTCATAATTTGTCAAATCATTTGTTATCATATCTATGTATTTTGTTATTGTAAACTCTACAATCCACTACAGTTTAATGATGGTGATTTGTATTCATATTAATTAAAAAATAAAAATAAGAAGTCTACAATTCACTAATATTGCAACAAGGAACAGTTTTCGTTTTGACGCACGAATGATTTAATCACTGATAATCCTCCACAAATACTCACTTCCAGATAAGAAGTTAATCAGAATGATTTGTATTCATACTAAGACTCAAAACAAAGGGAGCTAATTCTGCACTTCTTCTATCAGTGTTACTCAAAACGAACAAGAGAAATTAGTCTGTCATGTGGATGACACAACGCAAGCACTTCCCTTCTCTCATGAGATTAAAAGCTTTATTGATGTCGTTGAATTTCACATTATGCGTTATGTACTCATCAACTTGGATTTCCTGCAGGTAGAATTTCTGGGTATGTAAGTTAAGGCTATACTTGTACATATAGATATAGGTGCCTATAGATATATAGATAGATCGCCATAAGAGAAAAAGATGGATGGAATGAAAAGAAAAGAAAATTAAGCAAAGAAAATGCTAGTTTTCTTAACCAGAATAACCACGATTGGTCAATGATCAACAGGACAAGAAAGAAAGAGCTGATAAGCAAAGAGAACTAATCTAACGTTACTGGCTTACTGACCATGAAGTAGTTCTCAAACTTTAAAATTAACATCACAACGCAGACAAAGGAAGGCTTCATTATTATTATATTTTCATTTTTCTTCAATAGATTTCCTGGCTACAAGAGACGCACTAAATTCTACAACTACAGGAGGAGAAAGGGCAGTTCATATTAGAAGGGAAAACAGATTTATTGAAGCTTTTTATGAAGTTTTAATTGGCATTACCTTTTTTGTATACATGTCTACCAATGAAGGGAGATCAGATTTAGGTTTCCATCCCCCAAATAGAGAACCCTTCAATGTTCTTCCGGTAAGAAAGTTCCCATAATGAGCTGTTATTTCGGGCTTCACTTTTGGCACACCAAGTGTAACAGTCAAACCCCATCCCTTCAAACAAACCCCAGATAATAATGAGGCAAAGTTCAATGAGCCCATGAATAAGACTTCACCAAATACAAAAGATAAAATTATTATTATAAAAGAATGCTTAAAAAAGACAAAGAAGCCCTGAGATATGAGAAGTTTACCTCGCAACATGCCTGTAATGCAGTAGTTACCATTCCAGTGTCACCTATACATTCAAATGTGTAATCTGCCCCTCCGCCTGTCAGATGCTTAATAACCTGAAAGAGAGAGTTAGCTTACACGTAAGCTCAAACCAAATGAAATTCATGTTCATGCATTAGTGTTCCTTACTCATATCCATTGCAGTACAAAATTCACTTATCTCTAATTAGACGAGAATTTAATGTAGCGGAAGCACTAAAGAGGTTAATGTGATGCATGAACCAAGTTCCCTTATAGAATTCATCAGGAGGTGAACTGTATGGTTGTTTTTTTTTAGTTCAACATTACCTGTTGAATAGGTTCTTTGCTGTCATTTGGGTTGATAAATTTTGTAATTCCAAAAGCTTTTGCTGAACCAATAATAGCATCATGATTTACCAAGATACATGCAGACTTGTACCATAAAACTGTAGATAGAAGCAGAAACGAAAGAAAAGAAAAAATCTGAGTACCCTTGTCTCCCTTTTCAGGATTAGTGTCAACACCAATTATTTGAGATGCTCCCCTAAGTTTAGCACCCTGCGCAACCTTCATACAAGAAACCATCGTTGTGTAAATCATGCTGCTGTCATTTCTGTGAACTTTAGTGGTAAAGCTGTTAACAAGTCTCAGCACTTACAGAGAGGCCTACAGTCCCAAGACCAAATATCACAACACTTGATCCATTAGATATATCAGCAACATTCCAAGCTGCACCCAAGCCTAAAAATATATCCACATAAGTTAGACATGTTCTTCCTTGATGAATAATTGTCATCATCATTAGGGGCATGTGAGGACTATCATATCCCCTTTAGCATATCAAGGCTATATATGCATATATGAATACCTCTTAAGTATGTATGCATGTATGAATTACAGAGACAGAATGAACAGTTATGATGGTAATATCATGATTTGGAACTACCTGCAGCTACTCCACAGCTGAGAAGGCAAACTTTCTCCAGAGGCACAGCAGAGCTGATTTTGACAGCACATCCCGAGTGCACCACAGTATATTCACTGAAACTTGAAACTGCACAATAATGATAGATGGGCTCCCCTTTTATGGAGAAGCGTGTCCTCTGATCACAGTGCATTACACCTCTCCTTTCCAGCCCAAGTAGTTCACATACGTTGCTTTTGCTTGATGTGCATTGCCTGCATGTCCCGCATTCGCCAATGAACACTGTTAGCACATGGTCCCCTTCAGTGAATTCAGTCACTTCCCGACCAACGCTCTCAACAATCCTGAAAAGTTTCTTGGAAATTAGTATCACACTATACAGTAGAGTGCTTAATTGACCTTCCTCTTCTACAAACATTTTCATTGACCTTCCTCTTCTACAAACATTTCAATGCTTATCGATATCTTCTCACTCTTTTTTATCTCCGGTATAAAGTTATAAGTCAAAATGTCCTATATTTCAAACCTTACGTCGTTTATGCTTAGGAAATGAATTATCAGTGCAGCGAACATATGCACAACAATGCTTGGCTCTTCACAGTGGGAAGGATGGTACCACTAGTTTGTTTATTAGCTCTGCATAATCTAGCAGATAAGAGGCCGGTTACTTGAATGGGATGTTAAGGTGGCCTGATCGTTGGAAACCGCTTCTGTTTCTATATATAGTTCCTCAATTCCATGTAGCTACTTACGTTTTTATACATAGTTTCTCAATTCCATGTAGCTAGTACTATAATGCACCACTATAATAAGCTAATCACTTACCCTGTAGCTTCATGGCCAAATATCCGAGGAAATATGGCCTGCAAATAATAGAGAGGAAATGGTGAAATACTAGCATTTTCATGGATAAATTCTATTGGAATAAAATAATGCTACACAATTCCAGAGAATTCTAGAGAAAACAAGATGAATGAAGATGATACATGAAAGATATATTGGCATGAAGAAAACCTAGAGAAATCAAGATGACGATGTTGGTTAAATTCTAGAATCACAACATGAGATATTGTAACAGATGGACCTAGAATGGTCTAGTAAACTAACAACAATATGTGGCTAGGATGAAAAGGAACAATTCCACCGACCTCTTAGGTTGGTGACCTTGGCTCTATAAGTCAAGTTAAAGTGTATGAGTTTGTGGTCTGGAAAATAACCATCAAAGCAAATTAGCTTTAAACCCACTTCCTTGAAAGACTCATTTGTTCTTATAACAAAAGCTACTCCTTTTTTTTACCTCTACCCATTTAATTCAACCAAGATAAATCCTTAAACCCTTCACTCAAAATCCATAAACCCAACATAAACACAATCCAAAACATCAATGGTGGTATCAGAGCATCCAAAATTCATCAGTGGTATTAAAGTATCTCCAAAACTCATCAAATTCAGCCCTTATAACTTTACACAATGCAAAACATTAATAGTAGTGTCAGAGCATCAAAATCAGTGGTATCAGAGCATCTCCAAAGCTCATCAAATTCAGCCCTTTTTTACTGAATTTCTTAACAAGTATAACTTCATTAACTGGGAGGACAGCATCTCCAGAACTCAACAAACTCAGCCCTTTTTCTGAATTTCTTAACAAGTATAACTTTATTAACTGAGAGGGTATGAGTATTCTCCTGCATGAGGGAGAAGGTGAAAGATTGTTTAAAGAAAATCCATGTTCAGTAACCACTAATTTAGGGGTGTCGACATATAATCATCTTTTGGGTGTAAAAATACATAACCGATCCTTGGGAATATTGTGTCATCCAAGGCTAGTTGGAGAGCATATAGAGCCTTTGCATATCTTTGCTGCTCTTACTAATTTTAGTGGTAAAATGAATAGCCATTTAATAGGTCCTAGTAGGTTTGATTCTCAGAAAGTTAAAACAGGATACAATTCATGGATGGTAATATCTATAAAAAGATGTGCTTGGTTATTCACTTGGAGCTTTGGCTCCTTAGCTGTTATAATTCAGGTCCATTATTCGTTTAAATAGAAACTAAAAAATTATTTGTTTAGATTTATCTAATGTTAAAATTAAAATTCCAATTTGGTCCTTCTGTTTCGATGTAGAAATGTGCAAGTAGGTATCCCAGGGAAAAAGATAAATATACATGGGTTTATGTTTGTTCATACTCTCATTGTCAATAAGTTCAATCAAAGGTTTACCTATTTCTCGAGGAAGAAAGTATATTTGGCCTAGTGTAAGTGTTTTACTAGATCAATAAAGAATTAAGTATGAAACAAAAGTTTGAAGAAAAAGTAAGATCTATTTATTTTGGTTTAGAAGGTAAAGGGAAATAAAGCAGCAAAAAACATAAACAAGAAGAGGAGTACCTGAGATTCCCAGGCAGTGAGGTCACTGCGACAGAGAGAGGTACAGACAACTTTGATCCTTATCTCCAGTGGCTGAGGAGGACTCACATTCACTTCTTCTATCACCAAAGGCTTTCCAGCTCCCCATGCCACCGCAGCTTTGGATGTTTGATTAATCAATTTAGACGAAACAACAATAAAGGGTTAAAGACGGCGGATTTATCATAGTCAAGACAGTGTAAGATGTAATTTCTTAAGCCTTACTACATTAACAGGTTCGCATGATCTATCTTGATAATCGGAAAAGATGCTTATATATGTTCAACCGTAAGGAATTTTCCATGAAAAGGTTTTCCCAAAGAAGCTCATTGTTTAACATATACCCAGCTGCTTTTAGCAATTCAGCTGGGTTGTCTGCCTGTGTAGGTGTTATAGCCAGAAATCTGTCTTCTTCAGCAATCACACGCTTAGCATTAAATCAAGTTGCATCAACGTAAAACATACCTTTGCAGGTGATAACACGGGCTTCTTTTATTGAAGGCAGGGACGACATTTGCTCAAAGCAGCGTTTCTCTCTTAATTTTCAGAACTCAAAAGAGAGAGGCAGAGGAGGTGAAGAGTGGCGCAATTTGTTTGCAGTGAAATGGAAGAAAGCAAGGTTTTTTTTTTGGTCAAAAACAAATCGCCAAGCGGGGTTGGTGAAGGATTTCTCACCTAATCGTTGTACAGGCTACCAGACACCATCTCATTTTGTAACCAGTCTTCACTGTTTCTTTTTTAGTGTTTTTTCTTTTAATATAAAGGTTTATTAGTCACGTCGTCCCATTCTAATGTGCTGCTATAATTACACTTTTAATAGTATTATTGTTTTATCCGTTACCCTTTATTAGTCGAATACTTACATGACAATCTATGATTGATTGGTTAATTATTTATTAAAAAATTTAAAATCAAAAAATTAAAAAGGAAGTTGAACATGTGGGTTTCATTGTTCATCTTCCTTCATGTTCGAGACTAACCTATCCAATTTGCTCAAGCAGATGTTCATCGACCAATTGTTTGTCAAATTTTGCCGACAATGGATTAAAATTAAGAACCCAATCTAAAACAATCCCTTTGACCAAAACCCGCTTCTCCTCCTCATCCAATTTCCTCATCTTCTTCACGTCGTCCTCTGTTAACAAAATTAGAGAGCAAATAAACCTAACCCCAAAGACAAAACCCAAAATTTATCCTTTGCCACACCCAAATCTCCCAATCCGTCTAAACCCTAACCTTAAATTTATTGGAAAATCATCGGATTTGAATCGGTGCACTAGTCAATTCGTTTGAGATCGAGAGATAAAGGATGTTTGTGGCAATGTGTGGAAGCAAGAGGTTCTTCTTTGAAGAGCTTTCTCCATCACCACCCCCTCACCAAGAGGTTGTGATGTACTTCTTCTACATCTCCCATTCGCTTCTCCGAGCCTTATTATCTTTTCGACCAGCTTCGCTCAGCCTTTCCTCAAATGGACCCTCAGGACGACGTCTATAGAAAAGCAAAAATATGGAACCAAAAGATTCAATCTTTTAGCAAACAAAAAGCTCAATGACACAAGCTTCTCATGAATTTATCAGACATAAGCAAAAACCCAGTAAACTTCTCAATTTTAAACCACTTAGGCGATGAGAACGACGACGGCGCTAGCTTCCTTAATCATTTTTTCAGTAGTCTTTGAAATGAGTTTGGCCTTCACCACAATAGGCTGGCCCTAAGGCAGCGACCCCTTCCCCAACAACCAAATTTGTTAATAGCACAGATGAAAATATCGGTATATTTCGGTGAAATTTAGCCGAAATTTTACTAATTTGGGTCAATGACACATAAAAAGGGGGGAAAGATATTAACCAAAATTTCGATATATTTTCTTGTTTTAAGCTCATAGATCTCATTATGAGATTAAGACGATCTCATTATGGGCTTAAGACGATCGAAATAGGGCGTTAATTTGTGAAATTCAGACGTAAAATGAGGGTTTTTGAGTCTAGTTATGTCGTCGGGTCCGAAAACTCGAATCGCATACCCGACTCGTCAAAGAAGACGACACTGTGTAGGCACGTGGCCACCACACATAGAGGTCGTCCCCCGTGTGTGCGGCGGCCGTTCGCCTTCCATCCAATATGAAATATTTTTATTTTTTATTTTGTGTTTAATGGTACAATTTTTAAGTTAATTGGATACCATATGTGTATATTTCTGAATATCCAATATAATATGTGTTGATGCACAAAATGTGCCAACTTAGGGAGCGAATGCTACTCTGCCACGTGCTTTCAAAGAGACCTGAAATAGAAGGAATTTGTTAGTCGATCAGAGTATAGGCACCGGTGTGGTACCAGCTCAAAGGTACTCCGACGCCTAAGTCAATAGTCGATCTGAGTGTTAAGGAGTGGTAATAAGTGTATTGTAAAAGTAGTTGTCAATAGTAAATACTTAGTTACCTTTATGTGACAAATGAACCCTTTTTGTATGGGTGTGGTGAGTATAATAATTACATTCTCACGATGTGGGACAAATGTCAGCTGTTGTGGGGTCGACACGTGGACGTTGGGGGATGTCCACATGTCGGTGCTGGTTAGGCCCTACTAGGGTTTGCTTGTCTAAGTGGGCCTGGGTCTCTTGGGCTTGTGTTGGGCAGAGGTACTGGGCCCTCAGGTCGGTCTAGGCCTGACATACCAACCGACAGAGGGTGGTCCTCCAGAGTCTGCATGTGGCACGGTGCTAGTAGAGGGTTGAACCTATGGGTCGGTTTGGGCTGACGTGCCGGCCAACAGAGGGCTGGGCCTCTAGAGTCGGTTTGGGCTAATGTATTTGGTAGCGAATTGGGCCTCCTGATCGGTTTGGGCCGATATGATATGAATAGAAGTCCCCCAAATTGGTGACCGAGGTGGAATTTCTCAATTGGGGACTTGTAAAAAAGAGTGCTCGAGACCGCGTGTGCATGCCTCCAGTCCCCCAGGCGAGGGAGTGTGCCGAGCGGAGTGGTCTGCAGTGGGAGGCGGAGGGGAGATTGAGCATATGCGAGTCGATCGGTGTTGGCGGGGAAAACGAAGTCCTCCTGGGTTGTTTCAGTAGGTTCGAAGTCAAGGAGTCGTCGGTACCGCAGCTTGGTCAGTGTGACCGTTGATGTTCGTGACCGTTGGGTGCCAACTAGGCATGCAGGGGAAAGTGGGGTCTGTGGAAGACAGCTGGCAGGGTAATAAATGTAAAACGAGGGGACGTTTCGGCTGCTGACCTGCTTCTATAAATAGTGGGTGAAAAAACATTTTAACCTTTTCACTTTCTCGCATTTCTGGTTTCTAAGATTTGTCGGTGTTGAGGCGATTTCCGATAAGCATTTCCGATAAATTCTACAGTGGTGCGATTTTCGGTGAGGATGACCATCGCTTAATCACAAGGTATGACCTTCTTCCTTTGCTGTTTTTCGATTCAGTGTGTTGTTTTGATTTTTTCCTTTGGTATGAACTGTGGATGAACTGGGGGTCGTAAGCTGGTTCGATCCTGGGAAAATAGTGGTCGGTGACCAATAAGTGTTTTTTGCTGTCTTTGTTCGCAGTGTTCCGATGTTTGACAGAGATAGCCAGCCGAATGAAGTATGGGACTACGACGAGGAAGACCGACAAAGCTCCTCATTGGACGTAGGCCCCTCGGTGGAGGACACACCGACTAGGAAAACTGCTAAGGTGATCAGACCGGAATGTCGGCTTCCGGTCGGTCCAGGATGGAAAAGACGCAGACCAGTAGGAAAGGGTCTGTCGGTCAAGCACACTGCAGATGGCGGAGGGTCCAACTGGGGAGTCTATCGACACGGTGTTGTGGTCGATAGACACATATGAGAGCCGGGAGACAGAGGCATCGATAAAGAAATTCCGGTCTGCATGGGCGATGCCCTCAGATGTGGAGCTGCGGGTGGTCGATCCCACCGAGCTGCCAAGAGAGGCGCCCGAGGGTTGGGCCTTGTTCTATACCGAGCTGTGCAGTCACAGCGTCCAGCTGCTACTGCACCCCTAGCTAAGGAGGATGGTCCGAGGGCTGGGCGTGGCCCTCGGTTAGTTGAACCCGAATGTCTGGATCATTCTGGTCAGCTTATATGTCGCATTCGTTAGAGTGGGAGAAAAGCCACCGACCTATGCTCAGGTCGTCTACCTCTACGAATTCGCACAGCAGCATCAGATGACGAATTCCCCGATACCATGTCGGTGTTTGGTACTTAGTGTCCTCAGTGTTAATGTGTGAGAGGGTAGCTCGGTAAATGTGTTAAACTTTAAATCAGCGCTCGATAATGTGTTGAGCAAACAAAAATTAAGAAACTTGCCATTGATAATGTGTGGGTCAAACGAGGACCAGTACAATGAGAGTCGACGGGCGACGTACAGTTAAATGTAATACCGCTTGAAGTGGTCGGCATTCCATGGATGTCCGAGGATGTGGCCGTCGGAGTCGGAGAGCTTGTACGTCCCGGGTCGGCATATCCGGGTGATTCGGTAGAGGCCTTCCCAATTGGGACCAAGAGTGCCTGTCGATCGGTCTCGGGTGGCAAGGCTGACCTTTTGAGTACCCAGTCCCCTACTTGGAAAGTGCGTGGTCGAACCTTAGCGTTGTGATATTGGCAGAGCCGCTGCTTGTGGGTGACATTTCGAAGGTGGACCTTTGCTCGGTGTTCTTCGATTAAGTCCAGGCTCAACGCCATCTGATCATCGTTCTGGTCGGTGTCATAGGTTAGGACTCGGTATGATTCTCCATCAACCTCTGCGGGCACGACCGCTTCAGTGCCGAACGCCAAAGAAAATGGGGTCTCATTGGTAGCCATTTGGTATGAGGTTCGGTACGACCAGAGTGCACTTGGTAGGAGTTCTACCTATTTGCCTTTTGCTTCACCGAGTTGGGTTTTCAATGTGTGTTTTATGATCTTGTTGGCGGTTTCGACCTGCCCGTTGGACTGAGGGTGAGTTAGTGTTGAGAAACACAAGTTGATGCCATACCGAGCACAGAAGGCTCTAAAGCGGGCGTTGTCGAACTGCTTGCCATTGTCAGTGATGATTGTGTGCGGGAGGCTGAACCAGCAGATGATGTTCTGGAAGATGAAAGTTTCGATCTGGGCAGGTTGTAATGGAGGTGAGGGCCTTGACTTCAACCCACTTGGTGAAATAATCGACCGAGACAACTGCGTACTCGGTCTGCCCCTTGCCTGTTGGCATCTTACCGATCAGGTCGAGTCCCCACTGAGCGAAAGGCCATGGACTGAACATGGGCGTCAGGTTCTCAAGCGGGAGCAGAATGAATGGGGCAAATTGTTGACATTGGTCGCAATGCCGAGTGAGGTCGGTTGCGTCAGCATGCATGGTCAGCTAGTAGAAACCTTGGCAGAAAGTCTTGTGAGCGAGTGATCGGGGGTCCAAGTGGTTACCGCATACCCCAGCATAGATTTCCCTCAAGAAGAGTTTCTCGGTCGGTGAATCGATGCATTTGAGTAGAGGGAGGGTTACCCGCCCTTATATAGCTAACCGGTGATGAGGGTGTATTGAGCGACCTGCCGACGGATTCATTTGGCCTCGACTCGGTCTGCTGGTATGCTCTCGTCGATGAGGAAGTGGACGAGAGGGGCCATCCAAGTTGAGCTGGTGTCGACGTAGAAAACTGAGGAAGGCGAGGTGCTTGGCTGATGCAGGACTTCGATTGGAACGTGTCGACCGGTCCGTTCGTCCAAGGACGATGTGAGGAGGGTAAGCGCGTCAGCATGGCTATTCTGGGATCGGGGGATCCATGTGATGGTGTGGGCATGAAAACCATTCAGGTGAGACTGAGCCAGAGTTTTGTATTGTGTCATGAAAGTATCCTTAGCTTCATACTCATCATTGACCTGATTGACGACGAGTTGGGAGTCGTTGTAGACCTGTATCTGCTCAGCCTGCATATGCTTGGCCAGACGGAGGTCAGCAAGCAGAGCTTCGTACTCAGCCTCGTTATTGGAGGCTTTGAACATGAAACGAAGCACATACTCCAGTCAGTGCTTGTCCAGGGTGGTTAGGATGAGCCCGACGCCAGAGCCCTATGACAAGCCGAGCCGTCAACGTGGAGGAGCCAGGTAGACCGGTTGGCATCTATGGTAGGTCGAGATGTTGATGCTTGTGTCGTGTTGGTAGGGGCCTCCCGCTCGGTTGGTAGGTATGTGAATTCGGCGATGAAGTCTGCGACGGCCTGCCCCTTCTCGGCTGGGCGGGGGAAGAAGGTGATGTCGAATTCGCTGAGCTCGATCGCCCATATGAGGAGTTGACTGGAAGTGTCTGGTTTTTGCAGTACTTGGCGGAGCGACCGGTTGGTCAGGACAATGATGACATGCGCCTGGAAGTACGGTCGGAGATTCCAGGAAGATATGATTAGGGAAAAAGCAAGTTTTTCTAAGCCAGTGTACTTGTGTTCAGCATCTTGCAGTGCTCGGCTGACGTAGTAGACCGGGTGCTCTACCCCCTCGACTTTCCTGATGAGGACAGAGCTGACAGCGGAGTGGGAGACCGACAGGTACAGGATGAAGGATTCTCAGGTCTCTGGTCTGGAGAGCAGGGGTGCTCGGCTCATGTAGTCCTTCAGGTTGATAAAGACTTTGTGGCCCTACTCGGTCCAGGTAATGTTTTTGGACTGAGCCTTGAGAGCCTTGAAGAAGGGTACGCATCGGTTGGTGGCCTTCGAAATGAAACGGATCAGAGCTGCCACTCGGCTGGTCAGGCTCTAGATCTCCTTCTGTGTCTGGGGGGCCTTCATGTCCAGGAGTGCCTGAATCTTTTCAAGGTTGGCCTCGATGCTACGCTGGCTGATCATGAAGCCGAGTAATTTTCCTAAGTCAACCCCAAAAACACACTTGGCCAGATTCAAGCGCATCTTGAACCTTTTGAGGACTACGAATATTCGGGTAAGATTGGTGATGTGTTGGTTGGCCGTCTTGCTTTTGACGAGCATGTCATCCACGTAGACCTCCATGGTCTTACTGATCTGGTGGGTGAACATGTAACGACCCGTCCCGAATTCCGGGATTAGTTTAGTCACTAATCTTGATTAGTGAGGTTGAACGGTGGTTAGTAGGGCGGAATCGGACAAATTGTGCAAAATGACCGTTTTGCCCCTACGTGGGCAAAATGTTGACTTTTTGTTCGGGCGGTCAAATGGACTTTGACCGATGACCGTGACGTAGTTCGGGACGTCACGAGTTCATAGACAGGTGGCACGTTCGATTCCGACATTCGTAGAGAAAGTTATGGTGTTCGGAAGTTGAGGGGTATTTTTGGTAATTTGGCTTATTAGGGGCCAAATGTTGACTTTCTGATCGGGAGGTCTGATGGACGAGGGCCAAGGACCGTTACGTAGGTATCGTCGATACGAATCCAACGACAGGCGGCATGCCGAAATCGGAGATCCGACGACGACGTTATGGTCAAGGACGTGAAACGCGATTAACCGAGACTCGGAATAAAATAATAATATAATAATAAAATCTGATTACTTTAATCCAAACCAATCTGGACCCTTGATGAGTAACACATGTCATCATCTCCTTCCTTCCCTAATTCAGGGATCCTTGCTGGCCATTTAGGTTAATTAATTATTTCCTCTCCTCAAATCCTCACCCTTCATTTTGAACTCAGGATTGAATCCTGGCCATTGATCTCATCTGCTCTCTCTGTTTTTAAAACCATCAGAATATCATCCTCACATTTTCATTTCTTTCAACCCGTGCACTCTCACTCCTTGCACGATCACTCCACCACCTCACAGCCCAGCCTCACACACCAGTCAGCCCCAGACGAACCCCAGCCACCTTCAGACGCCGGCCACCACCACCACGGCCGCCCTGCACGGCCGGAAACCTCCCAGACCCGAGAGGAAACCAAACAACCCGACGCTGCCCAACCGTCCAAACCACCTCACCTGGACCTGAAACAACTTCATGTTAACATCACTGGAACCTTAGGATGACTCAGACCACGACTGGGCAGCCCACGGCGGCGACACGGCGGCGGTAAGTCCAGAAACCCGTGAAGACCCGATTTACTTCCCTGCCTTGAAACGTCCGTTTTTGACGTTATGAATGTTTGTTTGTTTTTGAGACATGTCCTAGGAACCTAGACGACCATTTTGGACCATGAACCACGGCCGGAATCTCGACGAGTCGCCGGAGTTGATGACCTGAGTTCTCAGCCGATTTTCCTGTCAGATTTCAGGTAGTTAAATCAACCTAAAAATGAGTTTGGATGTCACAGAACCGTAGAGGAGGTTATGACGAGTCCATAGGATCAAACCGCATCAAAAATGGTGGTCTGGAACTCGATCTGTGATCGGGTCAAGCCGCGGGTCGACGGCGACCCGGTTACAGACCCGGTTTCAGAACCCGGTTACTGTAGCATGACATCATCTATGTTGACCTGAGTGTTGACCTGGCGCGTGGGGGAGCGTGAAGGGTATTTTGGGGAAACTTCCAACATGACTTTTAATCTATTCGATGTAACGAACATTTTGGAATTGGTTTCGTGTCGATCGGACACCGTCTCGATAGTGTTCGGGATGTCCGAAGGTTTTAAATTAAGTTTAAAAATAAGTAAAAATTCGGGAAAATTACGGGACTTTGATAGGATGTTAATAATGAGGTTAGTGACCCTCTAATGTGATTTGGACAGGATTGGGAGTCCCGGTGATAGTGGTGTGGGCCGGGAGGGCCGGTGGCACGCGTATCGAGGCACACGGTTAAAACGGTCTGTGAGTGGACTTTGGTTTTATAAATTCTATGCATGCTTAAATGTTTTACATGGATTATGATTGTGATTGTATGATGTTGGTTTGGTTGTTGGTAAATTGTACGGTTTCACGTATTTCGAGGCGATTTACGTGCTTGCACGTAAATCGAGGTTTTCCGGTTTTACATGGATTTTCCATATTTATGACTTGGATATAATGTGATGAAATAGTTTTGAAATTGGAAATATGAACTCGGGCTTGAGGCCCAATTATGTTGGAAATTTCGGACTTGGAGTCCATTTGAGAATCGGGCCGGGGGCCCAGTTGGTTAATGAAATCGGGCCAGGGGCCCAGTTGGTATGAAATCGGGCTGAGACCCATTTGAGTTATGTTATCGGGCCAGGGGCCCAGTTGATTTACGAATTCGGGCCGTGGGCCCAGTTGGTTTATAAGTCGGGCTGCGGGCCCAGTTGGTTTACAAATCGGGCCGTGGGCCCAGTGGTTCATAAAATCGGGCATGAGGCCCAGTTGGATAATAAATGTGATTTCGGGTCAGGGACCCTATATTTATAATGGTGATTTTGGGTCAAGGACCTTAAATGGAATTACATGGTTTTATGGCAATTTCGGGCAGGGCCCAATGGTAATGATGTGGTAAAAGGATTTAATAAAACTGTTTTTCCATATACCATCTGGATACAAGGATATATGATGGTCTCCTCCAGATGTCTGGGACACTGGGGAAGTCACGGTGCATTGCCTGCGAGGGGTCATTATACGGAGCAGCCGGACCGTATGATGACTCAGGAGCAGGATTGCTATGATTGACGTCAGGGACGTCAGACATCAGGGATGTCAGATATATGGACCCGGAGAGACCCCGGGCAGCACGCGTAGCTTATGAAACCGTGAGATATGACGTCAGGGACGTCAAGCGTCTGGGACGCTAAGCATCTGGGATGCTGGTGATGGTAATGGTAAAATATGGATTAATGGATCTATGAAATGGCTTATTGGTTGGATATGTGTTATATGGTAAAAATGGTTTATTGGTTATGAAATGGTATGTCGGGTCAGGGACCCTAAATGGTTTTGGATTTATGGATTTATATTTATGGCTTTGGGCGGTGGCCCACATGGTTTTAATATTTATGGTTGTGGTATTCCACTGTTTTGGGCTGAGTTCCCACACTTGGTTTTTGGTTAACGGTTTTTGGGCTAAGGCCCTAATGGCTTGGTTGAGCAAACGTTTTGGTTACTGGTTTTGGTGGCATGCATACGTTTTTATTGGAGGGCATAAATGTCTTATAAATGTATTTGATGAACTTACTGGTTTTTGTCCACTCACAGCTTTTGGTTTTAATGCCCTTCAGGTTGATCATGGATGCGATTGCAGCAGAGACTGGGACATTGCACACCTCCTCCATCGGTCCTTGCGCACTCTGGATGGCCCGTTTGGGCAGTAGCTCTTGGTTATCCCTTGTCTGACACCCCTTGTTGGACGGGAGCGGGGCACATTCCATGGTAATCCCGGGGGGATTGGGATGGGTCATGTCAACTTGGTATCAGAGCACGGTTGCTCTTCTGTGTGCGCAGGTCGAGGGTGTGATGTCTCTTTGGGCTGCAATGCGTTATCAACCTGATAGATAGTTTTTGGGTTTGGATAGTGGATGGAGTGCGATTGGCCCGATACGCCGTGCGTTAATGTGATTCGACCCAAGTGGGGTTGATTGTGGTGAACTGGTATAGTGGGACCGTCGGTTCGGTCATGTGATATTAGATTGTTGAGCTGCTAGGTGCAGCTAGGTTCGGGGAACCTCATGTGAGTAATGGTCTAAAATGTGAACCCTTGTGGTGGTTTCTCGTGTGAGGGATGTTGGTTCATCGGAGTTGGCCGATGACCTAGTGGTGGAACCCACGTTGATGGGATGGTAGGATTGGATTTGATGTCTATTCGATGTCTAGACCGCGGGGTCGGTCAGGTTGTGAGTTTTATATTACAGAAAGCTGTTTGGTTCGGTTGAACCATAGGGTGTGATTGTGGAACTCTAGTATTAAAAAGGTGAACCTTAATTGTGGCTAGTGGATGAGAACTTGTGCTGCGACGAGCGGCTGAGGTCATGGATGACCATGTGGATGGTTCTGGTGAGTTTGGGCAGAACTATGGGATTCGATTTACGGATACGGTTCTGAGATAAATTATGGAATCCCGTGTTGGATCGGGTATTGGTGTGATGTGTGGATGCGGATCACGATAGCAATGACAGTTAGTCGGAAGTCATATGGAGATGACTGGCTATCGAGGGTAATTAGTGTGGTTATAATACTTGGGGATCAGGGGACGTTCGGGGAACGTTCATTTTCCTGATGAGGATTGTCAGAATAGTGGTACCCATAGTCGTGAGGTACGGGATCGTCGTTCCGTATGAACGGAGATCCAGGGTTGTCGTATTTGCACACAGTGTGCAGTATGGATGTTTGCGGGTTGGTACTTTTGTGCTGATGCTAGTATGGATGCCTGTGTGCTGATACTAGTGTTGTTGATAGTGTGTTGGTGCTGGTACTAGCGCTGGTGCTAGTGTCGGTAATGGTGTTGACGATGAGCCACACGTTGGGGTGTGACTCCGTCATGATGAACATATGTTCGGTCCTTGAGATTCGGTAGTGGTTGAGTGATGGACTGGATGGGTTCCAGTTAAGATCGTAATGTGTTGGGATAAGTTCCAATAGTGGTGAGATAACCAGTAAGGAGTGGATTAAAATGGTATAATTAAGACTTAAGAAATTTTGGGATGATTAGTGGATTTGGGGGAGTTGTTGGCAACTCCAAAATTTGTGCGATTTTATGTTTTTAAATATCCCTAAAATGTACATGGAAATGATTAAAACTGGAAAAGACGAGGAAAACCATTAGTGGTATAAAGGTAGGAATTTGTAATTGAGAACTTGGGAAACCGAGTGTTGAACCTGTAAAGGTTGGGATTTGCGAACGGAACTATAACGGATTGATTGTGGATACGGGGTTGTCCAAGTGAATTGAGGAGGTAGGAAGTCTAGTGGTTAGACTTGACGTCTTGTTGGGAGCATATCTGTTTCCAACATGGTTGGAACCTTAGTGTCGAAGAGAGTTGCAGACATTGACTGTAGTTACCAGTACGTTGAGCGTGTATTGGTTGGTGAGTTCTTGTGTGTTGCGAGGTCATTAGGAGGAGCTACGTGTTCGAAATTAGGTAAACGAGATTTTTCATTTTCTGCTTGGTGGTAGATGATGTTGGGGTACATGGCGTGGTGAGTGCAGTGAGTTTTGTTGCATCCACGTAGGATGAGTTTTTGTGTCATTATTTTGGATCATCCTTGGTTTTCCTAGGTGGAATGACAAGGATCGATACGAACTTGGGTGTGTGAGTCGTAAATGACGAGATTGAACTTCTTTTCGAAGTGGGGCCCGTATGGTATTCTACTCGGGTGAGTAGGTTTTCAAGGTAGTTGAATTTTGTCAACCTTAGACGTGTGGAGGTTGGATTGGCTTCCCTATGAAGTCAATCAAGTGTATTGAACGGGTAACCGATAGGTTCGGTTTTGGTGTGTCTTGGTAAATGTGAACGAGATTTCGGGATTTGGAATCGAATTTCTGGGTGACGATTCAGGATTCGATTTTGGAACTTGAAAGTATATTTCCGGGTTTGGGTACGGAATGGTTATTCCAAATGCTAGCTTACGGAATAATGATTTCGGATTCGGATTTGGATATGAATTAAAATTTGATGTCTGGGCTTGGATCCGGGATTTCTTACGAAATTGCGGATTCAGATTCGGAATTGGAACTAGATGTTGGGTGGAGTTTCGATTTGCCTCATGTTGGATTGGGCAAACGTACTCCATTATTGGAACGCGTTCGGCTATGACCTAGGTGGTTGTAGTCTGGTTATTAGGTAGATGTTTGTACTTCGTACTTGGGTCGAGGTACAATACCGTGTAGACTTGTGATGTCTAGTTACGGTATACGGGATATACCCGAGGTGTGTCGGTGAACGTGTTGGTAGTCGGATTGGTTCCGATACCATGGGATTGGTTGTGGACCGGACATTACTATGCAATGGGTCATGGTAATTCCGATGTGTTTAATTACACACAGTTCGTGTGAAATGTCGGTAAGGGTATTGGTGAGTCGAGTACGTTGGTGGCATGTGTAGCCACGAGTGAGTCTAGTGTCAGTTTTCGACTGACAACAACTGTGTGGTGAGTTTGTCAGGATGTGTCAACATAGATGGTTGAGTGGGGTCAGCTGACTCCTAGTGGGAGTGGGAAAGGAACCGTCGAGTTGTTGCGTCAACGAGAGGGTTGATTTGACAAGTGGTGTCAAATTCGAAACAAGTAGTTTCAGTCATTCGACGGGATCGAATGTAATCGTTGCGTTTTGAGTGATAGTGGTACGTTTGGGTGTAGACAAGTTTTGTCTAAGTAGTTGGTGTGCCGTACACGTGTTGCGTGGTCGATTCCACTTTCCACGGGGTGTTTGTGGAATCAGGGTAATCGAGTTTCGAGAGCGAAACTTTTTAAGGAGGGAAGTACGTTAAGTTTAGATCGGTTGGAATTTCGAGGACGAAATTTATTAAGGAGGGAAGATTGTAACGACCCGTCCCGAATTCCGGGATTAGTTTAGTCACTAATCTTGATTAGTGAGGTTGAACGGTGGTTAGTAGGGCGGAATCGGACAAATTGTGCAAAATGACCGTTTTGCCCCTATGTGGGCAAAATGTTGACTTTTTGTTCGGGCGGTCAAATGGACTTTGACCGATGACCGTGACGTAGTTCGGGACGTCACGAGTTCATAGACAGGTGGCACGTTCGATTCCGACATTCGTAGAGAAAGTTATGGTGTTCGGAAGTTGAGGGGTATTTTTGGTAATTTGGCTTATTAGGGGCCAAATGTTGACTTTCTGATCGGGAGGTCTGATGGACGAGGGCCAAGGACCGTTACGTAGGTATCGTCGATACGAATCCAACGACAGGCGGCATGCCAAAATCGGAGATCCGACGACGACGTTATGGTCAAGGACGTGAAACGCGATTAACCGAGACTCGGAATAAAATAATAATATAATAATAAAATCTGATTACTTTAATCCAAACCAATCTGGACCCTTGATGAGTAACACATGTCATCATCTCCTTCCTTCCCTAATTCAGGGATCCTTGCTGGCCATTTAGGTTAATTAATTATTTCCTCTCCTCAAATCCTCACCCTTCATTTTGAACTCAGGATTGAATCCTGGCCATTGATCTCATCTGCTCTCTCTGTTTTTAAAACCATCAGAATATCATCCTCACATTTTCATTTCTTTCAACCCGTGCACTCTCACTCCTTGCACGATCACTCCACCACCTCACAGCCCAGCCTCACACACCAGTCAGCCCCAGACGAACCCCAGCCACCTTCAGACGCCGGCCACCACCACCACGGCCGCCCTGCACGGCCGGAAACCTCCCAGACCCGAGAGGAAACCAAACAACCCGACGCTGCCCAACCGTCCAAACCACCTCACCTGGACCTGAAACAACTTCATGTTAACATCACTGGAACCTTAGGATGACTCAGACCACGACTGGGCAGCCCACGGCGGCGACACGGCGGCGGTAAGTCCAGAAACCCGTGAAGACCCGATTTACTTCCCTGCCTTGAAACGTCCGTTTTTGACGTTATGAATGTTTGTTTGTTTTTGAGACATGTCCTAGGAACCTAGACGACCATTTTGGACCATGAACCACGGCCGGAATCTCGACGAGTCGCCGGAGTTGATGACCTGAGTTCTCAGCCGATTTTCCTGTCAGATTTCAGGTAGTTAAATCAACCTAAAAATGAGTTTGGATGTCACAGAACCGTAGAGGAGGTTATGACGAGTCCATAGGATCAAACCGCATCAAAAATGGTGGTCTGGAACTCGATCTGTGATCGGGTCAAGCCGCGGGTCGACGGCGACCCGGTTACAGACCCGGTTTCAGAACCCGGTTACTGTAGCATGACATCATCTATGTTGACCTGAGTGTTGACCTGGCGCGTGGGGGAGCGTGAAGGGTATTTTGGGGAAACTTCCAACATGACTTTTAATCTATTCGATGTAACGAACATTTTGGAATTGGTTTCGTGTCGATCGGACACCGTCTCGATAGTGTTCGGGATGTCCGAAGGTTTTAAATTAAGTTTAAAAATAAGTAAAAATTCGGGAAAATTACGGGACTTTGATAGGATGTTAATAATGAGGTTAGTGACCCTCTAATGTGATTTGGACAGGATTGGGAGTCCCGGTGATAGTGGTGTGGGCCGGGAGGGCCGGTGGCACGCGTATCGAGGCACACGGTTAAAACGGTCTGTGAGTGGACTTTGGTTTTATAAATTCTATGCATGCTTAAATGTTTTACATGGATTATGATTGTGATTGTATGATGTTGGTTTGGTTGTTGGTAAATTGTACGGTTTCACGTATTTCGAGGCGATTTACGTGCTTGCACGTAAATCGAGGTTTTCCGGTTTTACATGGATTTTCCATATTTATGACTTGGATATAATGTGATGAAATAGTTTTGAAATTGGAAATATGAACTCGGGCTTGAGGCCCAATTATGTTGGAAATTTCGGACTTGGAGTCCATTTGAGAATCGGGTCGGGGGCCCAGTTGGTTAATGAAATCGGGCCAGGGGCCCAGTTGGTATGAAATCGGGCTGAGACCCATTTGAGTTATGTTATCGGGCCAGGGGCCCAGTTGATTTACGAATTCGGGCCGTGGGCCCAGTTGGTTTATAAGTCGGGCTGCGGGCCCAGTTGGTTTACAAATCGGGCCGTGGGCCCAGTGGTTCATAAAATCGGGCATGAGGCCCAGTTGGATAATAAATGTGATTTCGGGTCAGGGACCCTATATTTATAATGGTGATTTTGGGTCAAGGACCTTAAATGGAATTACATGGTTTTATGGCAATTTCGGGCAGGGCCCAATGGTAATGATGTGGTAAAAGGATTTAATAAAACTGTTTTTCCATATACCATCTGGATACAAGGATATATGATGGTCTCCTCCAGATGTCTGGGACACTGGGGAAGTCACGGTGCATTGCCTGCGAGGGGTCATTATACGGAGCAGCCGGACCGTATGATGACTCAGGAGCAGGATTGCTATGATTGACGTCAGGGACGTCAGACATCAGGGATGTCAGATATATGGACCCGGAGAGACCCCGGGCAGCACGCGTAGCTTATGAAACCGTGAGATATGACGTCAGGGACGTCAAGCGTCTGGGACGCTAAGCATCTGGGATGCTGGTGATGGTAATGGTAAAATATGGATTAATGGATCTATGAAATGGCTTATTGGTTGGATATGTGTTATATGGTAAAAATGGTTTATTGGTTATGAAATGGTATGTCGGGTCAGGGACCCTAAATGGTTTTGGATTTATGGATTTATATTTATGGATTTGGGCGGTGGCCCACATGGTTTTAATATTTATGGTTGTGGTATTCCACTGTTTTGGGCTGAGTTCCCACACTTGGTTTTTGGTTAACGGTTTTTGGGCTAAGGCCCTAATGGCTTGGTTGAGCAAACGTTTTGGTTACTGGTTTTGGTGGCATGCATACGTTTTTATTGGAGGGCATAAATGTCTTATAAATGTATTTGATGAACTTACTGGTTTTTGTCCACTCACAGCTTTTGATTTTAATGCCCTTCAGGTTGATCATGGATGCGATTGCAGCAGAGACTGAGATATTGCACACCTCCTCCATCGGTCCTTGCGCACTCTGGATGGCCCGTTTGGGCAGTAGCTCTTGGTTATCCCTTGTCTGACACCCCTTGTTGGACGGGAGCGGGGCACATTCCATGGTAATCCCGGGGGGATTGGGATGGGTCCTGTCAGAACATGTAGTTGACTAGTCGCAGATAGGTCGCCCTAGTATTCTTCAAACCGAAGGGCATCACATTGTAGTAATACAAATCCTGGTCGGTACAGAAGGTGGTGTGTATCTAGTTAACTGGGTTCATGAAGATCTGATTGTATCCTGAATATCCATGAAGCTGAGGAGCTCGTGCCCGGTGGTGGCGTCGACCAGTTGGTTGATCTTGGGCAGAGGAAAACTGTCATTGGGGCATGCCTTATTCAGGTTAGTGAAGTCAATGCATATACGCCATGCACCAGAGGGTTTCTTTACCAAAACAACATTGGTCACCCAGACTGCGCATACGGCCTTGCGGACGAAGTGGATAGTGCTGAGTTTGACAATTTCGGCCTTCATGGCCTCGGTCCGCTCGGCGTCGTAGGTACGCCGCTTTTGCTCCACTGATTTGAACCTCGTGCTGATGCTGAGTTGGTGGCAAATGACGTCGGTCGAGATGCTAGGCATGTCAGCGTAAGACCACGCGAAGACCTCTGCATTGTCGCGCAGGAACTTGATCAGGTCGGCTCGGAGAGCCGGGTTTAGAGTAATCCTGATTTTGACCTTTCTATCGGCAAAGTCGTGTGAGAGGACGACTTCCTCTACCTCCTCGATCGGATGAAGATGCGGCGTTGTGGATTGATCATGGGGGATCTTCGATCGGCTCGTCCCGCAGGTGCCGGGCCACAGAGGGGTCCACTAGGTCGACCCCATAGGCGGACTATGCAACGGCCAGGGTTTCCGCTGGCTGGGTGATGGCCTTCGCGGCAAGTGTGACAAAGTTACAGGTCCGAGTTGCCATCTGATCGCCCCGGACCTACCTAATGCCCATTGGGGTCAAAAATTTCATGAGCAGTAGGTGGGTAGAGATGATTACTCGGAGTTGATTGATCAGATTGTGGCCTAGGATGACATTGTAGGCACTCAGGCAGTCGACCACGAGAAAGGGAGCCAGGAAGGTGGCGTGCTTTGGGTTTTCGCCGACTGTGAATGGTAGGTTAACCGTGCCGACCTGGACAATGGAGTCCCCCGTGAAACCGAAAAGTGGTGAAGGTGACTGGTCTAGCGCGGTCTCCTTGCGCTGAAACTGCTTGTAGGCCTCCATGAAAATGACGTTCACCGAGCTGCTAGTGTCGATCATGATCCGACCAACATCGAAGTTGCTGATGATGGCTCGGATGACGAGTGGGTCGTCGTGTGGGTAGGTTACCCCGCGCTCCTCCTTTTCCGAGAAGGATATGGCCTCCTAGCTGGTGCGTGCCACCTTCCGAGCTCGCCTTTCCGCAACTTGGAAGACCTGCTGGTTATGCTTCATGTTGTGGAGGAAATCCTTTTTGGCCAGCAAATTGGGAATATAAATATAAGGTTAATTTGAATATTAATGAATTTTAGAAGCAAATTATGTTGAATTGAAGAATTTGTAGAGTAGGGATGGTTAATTTGAAGCAAATTATGTTGAATTGAAACAAATTTGTTGAATTGAAGCAAAATAGCAAATTATATGTTGAATTGAAGACAATTATTTGAATGGTTAATTTGAATATTAATGGATTTTAGAAAAATATAAGATGAGCATATGATTAATAAGAATTTGTTTTACGTTCAATTTTCACTAATTAATGTCGAATTTTCTAAATTTATGTAAATGTAAACTCCATTATTATGCTTGTTGACACCATATCTGACCAGACCCACTGGACCGTATACCTAAAGTCCAAGCACCGAACAAGGCCCAAGCTCACAGTACTCACATAGCCCCAACATTGGGCCCGATACGAGATGCTACGTGGAAGCCTATCCACATTCGATCTACGTGACACATGTCAGCATGCAAATCGATGAGCATTTGTCCCACATTGAACTATGGAAATCGAACATTCCACTTACCCATACATCAGGGGTACACATTTTCCAAAAAAGGTAACTAATACCTATTATTCACTATTACTCTGCCAAGCTTATTATTTATCGTTTCCTCTTACGAACAAAGTTACTAACTTGACAGTCGGAGAACCTTAGGCCAGCACCACACCGGTGTCCATACTAACGGAAGACCCATTACTCTACTAGTTATCAGGTTACGAGGAAAGACACGTATCATTTGGTGATTGGACGACGAGTAATCGACAGTTAGAAAATTTAACGCTTCAACAATGCTTATTTTTTATGTTTTAACTATATTAACATTCAATTATAGTAATTCACTTCAATTTATATTTATGTTTAAAATTTTATATTATTAGTCATCGGCAGAAATCTATTGTATCATATTATTCATCATATATTTATTATATCAAAGTCATTTTATAATTTTTATTAGTCATATATAACCATTATTGGATACTTAAGTTTTTCCTAAAATTTCATTCCAAATTTCCAACTTTTAAACCAAATTTTTGTCATTTTTGTTGATCGTAAACAATATCGATATCGATATTTTGGACGATATATCCGTAACGGAAGTTGCTGCTTCTATGTTCAGCGTTGTTGTCGTTGACTCAATCGAATGAGTCGGCTCCGTTGCAGTAGAAGGGGCATTTGTCGAGTAGGCACAATGATGAGAGGTTTAGATAAGCGAGGTGCTGGTAAGGAACAAGGACAACGAAGAATTGGAGAGGAAATGGAGGAAATTTGATGAGGAGGAGAAGTGGGTTTTGGTTAGAGGGATTGTTTCAGATTGGGCTCTTAATTTTCATCCATTGTATGTAGGGGCGGATACGAATCTGTTAAAACCGCTAACTAATCCGCTTTAAACTGTTATTTATCCAACGGTTTAGATTTGACCAGATAAAAGTCAAACAGTTTGGATTTTCATTTTGGAAATCTCTAAATTCAAACCGAACCGTTAAGGAATATATTAATTTTTATTAATGTTTAAATATATTATTAATACAAAGTAAAATTAATAAAAATAAAAGGATACCTAGATGTACTCATATAAGTATATGTATACTCATATAAGAGTATAATAAAAAAATTAATAAATAGTTTGTTTGTTTGATAAATCTCAGTATAGTGATAATGTTTGTAATTCAATACTTAGTAAGCTTAATATATAAAATTTTGAGTATTGAGTATTGATTTTTTTTTTTTGTATCCTTATTTTTTCTATATCCTCATTTTTTTATTCCTTAATGGTTTTAAACCGTTTCGATTCAAACCAAACCGTTAGTAACAGTTTGGATTGAAACGATTTTATTTCTAATTTTAGAAAATACAAACCGTATCGAACCGTTATGATTTTAACGGTTTGGATTTGAATATTGCCAATATCCGTATCAAACCGCACCGTGCCCACCTCTAATTGTATTCAAAATTTGTCAAATAATTGGTCGAGGAACATCTTCTTGAGCAAATAATTAATCAATCAATCAGAGGCTGACACGTAAGCACTAGAATAACAGGGAGTAACAGATGGGGTAACGGTGCTACCAGAAGTGTAGTTGTGGTAGCACATTGGAACTAAATCCGTTTCGGAGAGCAAAGTGATATTTAATGTCCGATTACGAGAACAAAATGCATAATAAGCCTAAAGTGCCTTCTATCAAGAAGTCGAATTAAATTTTTTTTTTATAATAAATATTATAGTGCTTTTAAATTGAACGAGTAAAATTAATTTCCATTAGGAGTCTTGACTCTTAACAACAAAATCTTTTTAGTGAATTTTAAATTTTCATCGATTAGATATGTAGAAAACCACTTTTAAAACTGTCGGTTACATCACACCTTATAAGTCAACTTAAAATTTTAGATCAGATCATCACAGTGGTATTATTTTCCTTTCAATAAAAATAGTTAGTTCTATAGTGTGAGTATTTTTATCTGGATAAGTGTAACCCTGTTAATTGGTTCTTAAAAATTAGACAAAAAATCGAACCAAACCAGAACTGAACCTAAAAAAACCAAACCGAAAGAAAATCGAAACCGTATAGTAAAAATCGAACCATAGCAAGTCTAACTTGTTCAATTTTGATTTTTGATTTGGCAAAACCAAAACGAACCAAATAACGAACTAAAATAAATGGGCTTTTGTTTTTGGGTTTTAAAGAATGGACTTCTATTTTGGGTTTTAATGGAATGGCTCGACCTCTCTGTCTCTAACCCAGCTCCAGAATCAGGTGGAACTTGGAAGCCCAACCTAACCCCAAGTCCCAAACAGCCCAACCTGTTTGTCTCAAAACGACGCCGTTTAAACCATCTTTAAATCCCAAATCCCTACCCCCTCTCACTCAGCCTCTCAGTCTCATCAGTCATCCCTCTCGATCTCTCGTCTGGAGTCTTGCCTCTCTCGAAGACTCGAATTCCAGACTCCTAGAGCATGAGCAGCACGACCCTTCACTCTCATAGTAATCCCTAAGGCCTAATCCCTTCCTTCTTGCTCTCATCTTTCTCGCTCTCACCAAATGACCTTTGCTCAATCTCTCCCTCTCCGTCGTTCTCTCCACCTCTTTCGTTCTCTCCATCTCCCTCTCCCTCGACCTCTCTGTCTTCGTCGAAGCCCATCTTCGACCTCTCCGTCTTCGTCGAAGCTTAGAGCCTCACGGTATCTCTGCGCGATCTATCCATCCCCCTCTAAGTCCTCCTCATCCCCATCTTTATTGAAGCCTGATGGCCCCGATCCGTCTCCTTCGAAGCTCACGCCTCACGACCTCAGCCTCTCCATCTCGGCCTCTCCCTCGTTCTCTCCGTCTCAAACAAAAACTAGCTAAACCAGTCCAAAATCGGTTCAAAACCAAACTGAACCGATTTAATCTACTTTCGATTCAAACGATTTTGAGATTGAGAAACGGACCGAACCATAACCAATTTCCAACCCGGTTCGGTTTCAATAAAAAAAGAGAACCAAAAAACCAATTAATAGGGCTATATAAGAGGTCCAAAGTGAGTGGGTAGAGCTTATAACCTCAGATTAGGTTATACATAAGCCATGTATTATAGGGTTAAAGTTTAAATTATGGGAATTTGTCCAAAAAAAATCCATTCTCATTCTTTTAACCTCACTCCACACTTCTATAGCTTTGAAAAAAAAAGACAGGAAAAAAAAAAGACAGGAAAAAAAAAGACAAAAAAAAAGGTTACGTCGTTACACTTTTGTTGAAGGAGATTCATCGATGTCTCAAAGTTAAAGTTTAAGGCTGCAGCAGATGGTGGTGGTAAGAATTTTAAGAAATGTTTATGGTAAGCAAGAAAGGGTGACATTGTGTTGAAAGCGGGAGACATAAAAGCTGGCAAGGAAAGGACCTTGGTGATGTAGAAAGGATACAAATGGGGAACTCTGGGGAGAGACTCAACCAACAACTAATCGGTAACATCTACGAACTACCCTCAACTCCAACCATTACTTCTTAACCAGAGCATACAAAACAACACGACTGCTGCAATAATCCGGATGCCACTGTCTTTGGTCCAGACGCCCAATTACAAAATCCTTCATTGCGCATTCTAAGAAGTATTCAAGGACAGCATCTGACATAGGAAAAGAATTTGAGAACACTACAGGAAAAATATAAAGAAATATATATCTTCTTAAAGGGCAACTATTACCATTTCGAAGTTCTCCAGCCAAAAAGATCGTTGTTTCACCTCCGCAGAGTTGCCGTAGTGTAGTTAACAAATCCAACACTGCTTCCTCACTATAGATTACATCAGAACCTAGCACTAGAACAACATTTCATTAATATTACTTTGAAAAAATGTATTTCCAATAGTAATATTAGAAAGGAGGAGATTGGTTATCTCGAAGGATTCAACTATAAACTAAGATTGATTATGAGCATAGAAGCAGTGGAGAACCTTTTAGCAGACCATACGGAAAATTCCATGTAAGCAAATGCAACTGAGATACCAGTTTTTTTCTCAGAGGTACACAAGCTGCTCCTCCCACCTACAGTAGGAGGAACATGCTTTTCCGGTTCAAGTACTTGGAGAGAATCATAATCATTGAGGATCATTGAGGACGATGCTCAATGATTCAACTGCCCACTGAGTTCAGCTCCTGAGTATTCTAGGAATATGCTTCTAGATTTTAATTCAAAAGAGAACACAGGGTGGCCTTTCAAAAAGTTTTTGACCATCAAGAGTAGTTCCATTTTTCTCCTCATTTTCAATTATAACCAGACCTTGATTTCTGACATCTGTGATGGTAACTTAAACAGTTAACCATCCAAGATTTGATGTGCAGGACAAAATAAAACATGTTGGTGCTCTATAAGAGAGATAGACAAGAAAAATCATTACCAAAATCAGGTGGAGGTTCTATCAGTTCCAGGTCAGGAGCATCTCCCCATATGAATTCCTTCACTTCCACTGAACCTCGAATATCTTCATGTCTCAGATTGACTTCAATGTTCTTTCTCAGTAATCTGAGTCTATCAGGAAGATCAGTGAGGACAACTTGACCGCCTAGAAGAGCTGCAATGCAACTGGAATAAGAAAGAAAAAAATGATAAGCCATAAAGTGAGTAGGAGAAATATTATTCTCAGCCTGGCCTATAAATTAGAAATCTAAATCAAAATAGATTTATGTTTCCATGGAGATAGACGTATAAAGGCCAAGTATATCTTGTTAACATGGTCTATCAATCAACCCAAACTGCAAACAAATCGACCTCTGTTAGATAAAGTGCTCTAACAATACAAACTCTACTTCCACCCATTCAAAAGCCAGTCTAGTGAAGAAAAAAAAACTAATAGATGAGTCCAGTTAGATATTCTGGTTTATATAGGCAGAAAGTAATGAGCAAAATAGATGTCAAGAAAGAGATTGCAATTGTAATTACCCAACTAATCCACAGCCAGAGCCCAATTCAACAACTTTCTTGCCTTGAAGTATTAGCAACTCCGAGTCTGAAGCATGCTCTAGAAACTTTCCCAATACAACTCCACTGTCCCACATGACAGCACCAGTTACTCCAGGTGTGTTCTACAGTTCAATAAGTCAAATAACTCAAGAACAAGTTGAACGAACAATAAAAATTCTAGAAGTTTAAAAGTGAGCCCTCCAACATGTCCTTTACAGCAATGACCTGCTGAGATATAAGGATGTTGAAAATTTTAAAATTCAGTAAACCAAATCTACTTTAATGCAATCACCTCATCCTCAGCAACAAAATAACAGCATATTGAGCCTTTGATTCTGTAAATGTCATAGCCAATGGACATACTAACTTTCCTGTGATGGTCAAGTGACGCTTTTTGCTGCTGACTGTCATGTAATGCTACCAACTCTAAAACTCCAACTATACTATGACCCCAATGCTGATACTACAATCGTTCTAATGTTATTTATTTTCTATCACAAACATATCCAGCTAATCTGGAAGCTTTACTGTCTCTCCCGAGATGTGCTCTTTTCATTGGCCTAAAAGCAAGGTACTGCCAAGTACTACCAGTATTTGACTGTTAAGGGAAAAAGAATCCATCTGCCCTCACCAAATTACCTTCCTAAGTATTCAATTTCGTCTCCAGTTCAGAACAATATTACTAGACTTTACATTCAATAGAAGGTATCTTTTCTTACCTCATTAACAAATTTCTCATTTTATAGGGAACAGGACTGGGAGCAAGCTGTACATACAGTGAAATGTGGCATGATGGGTAAGCATTTTATGTCTCGTAATGAAAATTGTCTACAAGTCAAGAAATTGACAGAGGTTTTACATTCTAGTATTTAGAAATGGAAAGCAAGCAAAGAATAACTACAGCTAATTATTTATTTGTTTAGAGTGGAAGTAATGAAATGTGGGAGCCATCCATTTCATAGAAATTGTTTAATACTTAACAAATAGCAAAATATTAGTATGAAACTCATGCTGTAAATGGTAGTTACTAGACCGACATACACTTCCTACTATCCTCACCTCATTATTTTCATTACCAAGTGACAATGAAGCTTCCTAAATCTAACATGATACGGCCTGATTGTACAGGTTTTTATTTCTCTCAGGTCATGCTTAATTATCTTAAACAATAAATTCGTATCGACGTTTCTGAATATGAAAGGAAACCCATAATTACTCAGTGACCATAATCTCCATAATGACACAATGACTCGGGAATACAAATGCTTCCAGAAACTAGATAAAACGTTATAAAGGGCCCGAATTTCAACTAGCTAGAGTTGTCATACTTCTATCTTCTTTTAATTTGTATGAATCTAGAATGATATTTTTTTTATTCCTGTTGAAAAGAAGCATGCAATACAAAGAGACACAGCGCAACAAACATTGAAATGGTATAATGGTGAACTGAAGTAACTGAAGTAAGATAAAGAAAAAGAACCCAAAAAAGGGAGGCTGGATACCAAGGAAGAAGGGGACTGAACTATGGAGAGTGAACGACCACAGGCATCAAGTTTGAGTGCAAGAGAAGATTGTGAGACGAATGCGTTTGGCTTGGAGAGAGTTGGCTGTTGGATTCCCCAAAGCAGCATTATCTCCTCTTCAGCTGCCGTAGCACCAAAGAAGCCCTCTTCTTTTTCTTCTTCCTCTTGTTCTGCTTTCACCGTCAGCAGCCTAACCATCCCTCCGTAGGATCCCATCCTAATCATTCTCTTCTCTTCTTCTAATTCTTCTAATACTATTTCTTCAGAGGCCATGGCGGCTATGGGATTGGAACTTGACAAGTTAATGGGGAAAATTGAATTGGGAATGAATAATAATGAGATTTTAGGACAAACAGGTAACAGCCCAGCCCCTACGAGCTTCTATTTGATGCGGAATTACAACTACCGAAGGAGACAGGTCTGCAGAGAAATTTCTCCAACGAAGGAAGCGGTAGAGCGCGTTTTTCTGCGTCTTCCTTCTCTGTCCCTCGGCTATTATCGGATAAACCGTTACAGCTATTTTTTTTTTCTTATCACTCACATTATTTTCTTAATTGGACATTAGAATTTTATTTTATTTCTCGAATTCAAAATTGTGTTAGTGTATTACCAGAATTACTTTTCTATTAACTCAATTGCTCCAATCGTGAGTCTTCGTTAATAATGGCACAAGAGTACTTACGTGTTAATAAAAAAATTAAAGAAATTTTTATAATTTAATTATTTTGTATAAATTATTAAAACTAATATAAAACAAAATTTTTAAGGAAAAAATGTTGAATAGTAAACCTGATTATCATAACTACTTTTCTATTAACTCAATTGCTCCAATAGTGAGTTTTCATTAATAATGGCATCAAGAGTACTTACATGTCAATAAAAAATTTAAAGAGATTTTATAATTTAATTATTTTGTATAAATTATTAAAACTAATATAAAACAATTTTTTTAAGGAAAAAATGTTGAATAGTAAACCTGATTTCTCCCACCATCATTGTCATCTTATTTTTCTGGTTGTTGACTATCTCATTCATATATACTAATTTTTCCATTAGTTAGACTAATTCGTTCATCGGATAGACTAATGTGTCTACCGAATAGACTGACTATTTAGTTAGACGTCTAGTGCTCTACTAGATTAAAATGTCAATTATATTATAGTGGACGAATTATATTATAGTAATTGACAAAAAATATTTATATCATAAATATTAATTATGTATAATGTTATTATTTATTTTAATTAATTATTGATATATTATTACTAGGTGATAACTAATTAATATTGAATTTAACTTATATAGCCCTTCAAAGTTCAAAATAAAATAAGTTCAACTACAAAAATCAATCAAACCAATCGGGTTTCCGGATCCAAATCTCAATCCTGACTCCAGCAACTTGCAATGAAAATTGTTTGTCTGAAGCGAACCATTAATCAACCATCTAGTTCTTTGTCTGCTAAGTTTTCTCCTATTAATCAATTTCTTTTTTTCGGTAAGTAAAAAATTATAAAACCTGCGGAGCTGAAACCAAGGGGAAATGAAACCTCTGGGACAACAGGGACAACCAGGAGGCAGCAACATCAAACAACCCACACAGGGGAACAAAGCTATACAGAGCTAATCAAATGTTAACATTCCAATTAGATGCGGCAATAAGATGGCCAGGAGAGGAAGAGAACTTTAAAGAACTAATTGATACACAGTTCTTTTTGTCATCTCCTTCGTAAACAGTCATCACAGGGGCTGAGTGTACAAAGTGAAACTATAAATAAACACATAACTACATAAGAATTGTACTCACATTGAATCCACAGGCACGCTTGTGTCATTGTGTCAAAGAAGTGTTTGACCGGGTAGCCACATAATTCATTTCAATGGGTTATGAATGATTACATGCTTAACCAACCAGGGAGGCTCGTGTACATATAATAAAGATAAATGCTATTCGATCTCAATCTGTTGCGGAGCTTCTTCTTCTGGCTTTGACCTGTCAGCATCAATTTCATCCTCCGTGATCCCAGAAGCTTCCACAGTCTTTGAGACCCAATCCTTGAGTGGATCTTCATTCAAATCTAGTCGCAAAATACCAGCAAACATCCCTCCCATGAAGGCAACTGGCTCCTACACGATGTTGTATTGTATACAGAGAAGAAAAAAGGATATTACATAATACCATTCACATATAACAACACATTGGGTTCGTATGAGGTAGGATTGGCTTGGATAGGATGAATCATAAATTTAAGGTATTTTGAAGGTGTACGTCTGTAAGTGAATGAATTTTCATTCTGACAGATCACAGAGGATTAAACATGAAGCAAACTTATTAATTCAAATCCCCTCAAAATGGCAAGATTAGAAGAGTCAAGTTTCCTCATGTCTAATCCCAAGATGTAAAATCATTCACTAATACGTTAAATTTTATGAGTCATTCAATTCAGTCACTCCCACTCACCAAACAAGCCCATTATAGATTCTCATGGGAAATCGTTTTATCTAGTCGCACATATCACCATGGAGAACAAATGAATAGTGAATTACCGAATTCATCTTCATCCAACACCTCATGTCATAGTCAAGTCATCAAAGAAAATTAGTTTTAGCATAGCAAGCATTGAGTCAGTACATCAAACTTGCATTTAGATGAGAACTAACGATACAATCCAACCAGGGGCCAAGAAGATACAATTCAGTGGTGTCCACTGTCCACCAAGCAAATAAGCACATATGATAAGACACAATTCCATAACTTAGAGGCTAGCATAAAAGAGCAATCCTAGCTGTATAGCAAAATATGAAGCAGTATCAAGGTGACTTTCACAATTTTTCATACCTAAATGAAAAAGAAAAGGGAGTCACTAATCAAAATAGTAAGATAAATACTTGTATTTGGGGTCTTACTAGGTCCAAATACAGTTTATTATTAGATGCAAGAATCAGTTGGGAACAATTTAATCTCTTAAAAACCCGGCTATGTTTGGGGGAGGAGCTTGAAAGTACCAAGGAATTTAGGCTATATTACTAACATGCATTAGAAGCAATTAAATACAGGGATTTGTAAGTAACTAGTTGAGCAACTACCAAGAGAGTACATGCACCACATAAGAAAAACATAAGGACTAAACAAGAGATTTCCAAGTAACAACTATTATCAACTAGTTACTTACAAATCACTCCAAAGACCAATGCATTCCCTCATTTGAAATCGCTCCATCTAATATTTTGAGGTGGATTTCTAAGTAATTTAGGCTAATGTCCGGGTACTGTGAAGTTCCTGTCCAAACATAGCCTAAAAGTCCAGACTAAACATCAGAAAGAATGTGTAGACCAAGCTCAGTTTTTAACATAGCAGATGACTCAATATCACAAATTCACAGTTCTATATAACTAACCAATATCAAGACTTTTTATTTGGGGGTCAATTTCATGGCTTTCTAAAATCATCGCCACATTTAGGGACTCAGAATTTAGTAAACAAATAGACATTATACATAGGTAATCTATGCATTGACTGGCGCAAGAGTTTAAATCCTTAAATTGTGGGTGTGGTAGAAGGCTAGTAGCAGTAACGATTTTACCTTAAGCGCTTCTCTGAGAATGGGTTCTTCAGTGGCATTGAAGAAAAGCGCCTTAATCCCCCCATCGCTGTTACCCAAACGCACTTTTCTGCACCCGGGACTCAGCTGCTTTGGCAGCGTCGATGTCTTTAAAACTCCAAGGTTCTTTGATTTCCACTGTCACCCAAATTTCAATTATTCACAAATATTTGAACATGTCCTGGATTAATAGAAGAACAAGCAAATGAAAATGGAAAGCTACGGGTCGGATTCACTCACCAGCGCACATGAAAAAGGAAAATTCACAAGAAAGACCGACATCTTCAGCTTCCTCGCGGCTGCGTTATTATCTTCTGTATATCAATGAAGGCTTCCTCTCTTCTGATTCTCGGTTGTTAGATTTATATAATCTGACCAAAAATAAAAGATTTATACTCTGACCAAAAAATATATATATATATATATCACATTTTCTGGCAGATATTTCGTTCATTCTCAGTGTAGGCCTCCTCTCTTCACTTAAATTTTCAAAAATTATTAGGTGGTATCGAATCGTGTTAGGTAAATTTATGATCACACAAATGCAAATTTTCCTTAATAACCAGACTACTCAAAATTGAATTATTTTTCTTGTCCTCCTTTTTAATATGTAATAATTAATTTACAAGACGAAGTAAAAGAAATATTGATAATTTATTTTATGATATATTAATAAGATATTTTATTTTGATTTTATTTTATACAAGAACTGTGATATTTTGTTAAATCATTGATATGTGTATTTTATTTTATTTTTTGCTCAAAACCATTAAAATCCATGATTTTATCAAATTATGAAAAATCATGAAATTTTTTAACACACCCATATTTTAAAAATGTAATTTAAAATAAAATTAAATACATCTAGATTTTTAAGGGTTTTAAAACAATTATTAAAAATTAAATTGAATACACCAAAAATTTTATAAAACTTATTACAATCCTAATTAAATACCCCTAAATTTAAGAACCCATTAAAATGATTTAAAATCTCCAATTGAATACACTCATCTAAATTACTTTCATGACAAGTAATGGTTATATATAAAAAGAGTGTTAAGGGAATTATGGTGAAATAAATTAAACTCATAATTCTATGGATGAAGCTAAGAAATACAAGTTAACGTTTTTAAACATATAAAATAATAAAAAATAAAAATTTTGAGCCATATTTGTTTTAATGATTTTGAGTCCTCTAGAAAAATAATGATATTTTTGCCCTTAAGATGCTGATATTACTATACAAGCCTATTCAAGTCATCGGAGGTTGTTCGATCACACCATACTTGTGCTCTTTTGATCTTACTTTCTCCCTTGCAGATTATCTCATCACCGAGGGGAGTGAAAAGATCGAGCTCGACGAGGCAATTTTGAGTTGGTCTGATAGGACCCATCCCAATCCCCCCATTGAATTATTGTGGGATGTGCCCTGCTCTTGTCTGACACCACATGCCAGACCAGAGATAAAACTGTAACCCACTCGGGGTTTCTAGAGTGCGGAGTGATTTCCAAAGTACGCATCGGTATGTGATGTCTCGGTCTCTGCTACAGCCCGCATCTGCAATCAACTTGAAGGGTATCAAAAATATTAAAACTGTGAGTGGACAAAAATAACCAATTTTAAAAAACTATTTAACGAAAAGACATTTATACCCTTCACTCAAAAACATGCATGCATCAGAAAACAAGTATCTCAAATCCTTTCTTAAAAGCAAAACACATTACTTTTCAAATCACTAAATAGTGAAACCATTGTTAAAAAAAATCAAGTATCTCAATAGGGTTTCAGTCCAAAACCAAATCACGTAGGGTCTCCGTCCAAATCCAAATCACGTAGGATCTCAGCCTAAATCAAACCATGTAGGGTCTCAGCCTAAAACAATCTCATAAATCATCTCAATAGAGTCTCTGCCCGAAACATAAACTCACATCCAGAGTCGTATGAAAATATGAATAACCAATCATCTTTATCTAATATCCAGCAAATCATCTAAATAGTCACGTTATCAACACAACACGTGCGACTAGGGATTACACGTCCGAGTATACACACAGGATCTACGACGTCTGAGTGGTATCCAACTCAAGATCGGAGCCCTTGGCTCGACGTCTGAGCGATGACATTCCCCGGCTCAGAGCCCCTGGCTCGACTTCTGAGTAATGTCCATCTCTGACACTCATGAGCCTGCGCCTACCCTTGGAGCTACTCACCTCTAAACAGTGTAATCATGACCTCTCTAGGATCTGCGACGTCTGGAGGCTACAACACCGGGATTTACGGCGTCCGACGGGAACAATCACATCATAGAGGATGGTCTTGTGGAAAACAGTTCATAAACATTTCAAATCATCTCAAAATTTCTCAATGGGGCCTACGCCTGAAATATAGTTTCATTAAATCACTTTCCACAAACCATCATAAAAACAATGTAAATAAACATTTCACAAACCTAGGATTCATCGAATCCTATCAAATCCAGTCTCGTAAATCCATAACAGGGTCACAAGCCTGAAATCTCATATCATAAATCAGAACTGGGTCACAAGCCTGATATATCATTTCGAAATCTAAACATTATTCAGTTTCACGTTTGACTATACTCTAAGTCAAAACATAAACCAACTGGGACAAAAGCGCAAAATATCTTTCATAAATCCAAAAACCATTTCGTTATTCAAATCATTGTTCAAAATCACCTTTGGCTGTAATCCAAGTCAAAGTCAATAATCAATTGGGTCTCAAACTCGGAATTTCCATTTCACGTATCTCTGTGAAATTATTCAAAACTGATAATTAAATCCTCATCCAAATCATATAAATCACATGCACGTAGAAAACTCGGCCTAAGCCAAAATATCACATAAACACAAATCTCGTAATACGTGCAATATAAAATTTTCCACGAAAATTCCAAATCATACTCAAATCATTATACAATCAATGCATCTCAAACCATGTTCATAAAATATATAAAACAGTTATGCATTCATCATTTTAGAAAGCAAATGTCCACTCACAGACTGTCCATCTTGTGCGCACACAATCCACATTGTAAGCCACTCCGAGGCTAATCCTACATCTCCGGAACGTCCAGACCTATCCAAATCATACCCAAAGGTCACTATCAACTTATACAAGTCCAAACCATAAACCCTCAAAACTCCTGGAATTGTAAACGTGTCCTGAACACGCTTCCTGAGACTAAAAACCTCCAAAACCCTATCAAACGACCTTTTATCGATCTGAAATCACCACTATTGGATTCAGATCGTCAAAACCTTTGGAATTAGATCGATTTGATCTCGAAATTTATGCCCACGCTCCTTCATTCGTTGGTCAAAGTTTGGTCAACAAAAAGTCAACGCTAGTCAACATTGACATCAATTGCTGACGTGGAACCCCTACCACGTGTCACTGACAGCTTCTAGCACCTCTCTGCCACGTGGCACCCACTGCCACGTGGCACCCACTGCCACATGTCTGCTAACATGGCACTGCCATGTGTCACGGCTGACGTCATTGATGATGTGGCATGTTGACGTTAGTCAGACTGATCAATACTCAGCAATCTCGCTGTCAAACGTACACTACTCACAATTGCATACAACACACAAACACAAAGGCACTACTCATAGGACTGCTCAAGGAATGCACTTACGCAACGTCCGACCACGTACCAATATCCACACCTCGGACATAGCTCAGATCTAATCCATCTTTCGGATCACGTCAATCGCGGATTCAATCCGATCATCATCTGACTGCCATGCCAATCGTGGCCCATATGAACAGTACAAATCAGAGGTAACGAGCCTGCACACATCCTACTCGAGGTATTGGCTTCTATATTCATCTTTTCCCAAATGATACTCAATGTATCGTCAAAGTCTTTAACCAACTCTAGCCAACTCCTCTGTCTTGAGTTCCACTCCCTCGGAGTACTAACACATAAGGCTCTATGATCTCTAAAATCCTGCACATCACCCCGGGAGATAGTGAATACAACTCTCATGCACAAGCGACATCGCGGTAAACTCCCACTAATGTCTGGAAGAGTCAAACTAGAGCAGTGATCAAAATTCTACTCACTCAATTATCATTTCTCACCAGATTGACTCCTTTCCGAGTCAATCCCGTCAACGACTACAATCCTAAAGGGAAACTTGTAACAACTGCCTGTAACACTTAACCAAACCGAGAGACTTCTCTCACTCGTCATGGTTGACTTATGCTAATCCCAAACTAGCTCGATCCACAACCAACTCGGTCCTTGACCGTCTCAATCATCTCGATCATCTTTATCCACAATCATCGCAATCCTTGCTAATCTATAGCCAACTCGATCCACCAATGACAGGACCCGCCCCGATCCCCCTGGGACCACCCGGGACGTGCCCTGCTCCCGTCTGACACCCAACATTAAAATACCAAAAATATCCTTATTGAAGATAAAATGCATAAAGAAAATCCATAGTTAAGTCATACATAGTACGCCACACAAATACTCAAATACAAATAGTGTCAGACAAGGGATAGTTCCCGAATACAGTTTATTGAGCACGACTCTAGACACACTACGTGCCAACCTACCCAGCAGTAGGGTTCAGGTACGCAACAAAAACCTATGCCTCTTCCTCCTCGGGATCCTCCTCCTCCTCCTCGGGATCCTCCTCCTCGATAGCACTACCTGGAGGGGTAGTAAAACAACAAAGGTGAGTGGGCCGAAACTCAAGGTTTACAAAGTAGTTTACCATTTCGAAAACATATAGCTTTTCCCCTCCGTTTTCCGAAAAGACATGCATAGTATCATAAACCACAAAACCATATAGTCATAAGCAGAATAATATCAACATAATATAATCTTAGTCACTGCACTATACATTCCAACCCTGACATCCCAGATGCCTGATGTCCCAGACGCCCAATAAGGTCACAGTCTCAAGGCTACGCGTGCCACCCGGGGTCTCAATCCCGAGTCCAAATCCCGAACCTAGTCCGAGCATGGCATTCTAGATGCCTGACGTCCCAGACGTCCAATAGTAGCAATCCTGCTCCTGAGTCACTCTACGGTCCGATCCCTCCGTAGAATGACTCCTCACAGGCAATGCGCCGTGACCACTCCGGTGTACCTACATCCGGAGGAGATAGAATCCTAGGGTAGATCTATACAGTGCAGTACCACAGATAATATCGAGATCCATTATACATATATATGACTCAAAACCATTCATAAACAACCAGACGGGTCTCATGCCCAAACATCGTAATACGTGCCATAAATCATACACAAGATAAACAGATACTTTTACTTGAATCACATATAGATATAGTAGAAAGTAAAACAGTTATGCATGCCGAAGTTTAGTGAAATCAAAGGCCCACTCACAGTACAATCCCGCTGCAATCCCGAGCGTAAAGCCCCGTCCAAGGGTTAAAGTACAATTCCTGTCATGCCCAAAACATACGTAAAGGTCACTTTAAGTCCCCACTAAACAACTAAGAAACCCTAGACTGAAACCGGCCCGGGAAAGCCGTCCGAACACGCTTCCCAAGGCATCAAACCCTAATTTGACCAACTTAACGATCTCCGATCGACACGAAACCACCGCCATTGGATCCGTATCGTCGAAACCTTGAAAATGGCACTGGTCCCACACAAAATACTGTTCACACGCGCCCCCCACGCGCCGGTCAACCCTCTGGTCAACAGTGCTACAGTGATGCTGACGTCAGCATGACGTCACTGCTGACGTCAGCATGACGTCATCACTGACAGTGTCAGAGGACATGTGTCAACAGCCCATTGGTCCCTGGTCTGACAATATTCTGACATGATGACGTCATCATGACGTCACTGCTGACGTCAGCATGATGACGTCATCAGCTACAGTAACCGGGTCTGAGAACCGGGTCACCGCAGACCCACGGTTCGACCCGACCAGTTCTCATCAACCCGACCACCAAAATCGATGGGATTTGTTCCTATGAACTCGTCTGAACATGTTCTATGGCTCTGTGTAATTAAAACAGGTTTTTAAGTTCGAGAAACCACCTGAAAAACGACGGGGAACTGGCTGCCGGTTCTGGTTCGTCTTCTCCGGCGAGCCGTCAAGCTTCCAGCCACAAACTCTGGTCCAAAATGCTCGTCTAGTCCCCTAGGTTATGTCTCAAAAACAACCAAACAAGTTTAACGTTAAAAACGGACGGTTCGAGGCAGGGAAGGAAAATCGGCCTTCTCGGGTTTGCAGGCTTACCGCCGCCGTGTCGCCGCCGTGGGCTGCCCAGTCCAGTCCTAAGCCGTCCAGAGGTCACACTGATCCTAACCCTACGTTTGTTCGAGCCCAGAAGTCGTGGTTTGGATGGTTGGATGGTTTTGGGCTACACGGGTTCCTCTCGGGTTTGTGGGTTTTCCGGCCGTGCAGGGTGGCCGTGGTGGCGTTGGCCGGTGTCTGGTGGAGGTGGTGCACGGTCTGGTGCTGCCTGGTGAGGAAGGTTGGGTGGTGAGCTGCTGGTGTGATTGTTTGAAGGGTGAGAGTACACGGTTAAGAGAATGAAAGTGTGGGAGTATGGTTTGATGAGTTTAAAACAGAATAGACATTAGAAACCAACGGCTAGGATTGAGTCTGACTTAAGGATGAAAGGTGAGGATTTAAGGAAATTAAATTAATTAATTACTCTAAAGGCAGACATAGATCCAGATTGTTGGGGATGATGTGGATGAGGTAGATGAGTGACATGTGTCACTCATCAAGGGTCCAGATTGATTGGGTTAAAGTAAATCAGATTCTAATATTTTATTATTATTTTAAGTTCCGAGTCTCGGTTAGTTCGGTTACGTTCTTGACCATAACTTTTTCGTCGTAAGTCCGATTTCAGCGTGCCGCCTGTCTACGGATTCGTATCGACGAGACCTACGTAACGATCATTGGCCCTCGTCCGTTGGACTTCCCGGGTCAAAAGTCAACGTTTGGCCCCTAAATGGCCAAATTACCAAAATGCCCCTCGACTTCCGAACGTCACAACTTCTTCCTCGAACGTCGGAATCGAACGTGCCACCTGCCTATGAACTCGTGGCGTCCTAAACTACGTCACGGTCACGTGTCAAGTCCTAAATACTTCCCGAGGTAAAAGTTAACTTTTCTCCCCTCAGGGGCAAAACGGTCATTTTACAATAAAATAAGAATTATGAAAGTTCGGGTCGTTACAACCAACGTCTCGATCCACATCCAAATCGATCCATACTTATCTCGATTCATAACCACCTCGACCCATCGAGGATCCACACTAGTTCTCTCAGCCAACGTAACATTGTGACAACCCGAAAAAGGAAAAATTGGAAAAATTGGAAGGAAATGACGATTTTACCCTTGGTTATGGGGGGCCGAAAGTTGACTTCTCAATAGGATCTCAGCCCAAAACCAAATCACTTAGGGTCTCTGCCCAAATCCAAATCACGTAGAGTCTTAGCCCAAATCAAATCATGTAGGGTCTTAGCCCAAAACAATCTCATAAATCATCTCAATGGGGTCTCTACCCGAAACATAGACTCGGATCTGGAGTCGTATGAAAATATGAGTAACCAATCCTCTTTATCCAATATCCAGAAAAATCATCTCAATAGTCATAATATCAACGCAACTCGTGCGACTCGGGATTACACTTCCGAGTATACACCCAGGATCTACGACGTCTGAGTGGTATCCAACTCAAGATCGGAGCCCTTGGCTCGATGTTTGAACGATGGCATTTCCAGGCTCGGAGTTTCTAGCTCGACGTATGAGTAATGTCCATCTCTGACACTCCTGAGCCTGAGCCTCCCTTTAGAGCTACTCGCCTCCAGACAGTGTAATTATGACCTTTCCAGGATCTACAACCTCTAGAGGCTACCGCGCTGGGATCTATGACGTCCGACGAAAACAATCACATCATAGAGGATGGCTTTGTGGAAAACAGTTCACAAACACTTCAAATCATCTCAAAATTTCTCAATGGGGCCTACGCCCGAAATATAGTTTCATCAAATCACTTTCCACAAAACCATCATAAAAACAATGTCCAGAAACATTTCACAAATCCATGATTCATCGAATCCTATCAAATCCAAACTCGTAAATCCACAAAAAGGTCTGACAGGACCAAGCTCAATCCCCTTGGATTATCGTGGGATGTGTTTACTCCCGTCTGGCACCACGTGCCAGACGAGGGATACAACTGTAACCTGCTCAGGGTTACCTAGAGTGCGCAGTGATCTCCAGAGTACACAGCGGCATGTGATATCTCGATCTCCACTACATCCCTCATCTGTGATCAACCTGAAGGGTATCAAAAATCATAAAAGTTGTGAGTGGACAAAAATAACAGTTTATCAAAAAAATTTATAGCAAAGACATTTATACCCTTCACATAAAAGTATGCATGCATGCATCTGAAAACTATATTTCCAAATATTTTATCAAAAGCCAATCATTTGCTTTTCAAAACAAAGCACAAGGAAAACTGTAAGACCCGGTCTTGGAAGCAAGAACGGTGAGCAAGACCCGTGAGCTTGAGAAGTAAGAACGGTGAGCAAGACCCGTGAGCTTGGAAAGGTAAGATCGGTGAATGATCCCACATCGCTCGGGGAGGGAAAGGTGAAGTAACTTATATGTGTGGACACGTATCTATCTAACACAAGGCCTTTTGGGAGCTCAGTGGCTTTGGGAGGGATTGGAACCCCAAAGTTAAGCGAGTTGAGGCTTGTGCAATCCCATGATGGGTGATCTACTGGGAAGTTGCACGTGAGCTCCCGAAAACAAAACCGTGAGGGCTAGGCCCAAAGCGGACAATATTGTGTTAGATGGGACGGGTCGTGACAGAATGGTATCAGAGCCGGACCCTGACCAGAAGTGTGCCAGCGAGGACGCTGGGCCCCAAGGGGGGTGGATTGTAAGACCCGGTCTTGGAAGCAAGAACGGTGAGCAAGACCCGTGAGCTTGAGAAGCAAGAACGGTGAGCAAGACCCGTGAGCTTGGAAAGGTAAGATCGGTGAATGATCCCACATCGCTCGGGGAGGGAAAGGTGAAGTAACTTATATGTGTGGGCACGTATCTATCTAACACAAGGCCTTTTGGGAGCTTAGTGGCTTTGGGAGGGATTGGAATCCCAAAGTTAAGCGAGTTGAGGCTGGTGCAATCCCATGATGGGTGACCTACTGGGAAGTTGCACGTGAGCTCCCGAAAACAAAACCGTGAGGGCTGGTGTAACGACCCGTCCCGAATATCGGGATTTAATGATATTTAATTGTGATTTACTAATCTGGGATTAGTTGAGCGTTTCGGACGAATTGTGCAAAATGACCGTTTTGCCCCTGGGCGTGGGCAAAACGTTGGCTTTTAATTCGAATGGTCAAATGGACTTTGACCGATGACCGTGACGTAGTTCGGGACGTCACGAGTTCATAGACAGGTGGCACGTTCGATTCCGACGTTCGTGGTGAAAGTTATGATGTACGGAAGTCCAGGGGCATTTTCGTAATTTGGACGATAGAAGGGGAAATGTTGACTTTTTGACCGGGATGTCCGATGGCCGAGGGCCAAGGACCGTTACGTAGGTTTCGTCGATGCGAATCCAACGACAGGCGGCACGCCAAAATCGGAGATTCGACGACGAAGTTATGGGTCACGGAAGTTTGGTTTCGTTATGCACGCATTACGAGGCGTGGACACGTGGCGTTTTCTGATTGGCCTGGAATTCTGAGTGGGACACGTGGACCACTAATCTTTAATTATTGGGATCAGATCTGGTTGGTCAGATTGTTTAAAATATAGGATTTAGATAATATAAAGTATTTCCCACTTATTTTCATCTTTTGATCTGGACCCTTAATCTCATTGGTGAGATTCAATCTGGGCCGTTCATTCCTTTTTCCCTCTTTCTTTAATTGAATCTGCCTGCATCCTCCCACTCCCATTTCTCTCAAACCCGTGAGCAATGTACACGGCTCACACTGCACACCACCACCATTTCTATAACCTTGGGCCGTGCAGGGAACTGTGTGAGCTCTGTTGGGTGCTGGGCACGGTGGGAGACGACGGGAGACGGCTGGGCGGCGACGGAGGGGAAAAACAGGGGAGGCCGAAAAACTCAAATTTGGAAGTCGATGGAGACCGGTGTTTTGACCGTGCTGGAGGGGTGGACGGAGTTCTGGGATCGAACTGGGCATTTCGGTGGCCACGGTGGTGACCACGGCGGCGAAGGGAGCCTAAACCCGTGAGTTCGATTCTCGGGTCAAAAATGGCAGGATGAGTTTTACTGTCTTTCGTTCGATCTAGTAAACGGGAGGATGACTCAGAGGATGAGACGAGTCTAGTGGGACCGTTTTCATCGAGAATGGTGGTCGGAGCTGAGTGCAGTCGACGGTGGGTTGGCCGTGAGCTTCTCGATCGGAGAGGTAAGGATTTTGACGTTGTTCCTTGTGTTTGTTTCCATAGAACTCCTAGTTTAACTCAGACGGTCATGTAGGTGAAAACCCCGTCCAAAATGGTCCAGTATCGACGGAGAACCGATCGGGTTGGCCCGCGGGTCACGGCGACCCGTTTACCAGTCGTGCGGGTTGAACGACGGTGAACAGTACCCGGCGCGTGGGTTTCACGCGCAGGGAGTTCAACCGGCGCGTGGGGGCGCGTGTGAGGTAATTCTGGGAAACTTCCAACATGACTTTTATCCTATACATTGTAACGAACATTTTGGGATTGGTTTCGTGTCGATCGGACACCGTCTCGATATTGTTCGGGATGTCCGAAGGTTTTAAATCCAGTTTAAAAATACTTAAAAATTCGAGAAAATTACGGGACTTGAATAGGATGTTAATGATGAGGTTAGTGATCCTCTAAATTGATTTGAACAGGATTGGGAGTCCCGGTGATAGTGAGGTGGCCGGGAAGGCCTATGGCACGCGTATCGAGGCGCTCGGTTAAACGGTCTGTGAGTGGACATTGGTTTCATAAATTCGATGCATGCATAACTGTTTTATGATTGTTATAATTATGATTAAATGATTTACTTTGGATATCGGTGAATTTAAAATGATTTCACGCATTTCGAGGTGAATTACGTATTTGCACGTAAACCGAGATTTTCTGGATTTTCACCGATTTCCATAAATGTGGTTGGATATGATTTCATGAAACGGTTACGAACTTGAATAATGTAAAATCGGGCCAGGGGCCCAGTTGAACTATGAAATCGGGCCAGGGGCCCAGTTAACATGTGGATCGGGCCAGGGGCCCAGTTAACTTGTGAAATCGGGCCAGGGGCCCAGTTGATTTCTACATGTGATTGCGGGTCGGGGACCCTAAAATGGAATTGAATAAATGTTTTCTGGTTTACATTTTATATATGTTCACATGCTGGAATCTATAAATGGTTTTGATGATATTTCGGTTATGGCACGTTTCACGGTATTTGGGCATGAGACCCGTTTGATGAAACGTAACGAATGGTTCGGATTTTATCTATGTATACCTATATGTTTTGCATGTGGATATCTATAAAATGTATTTGGTACTGCACTGTATAGATCCTTCCATATTATATTGTCTCCTCCGGATGAGGTACCCCGGAGAGGTCACGGACGTCTAGTACGTCCAGCGTCTATGACGCTAAGCATCAGGGATGCTGTACCCGAACGGGGTTCGGGGATTGAACTCGGAAATTGAGACCCGAGTGGCACGCGTAGCCTTGTGATTGTGACCTTATTGACGTCAGGGACGTCAGACATCAGGGATGTCAGATTGGAGTGTATAGTGCAGTGGCTAAAATAATGGTTATGGTTTATATGCCTTATGGTTCATATTACTGGATTTATGAAATAACTCTTGGGTTTACTTTTGGAAATTGAAACTATGCTTTGGTTTCCGGGCTAAGGCCCTATTGGTTATTTCTAAAGAAATATGGGATTATTGGTTTTGGTGCATGCATATGATTTTACTGAGGGGCATAAATGTCTTATAAATGTTTTAAACAGACTTGTTTATTTTCGTCCACTCACAGCTTTGTTTTCAATGCCCTTCAGGTTGATTCCGGATACGACTGCAGCAGAGACTTGAGCATCGCACACCTCCTCCATCGATCCTTACGCACTCTGGAAGCCCGTTTGGGCAATGGCAATCGGTTATCCCTTGTCTGGCGCCTCTTGTCAGACGGGAGCACGTCACATTCCATGGCAATCCCGGGGGGATTGGGATGGGTCGTGTCAAGTGGTATCAGAGCAGGTTTTGCTCTTTTGTGCGCGAAGGTCGAGGGTGTGATGTCTCTTTGGGCTGCTGTTCCGTTGTCAACCTGATAGATAGTTTTGGGTTTGTATGGTGAATTGGGTGTGTTTGGCCCGATACGCCGTGCATTGATGCGATTCAACCCAGGTGGGGTTGTATACGATTAACTGGTAATGTGGGACCGTCGGTTCGGTCATGAGATGATGGATTGTTGTGCCACTGGGCACAGCTAGGTTCAGGGAACCCCATTTGATTGGAAATGTGAAACTCAGTTGAGTATTGGTCTAAGTTTTGGACCCTAGTAGTGTTGGCTAGTGTACGGGGTGTTGGTGCATCGGAGTTAGCCGATGACCTTCGTGGTGGAACCCACGTTGGGTTGACGATTGGATTGGATTTGACGTCTATATGATGTCAGGACCGCGGGGTCGGTCAGGTTGTGGATTTTACTGCAGAAGGCAGTTGGGTTCGGTGGAACCCTAGGGTGTGATTTTGGAACCCTAATTTATAATTGATGGGCAGGAAAAGTGAACTTTATTTAAGGACTTGTGCTGCGACGAGCGGCTGAGGTCATGGATGACCATGTGGATGACTCTAGTGAGTCTTAGGGGTTCGATTTATGGATACGGTTGTGAGATGAAATATGGAATCCCGTGTTGGATCGAATAGTAGTGTGATGTGTGGATACGGATCTTGACAACGATGACTGTTGGTCGACAGTTGTGTCGAGATATTTGGTTATCGAGGGTATTTAGTGTGGCTTTCATACTTGGGGATGTTCAGGGAACGTCCATTATCCTGATGTGCCAGTGGTCAAATTGGGGGTACCCATAGTCGTGGGGTACGAGTGGTGTTACGGGATCGTCGTTCGGAATGAACGGAGATCCGGGGTAACAACCTTGCACACAAGTGTGCTATGTATGGATGTTGGTATGTTGGTGCTTTTATGCCAATACTAGTATGGATGCCAGTGTGCTGATACTAGTGTTGATGATGGTGCGCTGGTATTGGTACTAGCGCTGGTGCCGGTGTCAGTGAGTGTGATGACGATGAGCCACCATTTGGGGTGTGACTCTGTCATGATGGACATATGATCGGTATCTGCGACTCAGTGGTGGTTGAGTCTTGGACTGGATGGAATCCAGTGGAGGTTGTGATGTGTTGGGATAAGTCCCAACAGATTTATGATGACAAGTGATAAATGGATCAAAAGGTATGATTGAAAATTTGGGGAATCTTGGGATGCTGTCCCCTATGTCATGCGAGTTGGTGGATTTGGGGAGTTGTGATCAACTCCGAGATTGGTAAGTTTGTGTACTGCTTATATCCCCTGAGAGTACAAGGAAATTATTGAAATTGGAAAAGTCGAGGAAACCATTCGTGGTATTGATGTGGGATTTTGTGATTGTGAATCACTTGGAACCTGAGGATTGAACCTGTTAAGGTTGAGATGTGAGACGGAAGCAGTATGGTATGCACATTCAGGCAAAATTGTGGATTTTCCGTTCGGAATCGGGGTGTGTGCATACATGATTATTGGCGGACGTGAGGTCCGAGTAATGAATTGATTTTGGACACGTGGTGGTCCAAGTAAGGTGTGGACATGGGCAGTCCAGTGGTTGGACTTGTCATCTCATTGGGAGCATGTCTGTTTCCAACATGGTTGGAACTCCCGATCCGGGGAGAGTTGTGATTGGGGGAACGAGAGGAGTGCTCGTTTCCGCATCAGTGATTGGTATTCCGAAGTCATTAGGGTTGACTTCATATTTTCTGCCGTGGCAGATGATGATTGTTGCTACCAGTACGTTGAGCGTGTATTGGTTGGTGGACCCATGTTTGGCTTGGGGTCATTGGACACAAGCAGTTGGATATGGTTTTGGATTTGGTGGTGATATGCGAGGTCATCTTTCCACCAAGGGAAATTTGGCGAAGGATTCAATTGAGGGTGTAAGACCCTACGATCAGCTTTCAGATGGATTGTTAGCTATGTGAGCATGTGTGGATCCCAGGTGGATCTGATTTGCGATGTTGTCGACTTTGGTCGATGTGACGATCTAGGATCGTGATGTTACTTGTCGGGTGACGTAGCGATGGATCTGGATTGTAACCTCGATGATCCAGATGGGTGGAGAGTTTATCACTATTACCTTGGTATGTGAGTCGTAAATGACGGGACAGAACTTCTTTTCGGAGTGAAGTCCATATGGCTTGTTACTCAGTTGAGTAGGTTTCCGATGTGGTCGGATCTCGTCAACCTTTGACGTGTGGATATTGGGATTGGCTTCCCTATGAAGTCAATCGAGTGTTGATCGGGTAACCGATAGGGTCGGTTATGTTACGTCTTGATGGACGTAAACGAGATTTTGGGTTTTGGAATCGAATTTCTGGGTGACGATTCAGGATTCGATTGCGAAGCTCGAAAATGGATTACTGGATTTGGGTGCGGAATGATTATTCCAATGCTAGCTTACGGAATAATGATTTCGGATTCGGATTTGGAAATGGGTTAAAAATATGATGTTGAGTTCGGGTTCGGGATTTCTTACGAAATTGCGGATTCGGATTCGAAATTGGAACTAGATGACGGGTGGAGTTCGTTTTGTCTCATGTTGGTTTGGGCAAATGTACTCCATTACTAGAACGTGTTTGGCTATGACCTGGGTGGCTATAGTCAGATTGATGGATTAAGGTACGTACAGGGTACGTTGTACGAGGATTGATACTGGTTAGGCTAAGTGGCGCCTAATGGCGGTACATGGGATGTACCAGTGGTGTGTAACTAATGTGTTGGTAATCGGCTTGGTTCTGATATCATTTGTTTGGCTGTATTGTGGACTGGACATTGGATACTGTGCGCTGGGCAGATTGATCTTGTCGGGTTCAGTGATTTTATGAGCAGGTGCTCTTAGCCATGGTTGGCTTGTGGAACCCTAGTATTGTGATGTGTGTTCACTGCTGGGCTGGTATTCAATGTGTTCCAGTTGCACCACTTGATTGGGTTAATTGACGGTATACGTACACTCAGGGTGAGTGAATTGGTGGTTTGAGTAACCACGAGTAGCCTTGTGTGACTTGATCACACCGTGATTTCCCAGCGTCTTGGTTCGCTGCGGGAGTCGGCGATTATGGACATTGAGATTTATTTTGTGTCGCAGGATTGGGCTTGCCCTGCGAATTGAGATCATGTGGTTGATCTTGCGCTACATCGAGAGTGATGTAGTACGTGGTGTTGTCACGGATAGACAGATGGTTGGGGCTTTATCAGGGTGGTAAAGTTTTGTGATGACAGTTTGACTGGTGGTGTCAGCGTGGACTGACGAATGAGATTTGGTGACTCCCAACGGGAGCAAATGTAAGGATTTATTGGCAATGGAAGGGAACCATCTAGCTGAAGGAGTCAGCTTAATGGTTGAGCGATTTTATCGCGAATCAGGTGATTATGTCCACTCGAGGTGGTCGAGTGTTGTTGATTATGACGTATGACTGTGATGGGATGTCTGGGTACAAGCGAGACTGGTGTTGTCCCAGTATGTGGGTGTACAAGTGTACACAGATGTGTGGTCGAAATGTTTTCCACGTGGTGGTTGTGGAATAAGGTTATTGGTAATTTCGAGGACGAAATTCTTTAAGGAGGGAAGGTTGTAACGACCCGTCCCGAATATCGGGATTTAATGATATTTAATTGTGATTTACTAATCTGGGATTAGTTGAGCGTTTCGGACGAATTGTGCAAAATGACCGTTTTGCCCCTGGGCGTGGGCAAAACGTTGGCTTTTAATTCGAATGGTCAAATGGACTTTGACCGATGACCGTGACGTAGTTCGGGACGTCACGAGTTCATAGACAGGTGGCACGTTCGATTCCGACGTTCGTGGTGAAAGTTATGATGTACGGAAGTCCAGGGGCATTTTCGTAATTTGGACGATAGAAGGGGAAATGTTGACTTTTTGACCGGGATGTCCGATGGCCGAGGGCCAAGGACCGTTACGTAGGTTTCGTCGATGCGAATCCAACGACAGGCGGCACGCCAAAATCGGAGATTCGACGACGAAGTTATGGGTCACGGAAGTTTGGTTTCGTTATGCACGCATTACGAGGCGTGGACACGTGGCGTTTTCTGATTGGCCTGGAATTCTGAGTGGGACACGTGGACCACTAATCTTTAATTATTGGGATCAGATCTGGTTGGTCAGATTGTTTAAAATATAGGATTTAGATAATATAAAGTATTTCCCACTTATTTTCATCTTTTGATCTGGACCCTTAATCTCATTGGTGAGATTCAATCTGGGCCGTTCATTCCTTTTTCCCTCTTTCTTTAATTGAATCTGCCTGCATCCTCCCACTCCCATTTCTCTCAAACCCGTGAGCAATGTACACGGCTCACACTGCACACCACCACCATTTCTATAACCTTGGGCCGTGCAGGGAACTGTGTGAGCTCTGTTGGGTGCTGGGCACGGTGGGAGACGACGGGAGACGGCTGGGCGGCGACGGAGGGGAAAAACAGGGGAGGCCGAAAAACTCAAATTTGGAAGTCGATGGAGACCGGTGTTTTGACCGTGCTGGAGGGGTGGACGGAGTTCTGGGATCGAACTGGGCATTTCGGTGGCCACGGTGGTGACCACGGCGGCGAAGGGAGCCTAAACCCGTGAGTTCGATTCTCGGGTCAAAAATGGCAGGATGAGTTTTACTGTCTTTCGTTCGATCTAGTAAACGGGAGGATGACTCAGAGGATGAGACGAGTCTAGTGGGACCGTTTTCATCGAGAATGGTGGTCGGAGCTGAGTGCAGTCGACGGTGGGTTGGCCGTGAGCTTCTCGATCGGAGAGGTAAGGATTTTGACGTTGTTCCTTGTGTTTGTTTCCATAGAACTCCTAGTTTAACTCAGACGGTCATGTAGGTGAAAACCCCGTCCAAAATGGTCCAGTATCGACGGAGAACCGATCGGGTTGGCCCGCGGGTCACGGCGACCCGTTTACCAGTCGTGCGGGTTGAACGACGGTGAACAGTACCCGGCGCGTGGGTTTCACGCGCAGGGAGTTCAACCGGCGCGTGGGGGCGCGTGTGAGGTAATTCTGGGAAACTTCCAACATGACTTTTATCCTATACATTGTAACGAACATTTTGGGATTGGTTTCGTGTCGATCGGACACCGTCTCGATATTGTTCGGGATGTCCGAAGGTTTTAAATCCAGTTTAAAAATACTTAAAAATTCGAGAAAATTACGGGACTTGAATAGGATGTTAATGATGAGGTTAGTGATCCTCTAAATTGATTTGAACAGGATTGGGAGTCCCGGTGATAGTGAGGTGGCCGGGAAGGCCTATGGCACGCGTATCGAGGCGCTCGGTTAAACGGTCTGTGAGTGGACATTGGTTTCATAAATTCGATGCATGCATAACTGTTTTATGATTGTTATAATTATGATTAAATGATTTACTTTGGATATCGGTGAATTTAAAATGATTTCACGCATTTCGAGGTGAATTACGTATTTGCACGTAAACCGAGATTTTCTGGATTTTCACCGATTTCCATAAATGTGGTTGGATATGATTTCATGAAACGGTTACGAACTTGAATAATGTAAAATCGGGCCAGGGGCCCAGTTGAACTATGAAATCGGGCCAGGGGCCCAATTAACATGTGGATCGGGCCAGGGGCCCAGTTAACTTGTGAAATCGGGCCAGGGGCCCAGTTGATTTCTACATGTGATTGCGGGTCGGGGACCCTAAAATGGAATTGAATAAATGTTTTCTGGTTTACATTTTATATATGTTCACATGCTGGAATCTATAAATGGTTTTGATGATATTTCGGTTATGGCACGTTTCACGGTATTTGGGCATGAGACCCGTTTGATGAAACGTAACGAATGGTTCGGATTTTATCTATGTATACCTATATGTTTTGCATGTGGATATCTATAAAATGTATTTGGTACTGCACTGTATAGATCCTTCCATATTATATTGTCTCCTCCGGATGAGGTACCCCGGAGAGGTCACGGACGTCTAGTACGTCCAGCGTCTATGACGCTAAGCATCAGGGATGCTGTACCCGAACGGGGTTCGGGGATTGAACTCGGAAATTGAGACCCGAGTGGCACGCGTAGCCTTGTGATTGTGACCTTATTGACGTCAGGGACGTCAGACATCAGGGATGTCAGATTGGAGTGTATAGTGCAGTGGCTAAAATAATGGTTATGGTTTATATGCCTTATGGTTCATATTACTGGATTTATGAAATAACTCTTGGGTTTACTTTTGGAAATTGAAACTATGCTTTGGTTTCCGGGCTAAGGCCCTATTGGTTATTTCTAAAGAAATATGGGATTATTGGTTTTGGTGCATGCATATGATTTTACTGAGGGGCATAAATGTCTTATAAATGTTTTAAACAGACTTGTTTATTTTCGTCCACTCACAGCTTTGTTTTCAATGCCCTTCAGGTTGATTCCGGATACGACTGCAGCAGAGACTTGAGCATCGCACACCTCCTCCATCGATCCTTACGCACTCTGGAAGCCCGTTTGGGCAATGGCAATCGGTTATCCCTTGTCTGGCGCCTCTTGTCAGACGGGAGCACGTCACATTCCATGGCAATCCCGGGGGGATTGGGATGGGTCGTGTCAGCTGGGCCCAATGCAGACAATATTGTGTTAGATGGGACGGATCGTGACAAAAACATGGTTCAATCAAAGCCATTTCCTCACTAGGGTCTCAACCCAAAACCAATACACATGGGTCTCAGCCCAAAACACTCTCAATATGGCCTCTGTCAGAACCATAGACTCGCATCCGGAGTCTCATGAAAACATAAACCAATCCTCTTTATCTCATATCATTATAACATCATTACTGGTCACAATATCATCGCTACGCTGCGACTCCGGATTACACGTCCGAATATACACCTAGCTCTAGAGCCCGCAGCTCGACGTCTAGGTGTTCTAACTCAGGATCACACATCATACATGATGGTCGACGTCTGAGCGATGACATCTACATGATCACACATCACACAGGATGGTCGACGTCTGCACAATGTCCATCTCTGACACTCCTACAGACAGTGTCCCATTGACCTCTCCAGGATCACACATCCCACTAGATGGTCGACGTCCGGAGGCTATCATCAAATCATAGAGGATGGTCGTGTGGAAAACATTTCACATAATCTCAAAACATCTCAATAAGGTCTACGCCCAGAATATAATTTCATCAAACCCGTTTCCGCAAAACCATCGTAAAAACAGTGTCTAGCAACACTTCATAAATCCAAAATTCCTTGAATTATATCAAATCCATAACTGGGTCTCGTACCCGAAATATCTTTCGTTCATCATAACTAGGTCACAACCTGATATCATTTCATCCCGTTTGACTATACTCTAAATCAAACCGTAAATCAACTGAGACTTAAGCCTGAAACACATTTCCAAATCCGAAAATCATTTCATTATTCAAATTATTTTCCAAATCCCCTTTGACTATCATACAAGTCAAAGTCAAAGTCAACATTCAACTGAGACTCATGCCCGAATACCGATTTCACGCATCTCGGTGAAATCACTCAAAACTAATAATAAATCCTAGGTTTCATGCCTCTCCGTGAAACCATCAAAATCACATAAAACATATGCACGAATAAAACTCGGCCTAAGCTCAAATATCATATAAAACAAAAATCTCAAAATACGTACAATATAACATCATCTTCTACGAAAATGCCCAAGCATATTCAAAACATCATGCAATCAATGCATCTCAAATCATGATCATAAAACATATAAAATATTTATGCATGCATCATATTTATAAATCAAACGTCCATTCACAGACCGTCCGTACTGCGTGCCTGCAACCCGCGCCGTAAGCCACTCCAAGGCCAATGTATACTCTTCGGGACGTCTGGACCTCTCCAAATCACATCCAAAGGTTACTACCAACCTATAAAAGTCTTAATCATAAACTCTAAAAACTCTTGGAACGGTCAATGTGTCCTGAATACACTTCCCGAGGCTAAAAATCTCTAACTGACCTATCAAATGACCTCCGATCGTCGAACCTTTCGAACATGATCGGTTTAACCTCGAAATTCATGCCCACATACCCACATGCGCCAGTCAACGCTGACGTCAACAAAGACAGCGTTGACGTCATCATGCTCAACGCTAGGGGTGGGCATATTGTCCCGAAATACCGAAACCATCCAGTTCCTTATCATACAAAACTGGAAAAAAAAAACTAAATAGTAAAACTAAAAGGATGATCGGTACCGTACTGATTTAAATCGGTACGGGATCGATTTCGATGTTACGGAATACCGTCTCATACCAAAATCGAACTGGTTTTAATTTTTTTAATTTATTAAATTAAATTCAATAATAAAAAAACCCTAATAATCTAATAGCTAATGATGGATTTAATTGTATATTAATTTATTTGATAGATTTAATTGTATTTTAAGAGTTTTTTAGTTGATGGATTTAATTGTTTGTTAGGGTTTTTTAGTTAATGTTGTTAATTTTAGTTGATGTATTGAGATTGATTGGGTTATGAATTTTCTCTACATTTTGAGCAATATTTGTTACCCAACAAGAGTCCTAATTTCTCAATTTTATCAAAATGTTGTTTTTAGATATTGAATCAAGTAATAAATAAATGAGATTATGAATTTGGCTTCAAAATAGAAACCGTACTGAACATAATTGGTACGGTACGGTATCAATTTTATATTTAGAAATACCATACCGTACCGAATTGGTTAAAATTATTTGACACGATTCCGATATCACCTATATACCAACCATACCAAACCATACCCATGGCTATTCAATGCTGACATCATCTGCTGATGTCAGCCTAACAGGTCTAACACTTGTCAGGTCTGACAACCTGCCACGTGACATTTTCTTACTGGTGCCACGTGTCACTCACACGTCAACTCTGACAACCTAACAGCTTCTGACAACTCACCATGTGGCACCACCTGATTGGCCACGTGGCTTGACAGGTGATGATGTGGACTGCCACATCATTATCGTCTTCCTTTAGACGGGCCGACCCATTTGACTGTAACAAGTCAATTTGACCTGCGACCTTGACTTGGTTGTATCTCGGCCGTCCGGCCACTATTTTCTTCCATTTTTCTTCCTATCGACTTGTCTCTAACCCATGAATCGATCTATGGCCTCAAAATCAAGAGATAAGCCCAAGAAATTACTTATCGAATCCAAACCTTCACGGCCAGTTTTCCAGCTTCCTTCTAAGGCAGTTCCACCATCCTCAACCCCTGTTTTTAATCCTCAAACACTCGTACGGACCCATAAAATGCCAACAAAGCTTCAGAACGTCTCCCAAACGTTCATAAATTGAAATTACAAAATCAAAATAAATGGGTTTACGGGTTTACCTTGGTTTCTAGGTTTCCAGCCATCGTTGTGGCTCCTTCGTCCCTCTACCGTCTCTATCTATCTCTCAACCTCACTCTCAGCCTTCCTTAAGCAGTCAAGTTGCTGGTTCGATTGAAAGAAAACATGATAGGGATAGGTTTCGGGTTTTTGAAATGAAAAAAGAGAAAATGGTGAGATGCATGTATGTAAAATGGAAAACAATGGATAAGTGACACTTGTCACTCATGCATTGAGCCTGAGCACAAATATCTGGCCCACTAGAAACAAAAGTCAATATGCCTTGTAAATTGTGCAATCGTACCACGATTCATTTTAGACCCGTAACTTTCTCGTATGATGTTCGATTTTGACGTGCTGCTTGTTTACAGACTCGTATTGTCTCGATCTACGTAATGGTCCTCGTTCCTCGTGCATTTGACTTCTCAGGTCAAATGTCAACTTTTTCATTCATTTTAGGGGTAAAATCGTCATTTTCCCCAAACCGTCCGATAATCTTCGATTAGTCCTTGGTTACTTCTCGATAATCCATCATTAATCCTTAATTAATCCATAAATTCGGGAAGGGTCCTTACAACACAAGCCTGAAATCTCATATCATAAATCAGAACTGAGTTACAAACCTGATATATCATTTCTAAATCAAAACATTGTTCAGTTTCACGTTTGACTATACTCAAAGTTAAACCATAAACCAACTGAGACACAAGCCCGAAATATCTTTCATAAATTCGAAAACCATTTCATTATTCAAATTACTGTTCAAAATCACCTTTGACTATAATCCAAGTCAAAGTCAATAATCAACTGGGTCTCAAACCCGAAATATCCAAATCACATGCACGTAGAAAACTCGGTCTAAACTAAAATATCACATAAACACAAATCTCGTAATATGTGCAATATAACATTTTCCACGAAAATGTCAAATCATACTCAAATCATTATGCAATCAATGCATCTCAAACCATGTTCATAAAACATATAAAACAGTATGCATGCATCATTTTAGAAAGGAAACGTTCACTCACAGACTGTCTATGCTGCGCGCTTACAATCTGCGTCGTATGCTACTTCGAGGGTAATCCAACGTCTTCGAAACGTCTGGACATGTACAAATCATACCCAAAGGTCACTATCAACATATACAAGTCCAAACCATAAACCCTCAAAACTCCCGGAACAATAAACATGTCCCAAACACGCTTCCCGAGGCTAAAAACCTCCAAAACACCTATCAAACGACCTCTAATCGACCTGAAACTACCACCATTGGATTCAGATCGTCAAAATTTTTTAAACAAGACCAGCTTGACCATGAAATTCGTGCCCACGCGCCCTCATGCGCTGGTCAAAGTTCAGTCAACAAAAATTCAACGTTGGCGTCAGCTACTGACGTGGAACCCCTACCACGTGTCACTAACATACTTTGACACCTCTCTATCACATGGCACCCCTGCCACATGTCACGGCTGACGCCATTGATGACATGGCATGCTGACGTCATGGCCTCTCTGGAGAAGACGACAGGCGCCACCGTGTGTTGTCATCTGGTTCGCCAGCCAACGACTGGAAAACCCTATTGTTGCCCGATTTTTCAAACCTTTATAACTCTTCCAATTCTCAACCAAATCTTATGTTCTTTATATCAAAATATATCTACTCAAGACAAGGAATCCAAATATGAACCCAGAATTGAGAAAAAATACCTGATTTTCACGATATGAGCTTCCAAAGTTTCAACCAAACTTTGAGTCCATGTCCTGGCCATTCCCGACATCCAAAACCTTCCCTTCTTGTCTCTACATACTCCCTTCACCTCAAAGAACACAAATATGGGCTTAGATCACAGTATCAAAGCCTAAAACAAAACACCAAAATCAAGGGGTCATGAGTTTACCTTGTTTCCTCATGGTTTCCAGCCAACTGTCGTGGCCTCCGTGTAACAACCCGTCCCGAGAATAGGGATAAGTGGAGTGATTAAGGCGTGATTAGTAAGGTTAAGCAAGGGTTAGGTGGTCCCGAGGGGTCCGGGAACTTAGGATGACGATTTTGCCCCTGGGTCGGGCAGAAATGTTGACTTTTATTTCGGGTGGTCAAATGGGAGTTGACCAGTGACCAGGACGTAGTTGAGGACGTTACGAATCCGTAGGCAGGTGGCACGCCCGATTCCGACATCCGAGGAGGAAGTTGTGATGTTCGGACTGTTGAGGGCATAACCGTAATTTGGCGAAATTAGGGGGGAAACGTTGACTTCTTATACGAACGGGTTTTGGTAAGTTGACCTAAGACCGTTAGATAGTTCTTGTCGTCCTGAGTTCGATGACAGGCGGCACGTATTCATCGGACTTACGAGGCGAGAGTTACGGGTCTAGGAAGTTTCGGTAAAACCGTAAAAATGTGTTAAAAAAGAAGGGTATTTTGGTCATTGGGGCACATTGGGATTTGTGCACAGAGAAAGGAATGGACGGCTGGGATTAGGCCATGTGGGAGTGTGTGGAGTGGATGGTGACACATGGCATGTGTGTAGAGGATTCTGGGAGAATCCTGTGTGGTCTCAGCCCAAATAATTGGGGTGCAATCGTGCAGTCCTTCGACAAACACAGAGAAACAGAGTGAGTTTGTGAGGAGGAATTGAGGACTGATCGTGGCTGATGACGAGTTTTGGTGAGTGAGGGAGGAACGGGAGATTGAAAGGGAGTTGCTGATCGGGTTTTGGTGGTGTAATTGTGCACGGCGGCACGGCGGAGGTGCGGAGAAGTTTTGACGGAAATAGGGAGGCCGTGAGTTCGAGGTGGTGGCTACGCCGTGAGGTGACTCAAACCAAGGCAGGGGAAGCTGCAGGAGGTTGCAGGGAGACTAACGACCACCGTGGAAGGCGGCAGTGCGCACGGCGGAGCTGCAATCGAAGGTGAGATCTTTTGCTCTGTTTTTCCCGTGCTGCTCAATTTGAAAGTTGTGAGTTTGGGCTTAGAGTCGAGAGGAATGGAGGTCAGGGTGAGGTTCAGGAGGGTCCTAGGTGTCGACTAGGATGGTCGCCGTGACGGGGGTGTACACGGCGGAGGTTAGCACGACGGGGGTACCTGTATGCTCTGTTTTGCCGCGATGTTCAAACGGCTAGTCGTGACGATTGGGGTTGAGTCGAAGGTCTAGGTGAGTTGGGTTAGGATCAGTGAGGTTCAGGGCAGAGTTTGGTGAAGCCACCGTGAAGGGTGGTGAGCTGGGTGGCTGGATCGTGAAACAGGGGTTGTTGGCTGTCTGGTTTCGAGCTTCAGTCGACGGGATTGAGGCGGTGTCGAGGTCTGAGGAGCTGTGGAATGGTTATATTGGAACTGGACGAAGCTTTAGGTGAATAAAGGGAAGGAAATCGTGCAGGTACGGCGGAGAACCGTTGACGCCGGTTCAGCTGTAGCCTACTGTGTTGAACCGGGTCGACGTGAGGTTGAAGGTGTACTGTAGCTGGCGCGTGGGGCCACGCGCAGCCACTTTGGGCGGCGCGTGGGGGCGCGTGCGGCGGCGGATGGGAAAACGGTCAACATAGTTTTTGGTCTAGGAGTCATGGTGAGTTCATTGGAGTTGGTTTCGGGTTAAGCGGAAGTTGTTTGAGTTGAGTTCCGCGAGGGTGAATGTGTAGGGTCCCGGGGTTTTAAGTCTTTGGTCCGGGGATTTTTGAGGGCTTTTAGGTGAGTGTTCGTAGATGTATTAGTGACGTAATGTGACGGTGTTTGACAGGATCGGGATTTCCCGAAGAAGCCGAGGAACGGGCTGGACGTTCGGGACGCGAGTAGGGCTCAGTACTGTGAGTGGACCCTTTCCTTAAACTCGATCATGCATAACTGTTTTTATAAATGTATTTTATGGTTTTACTTATAATTCTATGTTTATGGACTATGGAATGATGATTTTATGTGTTTGCACGTTTTTCGAGAAAAAGACGGTTTGGGTACGGTTTTCGAGAAAATGTTGGTTTTAGGATTTTGATGTCACATTTGGGGAGTTCCACCGATAAAGGTTTTCTAATAATGTTATATGGGTTAGGACATGTGATTTGTGATTACATGGGGTTTTGGTATGAAAATGGATATTTTCCGGATTTGGGTTCGGAATGACGGTTCTGAATGCCGGAATGGCATCGGACCAGTGATTTCGGATTCGGGTTTGGATGAGGATTTGGTAAATGGTTTTCAAATGGTTTTGGGATTGGATTTGCTGGATCTGATTATTGGGTTTAAAGACCCGGATATATGTGACGGGGGACCGGCCGGATTGGGTTTAAAGACCCGGATTGAGTTTAAAGACTCGGGAGTTTAAAGACTCGGATATGATTAAGGCCTGGATTGAGTTTAAAGACTCGGGAGTTTAAAGACTCGGATAGATCCAGCAGGTTTGATCGAGAAAAGGATGAATTGGTGGTTATGGTTTTGATACGGTTTCTGATACTCATGTTATGGTTTCTTATGGTATTTTATAGTGTTTATGATGTTTTATAATGATTATTTTATTAATGTGTTTATAACTGTTGGTTATGCATGTGGTTTCAAAACGGAGGGTTTAACTCGGTTTTCTTATAAAATGGTTTTTGACCTTTTGTGCTTTTTGGTCCACTCACATTTTCTGTTTTAATTGCCCTCCAGGTTGTGGAGCGAGCGCGGGGTCTTGACGTCGAGGCAGAGTCTGAGGCATGGAAGCAACGTGAGGGATCCTAGAAGAGTTTAAAGGCTTCTGTGTGCGTGTACTTTCTCGGTTTTTATTTTCCTTGTAATGTGGTGCTATGCTCTGTAAACGATAAGGATTTTGGGATATTTAGTAATTACTCCTGCGTTTGACTGGTTTCGAGTGAGTGTTACTTGAGTTTTGTGTCGGGAAGTCAGACGGGAGCGGGATTTACCTCAGGTTTCGGGGTGAAACCGGGGTGGGTCCTGACAATTGGTATCAGAGCATAGGTTTGTCGAGTTTGTTGGGTCTGTCGGTTTGTGAGGATGTGTTTCAGTTGTTTGACTACTTCTATGCCTCTTTCAGTGTGCGGTTGACGATGCCTCCGAGACGTAGACCCTCTCCACAACCGGAAGAAGTAGCCAGAGAGACGGAGAGTGCCACGATTGAGCGAGCCCAGCGGCTCGGGGCTACTACTTTTAGTGGTGGGGCTGATCCTGAGGAAGCCCAGAGGTGGATTACTAGACTGGAGCGGATTTTTGCGGTGATGCATTGTCCGCCGGGGGAACGAGTGTTGCTGGCTACCTTTTTACTGGATGGTGCGGCGTACGAGTGGTGGTATACCCTCGAGTTGTCCGGTTGGGATGTTCACAGTGTGACCTGGGAGACGTTTAGGGAACGGTTTCTGGAACAGTATTATCCTCGTTCTTTCCGGGATGCCAAGGAGGCGGAGTTTCTGCACCTCCAGCAGGGGAATTTGACCGTGGCAGAGTATGAACGGAAGTTTCAGATGTTGTCTCGGTTTGCTCCTGCTTTTGTGGCCACTGAAGCCGAGAAGTGCCGTAGGTTTGAGTTGGGTTTGCGAGGTGAGATTCGAGCCGTAGTGACAGCTGGATCTTTTGCTACCCTTCGAGACTTGTCGGATGCTGCAGTGCGAGTTGAGGCTAGTTTGCCGGTGCGACGCCGGGAACCTTCTATTCCTGGATCTTCGAGCCAGCGGACACCGAAAAGAGGTAACTTCGGTGGATCGTCCTCGTCGGGCGATGATCGTTTTGGTAGGCCTGGTAGTGCCCAGAGTTCAGGATTTTGGGGTTATCGAGTACCGCCGACTCCGCAAGCGAGTGCGACGTCGGTAGCATCCACGGGGAGACCAAGTAGTGGACCAGGCTGGAATGTGTGTTTCTACTGCGGGGAGCGAGGTCATTTTCGACGTGAGTGTCCACTGTTGCCACAGGAAGGTGGTGTAGGCAGAGGAGTAGCGGAGTCCGGACAGAGTACAGCATCAGGGACAGCGGGCACTAGAGGAGGTGGTGGCACAGCCACGAGTAGTTCGAGGGGTCGTGGTAGAGCGTCAGGATCTCAGGCCCGGGTGTTTTCGATGACTCAGCAGGAGGATCAGGCGATATCAGATGTGGGGACAGGTACTTGTTTTACTTTTGGGTTGTCCTGTTGGTTTGGTGTTTGGATTCGGGGTAGAGTCTAGGAGTTTGCCTAGAGGACTTGGAGTGTACAGTAAGTTCCGTAGTAGGTTGACGGGAAGTAGAGGAAAGGAGTGACTGTGGAAGGAGAGAACCCACAAGCTAGAGGTTGCCTTTAGGACTTTGTGGAGTTAATCCGACCGTGGCCGGAGTAGTAGCCGAGGGAGATGGGTGGTTGTATACGAGGATGTACTCTATGACTTCTGTCGGGTATTGTGACATGAGGTATTGTATACTACCTTTGTTTTCTGTTCATAGAGTTTCCCTTGTGTACCCCATGTAGTTGTTACATAGCTAGGGTTGGCTGTGGTAACAGTAGCTGGGGATGGAGTGAAATACCCAAGGTGGAGATGATAGACAGGAAACCTAGGAGAAGTTGTTGTTGATCTGTTGTTGATTCCGGGTAGGAGACCCTAGGTGTCGGGAACTAGCTGTGGAATTTCGGGGACGAAATTCTTTTTAGGTGGGTAGATTGTAACAACCCGTCCCGAGAATAGGGATAAGTGGAGTGATTAAGGCGTGATTAGTAAGGTTAAGCAAGGGTTAGGTGGTCCCGAGGGGTCCGGGAACTTAGGATGACGATTTTGCCCCTGGGTCGGGCAGAAATGTTGACTTTTATTTCGGGTGGTCAAATGGGAGTTGACCAGTGACCAGGACGTAGTTGAGGACGTTACGAATCCGTAGGCAGGTGGCACGCCCGATTCCGACATCCGAGGAGGAAGTTGTGATGTTCGGACTGTTGAGGGCATAACCGTAATTTGGCGAAATTAGGGGGGAAACGTTGACTTCTTATACGAACGGGTTTTGGTAAGTTGACCTAAGACCGTTAGATAGTTCTTGTCGTCCTGAGTTCGATGACAGGCGGCACGTATTCATCGGACTTACGAGGCGAGAGTTACGGGTCTAGGAAGTTTCGGTAAAACCGTAAAAATGTGTTAAAAAAGAAGGGTATTTTGGTCATTGGGGCACATTGGGATTTGTGCACAGAGAAAGGAATGGACGGCTGGGATTAGGCCATGTGGGAGTGTGTGGAGTGGATGGTGACACATGGCATGTGTGTAGAGGATTCTGGGAGAATCCTGTGTGGTCTCAGCCCAAATAATTGGGGTGCAATCGTGCAGTCCTTCGACAAACACAGAGAAACAGAGTGAGTTTGTGAGGAGGAATTGAGGACTGATCGTGGCTGATGACGAGTTTTGGTGAGTGAGGGAGGAACGGGAGATTGAAAGGGAGTTGCTGATCGGGTTTTGGTGGTGTAATTGTGCACGGCGGCACGGCGGAGGTGCGGAGAAGTTTTGACGGAAATAGGGAGGCCGTGAGTTCGAGGTGGTGGCTACGCCGTGAGGTGACTCAAACCAAGGCAGGGGAAGCTGCAGGAGGTTGCAGGGAGACTAACGACCACCGTGGAAGGCGGCAGTGCGCACGGCGGAGCTGCAATCGAAGGTGAGATCTTTTGCTCTGTTTTTCCCGTGCTGCTCAATTTGAAAGTTGTGAGTTTGGGCTTAGAGTCGAGAGGAATGGAGGTCAGGGTGAGGTTCAGGAGGGTCCTAGGTGTCGACTAGGATGGTCGCCGTGACGGGGGTGTACACGGCGGAGGTTAGCACGACGGGGGTACCTGTATGCTCTGTTTTGCCGCGATGTTCAAACGGCTAGTCGTGACGATTGGGGTTGAGTCGAAGGTCTAGGTGAGTTGGGTTAGGATCAGTGAGGTTCAGGGCAGAGTTTGGTGAAGCCACCGTGAAGGGTGGTGAGCTGGGTGGCTGGATCGTGAAACAGGGGTTGTTGGCTGTCTGGTTTCGAGCTTCAGTCGACGGGATTGAGGCGGTGTCGAGGTCTGAGGAGCTGTGGAATGGTTATATTGGAACTGGACGAAGCTTTAGGTGAAGAAAGGGAAGGAAATCGTGCAGGTACGGCGGAGAACCGTTGACGCCGGTTCAGCTGTAGCCTACTGTGTTGAACCGGGTCGACGTGAGGTTGAAGGTGTACTGTAGCTGGCGCGTGGGGCCACGCGCAGCCACTTTGGGCGGCGCGTGGGGGCGCGTGCGGCGGCGGATGGGAAAACGGTCAACATAGTTTTTGGTCTAGGAGTCATGGTGAGTTCATTGGAGTTGGTTTCGGGTTAAGCGGAAGTTGTTTGAGTTGAGTTCCGCGAGGGTGAATGTGTAGGGTCCCGGGGTTTTAAGTCTTTGGTCCGGGGATTTTTGAGGGCTTTTAGGTGAGTGTTCGTAGATGTATTAGTGACGTAATGTGACGGTGTTTGACAGGATCGGGATTTCCCGAAGAAGCCGAGGAACGGGCTGGACGTTCGGGACGCGAGTAGGGCTCAGTACTGTGAGTGGACCCTTTCCTTAAACTCGATCATGCATAACTGTTTTTATAAATGTATTTTATGGTTTTACTTATAATTCTATGTTTATGGACTATGGAATGATGATTTTATGTGTTTGCACGTTTTTCGAGAAAAAGACGGTTTGGGTACGGTTTTCGAGAAAATGTTGGTTTTAGGATTTTGATGTCACATTTGGGGAGTTCCACCGATAAAGGTTTTCTAATAATGTTATATGGGTTAGGACATGTGATTTGTGATTACATGGGGTTTTGGTATGAAAATGGATATTTTCCGGATTTGGGTTCGGAATGACGGTTCTGAATGCCGGAATGGCATCGGACCAGTGATTTCGGATTCGGGTTTGGATGAGGATTTGGTAAATGGTTTTCAAATGGTTTTGGGATTGGATTTGCTGGATCTGATTATTGGGTTTAAAGACCCGGATATATGTGACGGGGGACCGGCCGGATTGGGTTTAAAGACCCGGATTGAGTTTAAAGACTCGGGAGTTTAAAGACTCGGATATGATTAAGGCCTGGATTGAGTTTAAAGACTCGGGAGTTTAAAGACTCGGATAGATCCAGCAGGTTTGATCGAGAAAAGGATGAATTGGTGGTTATGGTTTTGATACGGTTTCTGATACTCATGTTATGGTTTCTTATGGTATTTTATAGTGTTTATGATGTTTTATAATGATTATTTTATTAATGTGTTTATAACTGTTGGTTATGCATGTGGTTTCAAAACGGAGGGTTTAACTCGGTTTTCTTATAAAATGGTTTTTGACCTTTTGTGCTTTTTGGTCCACTCACATTTTCTGTTTTAATTGCCCTCCAGGTTGTGGAGCGAGCGCGGGGTCTTGACGTCGAGGCAGAGTCTGAGGCATAGAAGCAACGTGAGGGATCCTAGAAGAGTTTAAAGGCTTCTGTGTGCGTGTACTTTCTCGGTTTTTATTTTCCTTGTAATGTGGTGCTATGCTCTGTAAACGATAAGGATTTTGGGATATTTAGTAATTACTCCTGCGTTTGACTGGTTTCGAGTGAGTGTTACTTGAGTTTTGTGTCGGGAAGTCAGACGGGAGCGGGATTTACCTCAGGTTTCGGGGTGAAACCGGGGTGGGTCCTGACACTCCGTCCACCACCGTCCCTCTTCGTCATCTCTCAGTTCTCCTTCACTCTCAGTCTCTCTCAAACTAGCAGTAGAAGCAAAGGAAAATGGGAGTGAGGTGGGGAAAATGGTTTCGGGCGTTCGAAATGAAAAGAGAAAGAGATGATGTTTGTAATAATAATTATAATATTGGTGGCCATAGGTTGGGTGACACTTTTCACTCATCCTATGGTCCCTAATTCAGATATTTTGGGTCCAAAAGCAAACAAACAAAGTCAACCGTCTCGATTGTCATGCAACTGTAATCGTAAGTACAACCGTTCTTAACCCGTAACTTTCCCGTACGATGGCTGTTTTTGACGTGCCTCCTATCTATGGACTTGTATCGTCTCAATATACGTAATGAATCTCGGTCCACGTGCATTTGATCTCTCAGATCAAAAGTCAATATTTTCACCCTTCTAGAGGCAAAATCGTAATTTCACCTTAATCGTCCAATAATCCCCGATTAATCCTCGATAATTCGCAATTAATCCTTAATTAATCCCGTAGATTCGGGACTGGTTGTTACATGGTCCATTTTTGACATCAAAATGTGTAAATAAGAGTACAAAGAACATATTGAGTTATTTAGGATCAAAATGATGAGTTAAGAATAATCCAAGAACTATTAAGGATAAATTCCATAAAAGAAATCTTACATGTATATTCAATTAGATTTTCAAAAATATTAAGCTTTTATAAAAGCTTAGATATATTTAATAAAGACTTTATCGCGAGTTTGATATTGTTGTGTTTTTTCTGAAATGTTGTTTATGTTGTACTTTTTTGAAAAATGATTTTTTGTAGTTCTTTTCTAATAAATAATTGTATATTAAAATAATTTTGGTAAAAGTAATTTATAAACAATATGCAGATTGCTTTTAAAAGTTATTATAAAAATTCATTGTTTAAAAAAAGATTCCTCATTTTTACCAAATACTTATATACTGTTTCACTGTTAAATAAAGTTATTTTTAAGGAAAATAACAAACAATATCAATCAGGGATCTTAAATGAGCACGCAAATGTTTGATTTTTTTTTTAACAAAAAATTCGGAGAGCTTCAATTTATATTTTTTTTAGAGATTTTAAAAGTATTAAAATTCGAGGTGTATTCAATTATGACAGTTTATAAATCTATAAAAGTTTAGATGTATTCAAAATTTCAATATATATTGTACACTTCATTAGATGAAAGAGTTTTATATATTTTGACAAACATTTTCGTGTAAATAAGCTTTACTAAAGTTTATGATTTGTCGATATCTGCATATTTTAAAAGGCTTTAAACAGTATTTTTTGTATTTCAATTACTTAATAAACTTAAGTCTTTTACTGATATTTATTATCATCCATTGTTCTCTATAAGAATTATAAGTAATGATTTTTTAGGCTAAATGCACAAGGACTAAGAAAGTTAATTTCAAAATGCATCAAAAACAAAAATTTACCTCAACGTGCACCAGAACAGGTACAATGTCAAATCTATCAACTAATGTTAATAACGTCGTTAATCCTGGTGATATGATAGTAATATTACAAATTTAGTAAGAATAATTAAGCCAGTCGTTTTATTTTATTATATTTTCTATTAATTTTTTTTTTAAATTAAAACCATAAAAAATCCAATCTTCCCCGACGAAACTCACCGCATCATCTTCCTCCCTAGACCTTCGGCCACCATTCCCTGTCCACCTCACCCAATAGTTTTTGTGAATCTCAAATATCAACCCAACCCTTATCTCTCCCTCTCTCACACATTCAAGAGTCAAGACGCCCAAAAAAATTGCTTGATATAATGTTATTTTAATTGAACTTAAATTTAATTAATTAAAACAAAAAACAGAAAGACTCAAATCATGAAGAAAATAGGATGGCTTGTGAGCTTTGAAATCAGGGTGAAGCAAGCCAAGCTCATCTTTCACTTGGAGTGGATTGCTGGTCTCATTCCTAACCATCTTCACTCTCCTACTACCCAGACTCTTATGGGTGAACACATACATCTGCAACACGTGAACGTGATTGTCCCCAAAATTGTATGCCTAACCATCTGCTTCAAGCACTGCTTCACTGGGTAATCCCTGAACTTCCCGCACGGCTTGCACCCAACGAAATGGGTCACCAACGGCCACCGGTGATTACCTAAACCCGGATGGTAGCTTTCTATCATCTCCTCATATCGATCCACGAAAATCCCCCAATAACCGTGAAGATAATACGCACTTTCTAAGTACTGTTAGAGATCGGGATTCCGGCCATTATATAAACTCGGGAGTTCGGCCCTAAAACCAATTGGTTTTAGGGCCGAACTCCCGAGTCTATATAATGGCCGGAATCTCGATCTCTAACATGGTATCAGAACGGGTTATCCCACGTGGATGGCTTAACCGCCACACGTGCCACACGTTGGGGGCGTAGTGACGACAACCTACTAGTGGTTGAAAAAAAAAATTGAGAGAGGTATGAGACAATGGGCTCATACGAATATGGGACAATGGGCTCACATCATCACGTGTTGGCTGGAAGAGCTGCCACACGTGAGGGGTCGTGTTGGGATGTGAGGATAAGAGTCTCACATCGGAAAAGAGGAAATAGAATGTGTGCCTTATATAGCCTTGGGCAACTCCCCCTATCACCAATTGGTTTTAGGGCCGAACTTACGAGTCTATATAATGGCTGGAATCTCGATTTCTAACAAGTACACCTTCTCCCGAGTCAACACCTTACCCGCCTCGTCTCATATCTTCCCTTTCGGACCCATCGGCACCCAAATATCCAGAATATCAAGCGACGACTGGCAATTCCGGAGCAAGAAGCTTCCAGTGTTCAACTGGATCTAGTTATTCTCATCGTACACCATCTTGTTCCACTCGTGCATAACGAAGTTGTGGTCCTTGTACAGCTCCCACGGGACCTCAAAAGCAATGTCGGTGAACATGGCATCACTGTCCATCCACCATAGAAACTCCACCTCTGGATGCGACAACAGGAGCTTCTGGATCAATGGAAGCTTGGCCCAAAATTCGGCCATTTCCGCATCTAGGAGCGCAAAGTTGTAGAAGACATCAATCCCATGAAGCATGTAGTGGTCGATTTTGTTCTTGATCGATTTCAAGAGGTAGTGATCGCCGACGGAAATTTTTTCTTGCATTTATTTTCTTCTCATCCCCTTAAATCTTTTTCTCCAGGAGGAGAGAAAGATAAGGGTTGGGTTGGCTGGGTATTTAAGATTCACAAAAACTATTGGGTGGGTGGGCAATGATGGCCGGAGGATTAGGGTGGAAGATGATGGGGTGAGTTGGGCTGCGAGGATTGGATATTTTATTTGGTTTAATTTTTTTAAAAAGAATTTTAATAGAAAATATAATAAAATGAAATAAATATCTTAATTATTCTTACTAAATTTATAATATTATTGTCACATTATTAAGATTAACAGCGCTATTAATATTAATTAACGGAAGATGCAACATTTTTGACATTGTACTTGTTTCTGTTGCACATTGAGATAAATTTCTGTTTCTGATATATTTTAAAATTGACTTTCTTATTCCTAGTATATTTAGCCTAAAAAGCCTATAAGTAATCAAATGATACAAACTTTTCATGAATTTATTTGTAGTATGACGAAAAAAATAAACAAAAAATAAAAATTAATTAAAAAATATATATATATATATATATATATATTTCAGAGGTATACATGACACCTAACGGCCATAGTCTCTTAATCTCGTTGATTGTTAAAAGTTTTATAATTTTATAAGTATTTTGCGATAATAATAATTATTTTTATTTTATAATTTCGTTATATATCAAATTATATAACTCTTTTTTTTTGGCAAAAATTAATCACAATATATATCCCTCATTAACAATAAAAGCATATTTATTTCGTTATATATCAAACATATTTTTTGTATTTCAATTACATGTAACGCCCTTTGATATTTAAAAAAAAAAACATATTTGGTAACTATAAATCTAATCAATCATTAACAATAAAAAAAATAGGGATTTTTTAATTTCTTAAAATGGAAATTATGGATATGATCAAGCATTAATAATACAAAATCATGAATATATATTTTTTTATTCATATTTATTTTCTATTTCAAGGCTTTGAACATAATAGAAATGCTATTTATTTTTTCTTGCAAATTCCTAAATCGCTCAAACGCTAACAAAGAAATTAAAAGAACAATTCCATTTCTTGGCTGGTTTTTGCTGGCATATATATACACATAATTCCGTCTAATGGAGGACCATTCAACTCTCAAGTCTCCAATAATACAATAGATTGGTAAATTATGGCACAAATTTAGGTCCTTGATTCGTGGGAAGGAGGCCCGAAAACTAGGATTCCACCGTCTTTGCATCTTGGCACAAAGTGTTTTATTTTCCTTTTCTCCCTAAGACGTTACGCAACAGATTGATTTGGATTTGATATATATATTTGATAAATTTGTCCAACTAAAAGTAGTAAATGATTAGTAGGATTGAATCACACAACTTATCATATTTAATGTATTTTGAAAGGACAATATTTGCATTCTACCTTGGTAATACATCCCCAAACCATCATTTTGATTTATCTAATTGTTTTTGCATATATATCATAATCAGAATTATTTATTTTCTAAATCATCATGTTAAGATCATCTATATATAAAAAATTAATAAAATTAAATAACTTTTTGTCATTATTCATATATATCAACTAAAAAGTTAGTTGACAGTGGTTCACCACAAAAATCTTATTTCTTATCAAAACCGTTGATTTATTTCATACATGTGAATAATTATATAACCTCCAATCTTTTTTATTTTTAGAAGATGATTTTGACATAATGATTTAGAGAATGAACTTTTTCGATTATTTTATATTTCAAAATTATTGGGGAGAAATGTCAATAGTGTGAAATGCAAGTATTCTCCATTTTGAAATAATTAAGGAACTGGAGGGGGATAAACAAACGTATTCAATCAAATCTGCTATAAATAGTTGAATTAAAAAGAGATCAATTTCCTTATATATAATTATATCTAATTTTTAAAATATATTAAAAGTGTTGAATTATATAATTTAATTCTACTTACTAATTAAACGTGCCAAATTAAGTACAGAACTCACTGGAAATTAAACAGTAAAAATAAATTGATTTAGTTGCTTAAATCAATCATTATTATCGAGCATACAACTTGGGGAGAAATGTGTTGAAGACTTAAAGTGGCAATACAATATGTGTATTCGTAATCTATCATAACTTATATACGTAATCTATCATAAACTTATGAGGTCCTCTTCAACTTGATGAATTAAAAATCTAAAACCAAACACATATGTTCTTTTCAACTTGAATTAAAAGTTTAAAACGACTCACATCTATTTGTATTAATATATGTGATTTATAAACTATGTGGTCTACTTAATATTTTCCATAATTAAATTAAATAGCGCGTATAACAATGAAGGTGGTGGATTAATTTGGTTAATTAGTTAATTAATGGTATTGGAGAGTACTTCAAAAACATACGGTACGTATATAACAGCGAGCACAGATGCATCAGAATGGGTACGTAGCGCACTAGTGATGATGTATATAGTTTTCCGTATATATACGATACATATATTATGGTAATCGATTCGTGCTAACATGTATATATTGCTCGATCTGTACTTAATAATATATTCTCAAGAATGAATGAATATATATATATATATATATTATTGTAATGTAAGTTGTAAACTCGACGTGGCTCTACTATCTTCAATGGTGGGGTCAATGATTGATGCCTTCCTACTAAATTATTAGTCACTGGTGTTTTATTTTAATGACCATGTTGGCCTGTTGGGCCTGCACTAGACACTAATTAAGCTAGAAGCTAGCTAGTCGCCGGTGAGATGTGTGTACATATCTATTAAAGTTACCTTGGATGATGACAATTTGATATATTTCCTGGCGCACGCAGCTGGTGTGGTTTGAGCTGATTAAATAGCTATTTGTCGATTTCTATCTCCGAATTAACCTCTTTCTGGATCAGCTAAATATTATTGATCGATCTATATAATATGATCGAAATGGGAGATGACTTTATAAATTTCCCAGCGACCTGCAGCGACCTGCATCTGATGATCTCCACAGTAGTACTACTATTGTTCATTTCTTTTCTTGCAAACAAATTGGTGCTAGCACATATTATTAGGAGAAAAAACAAGGTGGTAATTAGAAAATTGCCACCAGGGAGAAGAAGTTGGCCGATAATTGGTGACAGCTTCAATTGGTACAATGCGGTTGCAAGTTCCCATCCCCCTCACTTTGTTGAACAACAGGTCAAAAGGTAGGCATTTTAAATTAAATAATGAATTTCCTAATGCAAATATATATGATAATGATCCATCGTTCTAAATTTGTCACTCGATCATGATCGAACAAAGTAATCAGCTGAATTCCAATCTGCATTATCTTATAATTAAATTAATGCAGGTTTGGGAAGATATTCTCATGCAGTCTGTTTGGGAAATGGTGTGTGGTATCAGCAGACCCAGCCTTTAACCGCTTTGTAATGCAAAATGAAGGGAAACTGTTCCAGTCTAGTTATCCGAAATCTTTCAAAGACATGGTAGGGAAAAATGGTGTGATCACAGTCCATGGAGAGCAACAAAGGAAGCTCCATGGTATCGCCTCCAACATGATGCGTCTAGAAAAACTAAAATTCAATTTCTTGGAACGTATTCAAATGGTTATGATTCAAACTTTGACCAATTTTGAAAGCAATCAAGTAATACTTCTCCAAGATGTTTGTAGAAAGGCAAGTTAAAAATCCAACCCCTAGCTAGCTAGCTAGCAATTACCCATCTCCATTTTAGTTTTATTAATTAATTATCTGATGAGCTAGCTAGGATTTAATTATGTATCCTAAGTGTATATATTTGGCACCCATCAATTTTTATGCGTGGCGCAGGTGTCTATAAATCTAATGGTTAATCAACTTTTGGGAGTATCGAGCGAGTCAGAGATTGATGAGATGTCTCACTTGTTCTCCGACTTTGTTGATGGTTGTCTCTCTGTTCCAATCAACTTGCTAGGGTTTGCTTATCACGATGGGATGAAGGTACGCACGTGTATATAATCAGCTAGTTAATATATATATCTCTTCTAGGCTTCCAGCTAGCTAGCTAGCAGCTGCTATATATTCATTAATGTACGTGCAAATCAGCTAGCTCTCAATTTTACAAACGCCCGTGAATGGATCAATATGTAATTAATTATTTTTTTGGCTGCAGGCAAGGGGAAAAATCATAACTAAGGTCAATAGGATAATGCAAAACCACCGAAACCAGCGTCAAGGTGCATCAATGGAAGTTGGTAATATTAGTGGTGTTCTTGGAAGACTTTTGGAGGAAGAAAGCTTACCTGACGAAGCTGTTGCAGACTTCATTATCAATCTTCTCTTTGCTGGGAATGAAACCACTGCTAAAACCATGCTGTTTGCAGTCTATTTCCTTACTCAATGCCCCGCAGCAATGAAACAATTAGTGGTACGCACGTACGGAGCTAATATATAGTTTCTCGTCTTACTAATTATATATAATCTATAGATTGTATATATTCACATTATATATTGTACGTTCTCCAAAAATAATGGCATATATTAGTTATATATTATTGTAATTTATGATACACGATATATAGGATCATTTTTATCCACTCTCGATCTGAAATTAAGAACCAAGACTGGATGTAGAAGTTAGTTTTTTCTATTCTTAATTACACACAACATTCTCAACTTCATAACAGGATGAACAAGACAGTTTCCGAAGCAAGCACTTTGGAGAAGAAGTGCTTACATGGCAGGATTATAAAGGAATGTCTTTTACTCAATGTGTAAGTATATTGCCATTTGCTAGTACTAATATATAACTGATATCATGCTTTTGATTTTGGGGATGCATGCATGCAAGGAAAATATATGTATATATGGATAGAAAGGGATCAATGTATACAATTGTGACCAACTTTTCCTGCCAGAAGTGCGTACTATACGGCCATACCAATTATTGATTCTATGAGTCCATATTCTGTGATTATTGTGTACTAGCAGATTCCTATGTAGAATACCTTCAATCAATAATATGTACTGCAGGTTATTGATGAGACACTTCGACTTGGGGGAATTGCAATTTGGTTAATGAGGGAGGCAAAAGAAGACGTGGGGTACCAAGGTACGAAGTTTTATTCGAAATTAATTCACCTTGCAATTTGGTAAATGATCGATCTGTGTGTATGTACATGAAATTTCATCGTCTTCATTTTTTAATAAACAAGACGCCAACGTATTTATTATTAAATGACTTTATATATGTATAAAGCACAAGTTCTATTATGTCTCGTAGAAAAATCATCCTATAGAAAATTGATATTAATTAAGACAATATTTGCTTTCCAGTTTCCAATCACAAAAGAATGTATTATTCTAGATATATTAATTAATTGCGTGCTAAGAGCTCAATTCTTTGTCATTAATGACTTAATTTGGCTGGGCAGACTATGTTATCCCCAAAGGTTGCTTCGTGGTTCCGTTCCTTTCAGCAGTTCATCTGGATGAAAATGTGTATAATGACGCTCCCACTTTCAACCCATGGAGATGGATGGACCCTGAAAATCAGGTTAGTGAATAGTGATCGATCCATCTCTAATTGGAATCTTTGATTCTAAGGCCTAGCTTCTCCAATGGGTCAAAATATTTGAGTACGAATGTATGATTAGTCTTATGCTCATTGGGCTGTAACATAAAATAAAATACTAGAAAGATTTTATTTATAAATCAAATTATAAAGTACATCTCTTATACAAATATGTCATGTCCTATTTATTTAGAGATGTAGTTTATAACGCGTGTCATACGGTCTCCCTATACATTATCTAATAATAAATTTAAGTTCAATACGATAAGATTGGACTTCTACTTATGCTAAAATCAAGTATATGGTGTATCATAGTCTCATTAATTATATTATTATAAGATAATGAGCTGGCCTCGTGAGAGAGAGATGGAACAAGTTATAATAAAGTGAAAGTCAAAGGAAACTAGTTGGTTCCTGTAATTAATAGATAAGTCACTTTTCTTAAACTCATCGTGTATATGAAGAAACAATGTGATAGAAATTAAGTTGAAGTAATATGATTCGAGTGATTTTTATATATAACTGTCATAAAAGAATAAGCTGACTTTATGTATGTTTGGTACCTGAGTCACAATTTTGTGTACGTAGGAGAAAAGAAATTGGAGAAGTAGCCCATTTTTTGCACCCTTTGGAGGAGGAGCCAGATTCTGTCCTGGAGCTGAGTTGGGTCGCCTTCAAATTACCCTCTTCCTCCATTATTTTGTCACAACATATAGGTAGGTAATCCTCAAAATTAACGTAGCTGAATTTCTATTGTTACTACAATGAAGTGATTACGCTATGGATTGCAATTAGATGGACCCAACTAAAAGAAGATCGAATGTCCTTCTTTCCCTCGGCTCGTTTAGCGAATGGCTTCCAGATTTGCTTAACTAGGCGACGTGATGAATAGTGCAGCGATTACAGTAAGTCAAATGATTATAGTGGTCAATGGCAACGTCATTCATATTCATTCATGAAGCTCAAGCAAGGTCAATCTAAGAACAAAACTCATTGTACTCTTTCCATCAGCTGCCAGCACGAGAAAAACAAAACTGGCATATTATATTTTGTTTCCTTTCCTTCATATCTAAGAGCTAAGTACAGTATACACATTCTGGTGTCTGACTATGATTTGTCATCAGTATAAAACTGGCCCATGCACAATTATCAGCATTGTTTTATAGCTTTGGGTCTTAGATCGGATATGAATCCATCCACGTATGTATACGCCCCTTGATAAGGCAATTAAAAGCTGCGAAATTAGATTCTTGCTGATATGTAACCGCTGCTTAAAAATGACAAGATCAGGAAACAAACACTTTCAAAACCTACTAGGCTATTATGCATGAATATAGAAACCCCCCAAATTTCCATGTCCTTGTACACTTAGGTTACAACATTTATTTGGTAGGTCACAACGCATGGACCACCGCTCTATGGCTTTGAAACTGAATCTCGAGGGGATGAGCTCTGGTTTTCGATCAAGGTCTGCATCTAATTCCCCAACAATGCTTCTGAAACAAAAGAGAGGATACGAACAACCTTATAGGAAGTACAAATAATTTTTTTAAACTGAAATCCAACCAAATTTACTTCCCACAAGCACTGGAAACTGAAGTAAATAGAATAGAGTGATGATACTTACATGTTGTCGCCTCTGATTATATACAACCCCAACAAGAGGGGCTGAACACCCTCCTCAAAGGCCAGAATTAACAAGTTACTACAGTGCCAGTGAGACAAAAAACAAGTATGTGTTACGCATGTTACGCATGTACTACTTTGGAAACCACATGTAAATCCCAATGAGCAGGGGTCAGGCAGAAGAGAGGGGTAATACAATATTTACGATTATAACGCTCTTGAGGAAACAAGAAAATGCTCCATTTAGCATTAGATTGGCATATTGGCCAAACTGGAACAACCGGGAATAAGACCGACTCTAAGAAGGTAGATGCCTAAAACACTTTCTTCTCTTCAATTACTCAAGCTATAAAGCGTAAACAAATATGCAATTAGAACTGGAAGGTTGTAATAGTGAGGACGCGAACCTTTGTAGAGAAAACGCGTTCATGAGATTCATCAAGAATGATATTAGTAGCCTGGTCAAAGCCTTTCAAGACTCCCTGAATTAGAAACAAAAAATTGTCAATAACAGTGATTCATTACTAAGAAGTAAAAGGTGACATTGGAGTGTTACTCTATATCTAATTATGATGTAACATATGCTGATATGCCACAACCAAACACATGAAGCAATATTTAGTAATGGAAAAGGCAGTGGAGCCAGGATTTGATGAGGTGGTTAGCTTAATTCCCGCCATATGAAATTCAGAACACAAACTCCGAACCGTAAACCCTAATACAGAGCCCGTCTCTGCCATTGACATCACCAGAGCTTGCATAGCTCAAGTGGAAAAGGCATTATTCTGTTTTACAGACGGCAGGCTACATTACATGTAGAGTACTCAAGCCTAACTCTACAGAACTCCATATTTATGAATATTTTCGGCAAAGGAAGTTGAGTATTTTCCTCATTAGTTTGCCAAACAGTAAACACAAGCCCTATGTTTGGTTGCTCAGAAAACATAAGGAATACAAAGCAACAGAATATAGAGGGATTACCAAGGGCAGCGGTAGCAGCAGGATGAGAAAGGAAGAAATGAGGAAGTGATTGATGCAGCACAAGGGCACAAGCACAAGTGGAATTAGAAAAGAAGAGATGCAGCGATGTGGTAAACCGACTAGAGGGATTGGAGGCTTCTTATAAACGCACTCTTCTCAAATAGGCCAATCCGAACTCAATTTCCTTTCCCGCTCGGCCACCAATTCCAATTCCACGCCTCTCAACTCAGGTATGACCATTCCTAATTCATGCATTCTCAGTTCTTCTCCAAAAGACAAAATTGATATCAGAAGGAACAACAATCGTCCAAATAAACCGTATTATTAAGTTCATTCCGAAAGTCCATGTTCAAACTAGAATCATTTACGCCAAAAAACTGGGGAATTCATATCTGAAAGAAGAAACACCTTTTCTTTGGTATTAAAAGAAACACCTTTTCTTTGGTATTAAAAGAAATACCTTTTTGGAGCAAAGCAAAGCAAAACAAGCCTCAAATTTCTTGACGAAGGAACTTCTAAACAGGGAAGTATGGGACTGCGGGAGCGACTGATATTCGAAATGTGAGACAGAAGAGGGAAAGTTAAGAAGGACGAAGAACCAAGAAACCTAAAGCTTCAACGCTCGGCTTCTGCTGAGATATACGTAAGCCTTACTGAGCTGGGCGGTGGGGTCAGGGCTAATTAAGGCTGGGATGGACTATTGGGCTGCTAAGCTTAAAAAACTCAAACTAATAACTATTTATCTTTCAGAAACAAATGATTTACGTAAATAAATAAATAAATTTGTGAATATATCTGATAAATATAATATAATTAATATTTTAATTCGCTCGGAGTACTAAATACTTGAATAAATAATCAATTTATTTGGTGAATATATTAGTTTATCCAACTGAAATATTCAGTACAATATGGCGTACCAAAAAAAAAGATTATAATGAACAGTCAATTAATTAATATATATAGATAATTAAACTACATTAATTTTTGTAAGATATGATCTATATATATTAACAATATATTGTTCCAAATTTACATACTTATGGGTCAAGTGGGTCTAATTCAGTTGATTCTAATATTGACTTATAGACAATTAGTCTTAAATTTGAACTCTGATGCCATATTTTATGGAAAATTTCCAACATTCTCCCTCCCGTGTAATAAAAAAAAATTACATATGAAGAAAAAATATTCAACACAGTCAACAATGGGAGTAACAAGCACATTCAAAAACGACATACAATAGTGAATGCAAGTATGCTCTCTCTCTCTCTCTATATATATATATATATATATATTCATCAAGAATGATACCAATATATCATAAAAAAAACATACAGTTATATCATCAAAATCAGTTTATAATAGCACTGTGAACAACCCGGATGGTCATGATTCACCGTCTAAGTGTTAATAAGTTGGATGGTTTTACGATTTTCTCTATTTTTGCTTCATGGTTCGAGTAATCCAATCGTCCACATTAACGAGAAACACGAATAGATTATCTCCGTAAAATTTTACGGAATTTTGACGTCCCGAGATTAGGTTACGGGGCGAAACGAATCGACAGTAATAAATTGTCATTTTTTTATCCAAGACCTTTAAGTGCTCAAAACATCGCGATTTTTGACAAGCGAGGTTTAGACACGCCGTATCACAACCTGAACGATTGAATATTTCAAATTAACTCGTTAGCATATCAATCGAATCCAAAAAAATCAAGACTAACTAGTATTGGGCACTTTGCCCCGCGGATAGGATAAATTCGTCTGGCAAGATAAAATTTTGTGAACATTAAAAATTCCACCAAAACATTAGCAAAAAATTGAAACTGCCGTCCAAGATTGCCCGATGACCCACTCTCATTTTCCTAAACACAGCACCGCCCACTCTCATTAGCCGCCCTCTATGCAACTCATCAGCCTCCCTCTATGCAACTCATCAGCCTCCATCTCTCACTCCCTTACTCAACTCCCTATCTCACTCAAGCTCACCCTTTCACTCAAGCTCACCCCTTCACTCAACTCCTTTTCTCACTCACCCCAAAATCTAGAACCAAACCCCTAAACATTAAACCTAAGACCCATGACCCCAAACCTCAAAATCTAACCACCCCTCTCACTTCTCTCACTCCCCTCACTCTTTCTCTCTCTCTCTCTCTCTCTCTCTCTCTCTCTCTCTCTCTCTCTCTCTCTCTCTCTCTCTCTCTCTCTCTCTCTCTCTCTCTCTCTCTCTCTCTCTCTCTTTCTCTCTCTTGGCTCTTCATCGTATGCCCTAAATCTCATTTTTTTTATTGTCATTTTTTATTATTGAATGTTGTAGATTGGTTATTGAATTGGTTTTTGGATTGATGTTTATATTCATATTATTGGATTAATTAGTTAGATTAATTATTTGATAGTATTGAGTTAATTTTTGAATAATGGGAATTATTAAATCATTGAATTGTTGAATTAATGAAAAATATTGGAAATGATTGAATTATTGAATTGTTGGAAAAATATTGGAAATTATTGAATTTTTGGAAATGTTTGGAAATTATTAGAAGTTAGTGAATTATTGAGATTTATGCAAATTGTTGAATTTTTGATATTTTTGGAAAATATTGGATTATTGATATTTTCGGAAATGTTTGGAAATTATTAAACATTATTATATATTTTTGAAATTATCAAATTGTTTGAAAATTTTCAGAAATTATTGAAAATTATTTAATTAGTTAGATTGATTATTGGATATTATTGAGTTGATTTTTGAATATTGGAAATTATTGAATTGTTGGAAATATTGGAAATTATTGAATTGTTGAATTGTTGGAAAATATTGGAATTTATTGAATTTTTGGAAATGTTTGGAAATTATTAGAAGTTAGTGAATTTTTGAGATTTTTGGAAATTATTGGAAATTGTTGAATTTTTGATATGTTTGGAAAATATTGGATTTTTGATATTTTTGAAAATGTTTGGAAATTATTAGAAATTATTATATATTTTTTGAAATTATCCAATTTTTTGAATTTTCTGAAATTTTTGTAAATTATTTAATTAGTTATTTTTGGAAATTATTATATATATTTTTAAAATTATCGATTGTTGTTTTGAAATTTTCAGTAATGATTGAATTGTACATGTATTAGTGAATTATTTGAAATTATTGGATTATTGCAATTTTTGGAAATTATTAGAAATTATTTAATTATTTGTTTATTTATTTAATTATTTAAATGATATTACTTATTAATTACTTTTGTATTGCATATGTCTTTACGTAAATTTATCATTTCGCTAAGGTCGTCGTACCGTGTCAGCAGAGCAGCCATCTTCGAGACTAGTGCCTTCCCTGACGGAGCAGCTATCTCCAAGACTAGTACTTTTCCCGACGGAGCAGCCATCACTCACTAGTGGACCAGCATCAACAAATCATTCAGGACCTTCCTTAGTACTCACGAGAGTCATTTCTGACGATCAGGTGATACTAAGGTCCCAATTAGCGAGGTGCCACACCAACTTGAAACGAGGGCAACCTCATATTGCCCCTAAAGCCATTGGAGCTGATGTTTAGGAGGGAGGAGATGCACATATCCCATCAGGTAAGTTTCATATCTTATTGAATTTTAAATTTGTATTTATTTTTTATCCAAATTATGTACTAATGTTAATTAAGTTTGCATGGAGTACCATAAAAGTTTGTGGCATCGGCAAGTGGTTAAAGTCCCAGCAGATCTGTAGGTCGACAGGAAATAGGATCCAAGTTTTGTGGGTGGAATGACTTGGCTCACTGTAACCCAACGTGCATAATTTGTTGGTGCGGGAAATGTGTACGATTATTCACAACAAATCGAAGATGAAGGCTAGCACCTTCTGTAACGCCCCGGACGTTCTGGAAATGTAATATTATAAAATATTGAATAAAATGACGTTTTTACCCCTGTGATTTGTGTGGTCAATTTGTTGACTTTTTGATTGGGAGGTCGAACGGACGTGGAGTGATGACCGTGACGTAGTTCGGGACGTCACGAGTTCATAGACAGGTGGCACGTTCGATTCGGACGAACAGGGTGAAAGTTATGATGTTCGGAAGTTCAGGGGCATTACCGTAATTGGGCGTTATTAAGGGGGGAAAAGTTGACTTTTGTTTGACAATTGATACTCATTTGAATCAAAGACCGTTATGTTCGTCTCGACGCCCTGAGTACAACGACAGGCGGCACGCGTGAAACGGACGTCGGATGCCCGAGATACGGGTCACGGAAGTTGGAGGGCAATTTGGTAATTATTGCACAGAGGGGCATTTTGGTCATTTCACGGCGGTTGCTGTAGCACCACCGTGAAAAACAGAGCACACTGCCATGCCGTGGTGTTTTACGCGTGCAAATTGTTTAGGGTGGTAGTGGATGGATCAGACGATTTGTTTATGAGAATTGAGGCAGTGGAGATACCCATGGGAGACTGAACTGAGCTCAGTGCACGGGCTGGATTTTAAAATGGCCGTGGTCTCTGTGCGTGCGGGAAACATTTTCAGAGACCCAGTTGGTCTCCCACGAGTTGTTGGCCACATTGATCGATCAACCGTGTAAGAGAGTGAGGAGAGGTTTCGTCTGGGGTCATTTGGGTGCATCAGGTGTGGGCTGAGGTTGAGAGGGACGGTGAGAAAACAGTTTCGGGTTTTTTGGGGGGAAACTCAGAGTTCAATTCCTACGGGCTTTGGGGGAAAACTAAACACATAGGGAGACTTCTGGGAGTGACAGAAACACGACGGTGCTGGAGTTGTTGAGATTGGAGCCCGTTTTGCCCAGGAACCCAAGTCCCAGTTCGAAGGAAAAACCAGTGGAGGGAAAAATTGAAGATCAAATTGTGGGGACTTTTGAGCTAAACTAAGGGCCGTTCTAGTCTTCTGGGAGCAAAAGGAAACCAGCCACATCGATTTCGAAGGACGACACTCACGAATCGGCCAAGAACTGAGCTCCATGGTCCTGAGAATTTTCGAGCTTGAGGACGACGACTTCTAGGTAACGACGAGTTCAATTGTTTGTGCTATTGTGTTTGTATGGGTCCCTTTATGCTACTGGTGAAAATCAATTTGGAAATGGAACCGTGTATGTAACGACCCGTCCCGAATTCCGGGATTAGTTTAGTGATTAATCTTGATTAGTGAGGTTGAACGGTGGTTAGTAGGGCGGAATCGGACAAATTGTGCAAAATGACCATTTTGCCCCTGGTCGTGGGCAAAATGTTGACTTTTTGATCGGTGCGGTCAAACGGACTTTGACCGATGACCGTGACGTAGTTCGGGACGTCACGAGTTCATAGACAGGTGGCACGTTCGATTCCGACATTCGTAGAGAAAGTTATGGTGTTCAGAAGTTGAGGGGCATTTTGGTAATTTGGCATATTAGGGGCCAAATGTTGACTTTCTGACCGGGAGGTCCGATGGGCGAGGGCCAAGGACCGTTACGTAGGTATCGTCGATACGAATCCAACGACAGGCGGCATGCCGAAATCGGAGATCCGACGACGACGTTATGGTCAAGGAAACGAACTAACGAACCGAGGCCGGGATTAAAATAATAATATAATATTAAATAGTGACCGTTGACTCAGCACACCTGGATGAGTGACAAGTGTCACTCATCCCTTGAAACCAGAATCATTGTCTTAGGGGAAACATCATTATGATGTTTTATTATTAATTAAAATAATTAATATTTATTTGCTCCATATTTTCCTTACACCGTGAGCAAAACAGAGAGTGAGTGAGCTGGGAGAATTGGCTCCCTTTGTAACAACCCGTTCCGAGGATTGGATTTAGTACAGTGATTAAGTGTGATTAGTAAGGTTAATCAGGGGTTAGGTGGTCCCGAGGGGTCCGGGAACTTAGAATGATGATTTTGCCCTGGGTCGGGCAGAAATGTTGACTTTTATTTCGGGTGGTCAAATGGGAGTTGACCAGTGACCAGGACGTAGTTGAGGACATCACGAATCCGTAGGCAGGTGGCACGCCCGATTCCGACATCCGAGGAGGAAGTTGTGATGTTCGGAAGGTCGAGGGTATTATCGTAATTTTGATAACATAGGGGGAAAAGTTGACTTTTCGTATAATCGGGTTTTGGTAGGTTGACCTAGGATGGTTAGATAGTTCTTGTCGTCCTGAGTTCGATGACAGGCGGCACGTGTTCATCGGACTTACGAGGCGAGAGTTACGGGTCTAGGAAGTTTCGGTAAAACCGTAAAAATGAGTTAACGAGAAGGGTATTTTGGTCATTGTGGCACATTGGGATCTGTGCAGAGAAAGCAAAATGGACGGCTGAGTTTGGGCCACATGGGTGAGAGAGAGAGGGGGATGGTGACATGTGGCAAGTGTGTAGTGGGTTCTGGGGGATTCTAAGGTGTGTGCACGGTTCTATTTTTGGGGTGTACCCGTGCCCGTGTTCGTGTTTGTGCGCAGAAGGAAACAGAAAACAGAGGGAGATCGTGAAGGAATTTGAGGGTGGTGGTGTGAGTGTTGTTGAATTGTGAGTGTGTGAGGGTGATCAGAGAGTGAGAGGGAAGCAGTGAGAGAGGTTGACGGTGTGGTGGTTGTGTGTGAAGGTGTCAAGAGCTGCGGGGAAACCAGGGGTAAAAGCAGGGAGGTTGTGAGGATTGTGGCGGTGGCGGCCGTGTACGGGGCAATTGAGACCGTGGTGGTGTCGTGCGGGTTGCGAGGAGTCAGCCACTACCAGCAGAGCTCACGACGGCGACAGGTGGCAGGTAATTTCTATTGCCCCGTGTTTATGCTCTGTTTTGGCCGTGAACTTCAAATCGGAAGTTGTGGCCTGAGAGGTTGAATCGAAGAGTCTAGGGGAGTTTAGGGAGTTTAGTTGAGTCCAGGGCGTCATTTGGTTGAGCTGCCGTGACGGGAGGTGCACGGTGGAGGTTGGCACGACGGAGGGACTCTGTGTGCCCTGTTTTCCCGTTTTGGTTCAAACCAAGAGTCGTGATCCTAGAGACTGAGTCGAAGGTCTAGGAGAGTCGGGTTAGGTTCCTTGAGGTTCTAGGAACCGTCTGGTCTTGCCACTGTGAAGGGAGGTTACCGGGGTGGCCGGATCGTGAAACAGAGTTTTGGGAGGTGTGAGTTCGAGCTTGAGACGACGGGTAGGAGGCTGTGTCGAGGTGATTGGAGGATGGGGATGCTCAGAGTAAGGTTGGACGAAGCTATAGGTGAAGGAAGGAGGTGTTTTGGTGCAGGTACGGCGGAGAACCGTTGACGCCGGTTCAGCTGTAGCCTACTGTGTTGAACCGGGTCGACGTGAGGTTGAAGGTGCACTGTAGCTGGCGCGTGGGGCCACGCGCAGCCACTTTGGGCGGCGCGTGGAGGCGCGTGCGGCGGTTCTGGGAGAGACGGTCAACATAGTTTTTGGTCTAGGAGTTGTGGTGAGTTCAATGGAGTTGGTTTCGAGTCAATCGGAAGTCGTTTGAGTGTAGCTTCGCGAGGGTGAATGTTTAGGGTCCCGGGTTCTTACGTTTAGGATTCGGGGAATTTTGAGGATATTTAGGTGAACCTTCGTAGACGTATTAGTGACGTATGTTGACGGTGTTTGACAGGATCGGGATTTCCCGAGGAAGCCGAGGAACGGGCTGGACGTTCGGGACGCGAGTAGGGCTCAGTACTGTGAGTGGACCCTTTCTCTAAACTCGAGCATGCATAACTGTTTTCTATAATGGTCTTATGGTTTTCAGTCATGATTTTGTGTTATCGAATATGTTTGGTCGGTTTTGCATTATTACACGTTTTTCGAGGAAAGTGGTTTTTAGCACGTTTTACGAGAAATGGTTGGTTTTTGGAATATATGTTATGATTTTGGGATTTCAAATGATAAGTGGTTTTCAATGGTTATAAGTGGATTTTGGGAACATGATTTCGATGATCAAAGTTTTCGATTTTAGAATCGGATTTCACTAATCGGAATTTGGTTTTGAGATTGGAAAGTGGACTCCGGATTTGGGTTCGGAATGACGGTTCTGAATGCCGGAAGGGCATCAGACCAGTGATTTCGGATTCGGGTTTGGATGAGGATTTGGTAAATGGTTTTTAAATGGTTTTGGGATTGGATTTGCTGGATCTGGATATTGGGTTTAAAGACCCGGATATATGTGACGGGGGACCGGCCGGATTGGGTTTAAAGACCCGGATTGAGTTTAAAGACTCGGGAGTTTAAAGACTCGGATATATTGATTTTCCCCCGTAGGCCTTGAGTTTAAAGACTCGGGAGTTTAAAGACTCGGATATGATTAAGGCCTGGATTGAGTTTAAAGACTCGGGAGTTTAAAGACTCGGATAGATCCAGCAGGTTTGATCGGGACATTTATGCGTTAATGTTCATGGTTTATGATACAGTTTTCTGATACTCATGTTATGGTTTCTTATGATATTTTATAGTGTTTCTGTTTCTTATGATGTTTAAGAATGATTCTTTTATAAATGTGTTTATAACTGCTGGTTATGCATGTGTTTTCAAAACGGAGGGTTTAACTCGGTTTTCTTATCAAATGGTTTTTGAACTTTTGTACCTTCTGGTCCACTCACATCTTCTGTTTTAAATTGCCCTCCAGGTTGTGGAGCTAGCGCGGGGTCTTGACGTCGAGGCAGTGTCCGAGGCATAGAAGTGACGTGAGGGATCCTAGAAGAGTTTAAAGGCTTCTGTGTGCGTGTACTTTCTCGGTTTTTATTTTCCTTGAAATGTAGTGCTATGCTCTGTAAACGATAAGGATTTTGGGATATTACGTAATTACTCCTGCGTTTGACTGGTTAGAATGTGAGTGAGTTTTACTTGAGTTTTGCGTCGGGGAGTCAGACAGGAGCGGGATTTACCTCGGGTTTCGGGGTGAAACCGGGGTGGGTCCTGACACCCTTCCTTGGCCGTTCTTGAGAGAAAATTGAAGGTTGAGAGAGACTGAACTGGCTGGGAAACACGAGAGGCAGAGAGGATGCTGGAAATCGGAAAATTGAATTTTAGGAAATTGGGGGGGAAATTCGAAATCAAATCCTAAGGCCGTGAGGATCGAATTGGAGGTTACATTCAGCCTTCTAGGAGTTCCACGATCAGAATTGTCGAAGGAACGAAGGGATTTGGCCACCAATTGGCTCTGATCACACTTGGTGACAGAGGAGGAATTTCGAAGTTGAGTCGTGGAATTGGAGGCTTTGTTGGATGAAATTGAGGTGGGGAAACTGCTTCCCATGATCCCACGATGCTTCTGGGATCATCAATTGAAGGAAAACGTTGGAGAATGGCAGAACTCCATTGTTGAACAGTGACGGTGCTCGAGTTTGAGTCGTGACGTTTGAGCACCGGTTTGATGCAATTGATGTGGGGGAATTGTTCCTCATGGTCCATTGATGCTTCTGGAATCATCAATTGGATGAAACCTGCATCAATTGAGGGACTTCCATGATTGAACAGTGACCGGGTGTTCTTCGTGGATCATCATCGAATCGTGGGAATCTGGGTAAGGATTTGTGTAATTGAGTTTACAGACTTATAATTGGACTTAAAACGAAGCTAATGGATTGATCAATTGAAGGAATTAGGATCGAATTGGCAGGATTGGAACCGGGTTGTGTCGCGGGTGAATTGGACCCGTTTACCAGACAAACGGGTTGGGCTGGTGACACTGTAGCAGGCGCGTGAGTTTCACGCGCAGCCACTCACGGCGGCGCGTGGGCACGAATCTCGAGGTGAGGTCAACATGACTTCTGTCCTATTTAATGTAACGGACATTTTGGAATTGGTTTCGTGTCGATCGGACACCGTCTCGATATTGTTCGGGATGTCCGAAGGTTTTAAATTAAGTTTAAAAATAAGTAAAAATTCGGGAAAATTACGGGACTTTGATAGGATGTTAATGTTGAGGTTAGTGACCCTCTAATGTAATTTGGACAGGATTGGGAGTCCCGGTGATAGTGGTGTGGCCCGGGAGGGCCGGTGGCACGCGTATCGAGGCACACGGTTAAAACGGTCTGTGAGTGGACTTTGGTTTTATAAATCCTATGCATGCTTAAATGTGTTATATGGTTTATATACATGATTTCTATGATGGTATTTGTGAGTATTGATTTTGGGTATGTTGCACGTATTTCGAGGTATTTTCCGTATTTCACGTGTATCGGGATTAACGGTTTATTTGTGGTTTTGCATGCTTGTGGTTAAATAAATATTATGATAAAATGGTTTTTATATTGGAAAGATGAACTCGGGCCTGAGGCCCACTTGTTTTGGAAATTTCGGACTTGGAGTCCATTTGAGAATCGGGCCGAAGGCCCAGTTGGTTAATGAAATCGGGCCAGGGGCCCAGTTGGTATGAAATCGGGCTGAGACCCATTTGAGTTATGTTATCGGGCCAGGGGCCCAGTTGATTTACGAATTCGGGCCGTGGGCCCAGTGGGTTTGTAAGTCGGGCTGCGGGCCCAGTTGGTTTACAAATCGGGCCGTGGGCCCAGTGGTTCATAAAATCGGGCATGAGGCCCAGTTGGATAATAAATGTGATTTCGGGTCAGGGACCCTATATTTTATAATGGTGATTTTGGGTCAAGGAACCTAAATGGAATTATGTGGTTTTATGGAAATTTCGGGCAGGGCCCAATGGTAATAATGTGATAAAAGGATTAAATAAAACTGTTTTCCATATACCATCTGGATACAAGGTTATATGATGGTCTCCTCCAGATGTCTGGGACACTGGGGAAGTCACGGTGCATTGCCTGCGAGGGGTCATTATACGGAGCAGCCGGACCGTATGATGACTCAGGAGCAGGATTGCTATGATTGACGTCAGGGACATCAGACATCAGGGATGTCAGATATATGGACCCGGAGAGACCCCGGGCAGCACGCGTAGCTTATGAAACCGTGAGACATGACGTCAGGGACGTCTAGCATCAGGGATGCTGGTGATGGTAATGGTAAAATACGAATTAATGAAATGGCTTTCCGGGTGGATTTATGGTTGTGTGATTTTAATGAATTAATGTTCATTTATGGTAGTGGGTGGTGACCCACATGGTTTTAATATGTATGGTGGTGGTATTCCACGGTTTTGGGCTGAGTTCCCACACTTGGCTTTTGGTTAACGGTTTTTGGGCTAAGGCCCTAATGGCTCGGTTGAGCAAACGTTTTGGTTACTGGTTTTTGGTGGCATGCATACGTTTTTATTGGAGGGCATAAATGTCTTATAAATGTATTTGGTAAACTTATTGGTTTTGTCCACTCACAGCTTTTGGTTTTAATGCCCTTCAGGTTGATCACGGATGCGGTTGCAGCAGGGACTGGGACATTGCACACCTCCTCCATCGATCCTTGCGCACTCTGGATGCCCCGTTTGGGCAGTGACTCTTGGTTATCCCTGGTCCGACACCCCTTGTTGGACGGGAGCAGGGCACATTCCACGGTAATCCCGGGGGGATTGGGATGGGTCCTGTCAGTGTAGGGTGAGTTCCAGAAGTCGACTTGTTCGACTGTTCGAACTTGAGTTGGGTCGATTTGGTGTCAGTCGAGGTTAGTCATCGACACAGACCTGAAATCAATGAGTTAGAGAAGACAATAGGATCAAAAACGAGAGGAATTGATTGAGAATTGAGCTGGAACTGGTCGGGTTGAGTCGCGGGTAACAGACCCGTTTATCAGTCTATCCGGGTAAGAACGATGACACTGTAGCTTGGCGCGTGGCCTTCACGCGCAGCCACTTTGGGCGGCGCGTGACGGCGCGTGCGATGTCATCTCCGATCACGGTCAACATGGGAATTGTTCCTTTCAGTCTAATTAACATTTTCCCTTTAGGATTCGAGTTGTTCGGGAGTCGTTCGGGTTAATCTCGGGAGCCCGGAAGTTTAGGTCCTTAAGGTTTATTTTGCCGAAAAATCCGGGAAATTAGGGAAAAATCATACGAGCTATTTGAGAATGTTTGTAACCCTTCTTGTACATTTTTACAGGCCCGGACACTTCCGAAGCTACGGAGGAGCGCGCGGGACGCGATTGACGCGTCCTAAAACTATGAGTGGACTTTTTGATTTTCTAAATTGGGCATGCATGACTATTTTGCTTATTTATCTCATGGTTTTACATATGATTTTATGATGGTGATATGTTATATCGGTTTTACGTGTTTTCACGTTTTTCGAGATATTTACCGTATTTCACGCATTTCGAGGTTATGGTTTTCGCTTATGCATGCGTGATGATTTTGATAAAGTACCTGGATATGAATATGCATGTTTCGGATTTATGATGTTTGATCACATTGTGAAGTAATTTTTGGAAATTGCATGTGTTGGAATTTGCATGTGAGTTCGGACATAAGTCCTGTCATGATGAGAAATGTTTTTGGAATAATGTTGGAAAAAGGTTTGTGATGAATCCTGGTTTATTGAGTTTGAAAACGGTTTTGGGTTTAAAGACCCGGTTAATGGTTGGATCTGATTTTGGGTTTAAAGACCCGGTTATTTAATGACGGGGGCGGGCCCGAAAATTGGGTTTAAAGACCCGAATTGAGTTTAAAGACTCGTGAGTTTAAAGACTCGATTATTATGATACCCCCGAGGCCTGTTATTCATGTTTTGAGTTTAAAGACTCGTTGATATCCCGGGAAGGCCTAAAATTGAGTTTAAAGACTCGGATGGATCCAACGGCATAATTGTGGTTATTGATTCACGTTTTACTTTATTTGTGCAATTAACGTTCAAAATGACGGTTTCTGAAACCTGGAATTATTAAATGGTTTTTACATGAATTATGGTGATCCTTTGTAACGTTTTTCACGTGTTTCGGAAAAAGAGTTTTCAAAAGTTAATATGCAAAATTTGAATATTTGGTTATGCATGCGTGTTACAAAACTGGAGGGCGAACCCGATTTCGGAAAAACTGTTTTCCCTTTAAAACTTATGTTTCGGTCCACTCACACTTTGTTGTTTTAAATTCCCTCCAGGTCGTGGTACAAGTGCGGGGGCAAGCGCCGAGGCAGAGGCGGAGGCATAAAGTTTTCCGTTGCGGAGTAGTTAGTTCACAGAGTAGGACTTGTTTCTTTAACTTGTTTTGTAATATCGCTCTGTGAAACTGTGGACTTGACGTCCAGTCGGATGTATTTGTTTAATCTCCCTGGTCTGACAATGGGTGTGTTGTAATATTAATTAGTTTTCCGGTCTTTTGGGTTCGATTGTCAGACGGGAGCAGGATTGCAGATGGGTATGATTTTTTTTAAATTTTTTTATTATTTTTACAATTTGTAACAGTTTCACATAAATTGGATTGCAGATTAATTTCGAATGGGATGCGACCAACGCCGCTCTGATGAACCATATCAACTTCCATTGGCAGAAGCGTTATTCTGGCTAGAAGTTCAAGCTTCATACCTATTACGAGTGTTGAATGTCGCATGATGAGGCTAAGGCAAATCCTTCAGAGGAGATGCATGGGGACAAACTAGAGGGGTGGATTTGATTATGCGAACACTGGATAAGCGATCAATTTAAGGTAAATTAACTTTTTCTTTATTTTATTGAGAATATTAATTTACGTAGTTATGTATTAGTAATAATTTTTTTTCTTCTAATGTGCAGATAAAATCAAAGGCCATCAAGGCGAATCAGGCAGAGAAAAAATTTGAGCACCACGAGGGATTGCGCCCCTTGTTGGCTCGCCTATCGTGCCGCTAGGTTGTTGTTTCAGGAAATAGAAGCCTTGAGGGAGGTTTATGTTGGGAGAGGCAATGAGGCAGCTGATGCTATTCACATAAGCTACATGTTTGCGGTTATTAAATATTTTATTATTTTTAATTAATTAATTATCTAATTATTACTTTATTCCATTTTGTAGGCGACCATGATGGAGGACGTGCATCAGACTTAGGAACAGTTGACCCCGCAACAACCTAAAGTCTCGCTGCAAGACCAGCTACGGGATCCTGGGATGTCGATTGGCATCTTGGAGCGCCACCTTGGTCGGCGACTCGGGAAAGTTGTCCAGAGTGCTGGAGGAGCGCTCTTTCGAGATGTCTCGAACCGATCCTCGAGCTCTTCCCGGTAAGTCAATCTCGATGAGGTCTCTAGATGCGGGGCAACTTGGAGAACTTCCAAGCTGAGAATATCGAACTTAAGGCCGGCTATGAGCGCCTTGAGGCCCACAACACCCAAATAAAGCTCAGTTTGCATTCCTATTTAGCCAAATAGGTCAGCGTGTGCTGGATGGCCTTAGCTCACAGTCCCAACTAGACCCAATTAAGTCAACAGCCTGCCCAGGATGATGGTCACCCATCGCCGAATATTTAGTTTTATTAGATTTTTTAATTATGTAAAACTATTACATTTATTTTTATATATATTATAATTAATTTTCATTTAATTATTATTAATTATAATCTTTTTTTGCTATTTTAATATTAATTTTATTTATTTAAATATATAATATTACATAAAATATAATTATTAAAAAAATATTTTAAATGTAGCCCAGCGGACATGTCTGCTCGGCAAAGTCTCCATATTCAACCTTTACTTGGCGCACATCCACTGGGCAATGTATTCTTACACGGCGAACTCCCGTTGGGCAAAGGTTATACGGTTGTTCGTCCTCGAGTTTTCCAATTACGTTGCTAGGCGAATGTTGCGCCGGCCAAGATGCATTTATTGCGGCCTGGCTCAGTGGATCACATTCTCCGTTGAGCCAAACATTAGTCCGAGGTAGCCTGCTCGACACAGTTTACTAGACAAAGATGCGCCAGATAAACATGTGGCCCGGTGCATGTTCATGTTTGCTCGGCAGAGCCCCTGCGCCAAACAAACACTATTTTGTTGTATGTAACTTTCATAAAATTTGATTTATAAATAGAAGGGCAATTAAATAATTTAATAATTTGGATTTAAATCTTTAGAGCAGATTGTAATAATAAAATCTAATTAATTTATATAAATTGTATTGTATAACTCATGGTTAGGCATCATCGGATCATGATTGTGTCATTTAATATACCATACTTATTATATCAAAATTATTTAATAATTTTTTATTAGTCCTATATAATTATTAATATTGGATTCTTTAAGTTTCTTTCACAATTTTATTGAAGGTTTTCAACTTTTAAATTGCATTCACTATTTTTAGTGAACGTGAACAATATATAAATATCGATATTTTTGTTGTGCAATGACAATTAAAATTTCTACTGGCTGTCAATATTTTGAAATTTTTATAATTGGATATAAGTATTTTTAGAACACAAATTATGCTGAAGGATAAATTCAAAACAGTGCAGAAGGATAGAGACCGTCCCGGATGATGTCATTCCATATTCCAAGACTTAACTAGTACGATTTACTAGCTTACACATGACCCCTACGTGTAACTATTCCTGCGTAGCGACTGCCCAAGTGTCCCACATGAATCCAAGCGCTCTTGGCTAATTTAAGACTACATGCAAAGACCCTCATCATCATGAAGATCTTGTCTTTGTTTGATTTTGCTTCCCTCGCTCTATCTTTCCCAATTCGATCTAGATTAGACTGATCTAGAGCCATCTAGCTGGATCCTCTTCCTCGATCTCATCCCGATTGTTCTACGCGCCTTCATCTTAATTTAGTTGCTTGCATTTTTAATAAAGGAGTCTTATATATGTACCTAAGTTGTGCTGCTAGCTAGTTAGCCAATTAGATATATATATATATATATATTTCTATTCATTCGTGCAGTGACTAGGTTTAAATCCTAATTAAGAAAGAGATAATCACACTGTTTGCGTTTTAATACTTCTTGCGTCATTTTGATACCATGCCACCTCGTAGATATGCCTTTGGGAGGGCCGACGAGGTCACCCACCCTGACTCCATCAGAGCAACCTTAGCTGAATTTGTGGCAACTTTCATCTTCGTCTTTGCTGGGGAAGGCTCTGTGCTTGCTCTTGGTATATATACATGCTAGCTGCATGCACATGATACATGCATGTATATATGTCATTAATCCAGCTAGCCGGCTTGTTGCATGCATATAAATTTATATCTATGCATGTAATTATTAAATATAGGAGATGGGTTTTCCTCGAGTTTAACTTGTTTTGCAACCAATGAAATGGCAGGGAAGATTTACAAGGATAGCGGCACATCAGCATCTGAACTGATAGCCATAGCTCTTGCACATGCGCTCGCTCTCTTTTCGGCCATATCAGCCAGCATTAACGTATCTGGTGGCCATGTCAACCCTGCTGTAACCTTCGGAGCACTCCTAGGCGGAAGGGTCTCTGTGGTTCGGGCCCTTTACTACTGGGTTGCTCAACTCCTTGGGGCTATTGTGGCGTCCCTTTTGCTAAGGCTTTCCACAAATGGCATGGTACGTAATTGAACTAGCTTTAAAACTCATGCAATTACCTAGTTGTTAATTTGCTAGTTAATCTTGTCTTAATTAAAAGAGTTAATTTTGTCTATTCATCAATAATACCAGTTTTGTTTGATTTCCCTTTATATCTATGGTTTATTTAACTTAGTTTAATTCTCAATTAATTACAAATATACAAATATATATAGCTTAATATATTAATATTAATTAATTAATATGATTTATTCAGCGAACAGTGGGGTTCAACGTCTCTTCTGGTGTTGGAGATTGGCATGGGGTTATACTCGAGATTGTGATGACATTTGGGTTAGTTTACACTGTGTATGCTACTGCCATTGATCCCAAGAGGGGTAGCCTAGGAACTATCGCACCTTTGGCCATTGGATTCATTGTGGGAGCAAATATCCTGGTGGGTGGGCCGTTTGATGGGGCATGCATGAACCCGGCAAGGGCATTTGGACCTGCACTGGTAGGGTGGAGATGGAGGAACCATTGGATCTACTGGTTTGGACCATTTGTAGGGGGTGGGTTGGCAACTCTCATATACGAGTACTTGGTGATACCAACTGAGACACCCCACCATGCTCACCAGCCCTTGGCTCCCGAGGATTATTAATATTAGCTGCTTGGCAGGCTACTCAATCTACTCTACTACTCTACTTCTGTTACTTAATTGTTAATCTGCCTACTGTAATAAATACCCCCAACCCCAAAGTACGTACGTATCAACGGTGCGCCTTGCCATTCACACCTTCAGCATGATTCTGTTTAAATCTGTTTTTATTTTTTCGGTTTTGGAGCTTTTGAGTTGGGAGTTGTGTCTTCCGTTTTCATGTCTATATATCACATGCATTATGTGTACGTGATTGTAAAGATAATAAAGTGCCAGTGTTCTTGGCTAATTAAGTGCTTGCTCCGGCCCTTCCTATTCCAATGATTTTTTATATTAATCTAAACTGAAGGCGTGTTCGATTAATTTGGATTAAAATAGACTTATTAGTTGCGATACTACGGGCCACATGAAATAGTAAGCAAGTATCAGAGGAAGCAAGGTTTGGAGTCTCATACTCATTTTTTTCGAAGGAAGGTTTGGAGTCAAATGCTCATGATCTTCTTGTGTATGCTTGGAAGCAGGTCCTCCTCGGACGTGGTATATATTCATTGAATCCGACAATGTAAAGATATACAGAAATTTTCTTTCCATTGAATCCGACAATGTAAAGATATACAGAAATTTTCTTTCCATCCGTTGAACTATCCACCAGGGTCTACAGTCTTCTTAGAGGAAAGTTGGTTGTACAATTCGTATGAGTTATCTAGGGGTCTACAGTCTTCTTAGAGGAAAGTTGGTTGTACAATTCGCAATTCAATTAGAGGAAAGTTGGTTGTACAATTCGCAATTCAATATGAGTTATCTATTAGGTTTGAAAATTTGTTATCTACTCGGGGTCCCAATCCCTTGTTATCTACTCGGGGTCCTAATCCCAAGTCTCCTCTAACCCGGTCAATGATCCTCTTTGGGGGAAAGTTTTATTCTCATGCAATTCTGATCCTGAGCCTTTCTACGTGAGCCTCTATGTGGTCTCTTAGTAGGGCGACCTTTTTTAGGCAATGGACCGTGACTACTCCAGGATACCAAGTATCTAGAGGAGACAATCCATGCATAAGGATGGTATATGAAAAACATTTCACAAATCATCTCAAAACTTTTCAAAGGGGCCCATGCCCGGAATATAGTTTCATTCATTTCGTTTCCATAAAACCATCATAAAATCACAACTGGGTCTCATGCCCGAAGTATAATTTTCATAAACCATTTTCACATATCATATACTTAAACCATAATTGGGACTCAAACTCGATATCATAGCTAACTGGACTTCAAGCCCGATATCATAAATCAATTGGGCCTTAAACCCGATAGTATAAACCAAATAGGTCTCCAGTCTGATACCTCATTAAATCAAATGGATTTCAAGTTCGATAGTTCATAAGTCAAATGGTCTCAAGCCCAATTCCGTATTTCATAATCCGAAATCATTCCATTAATCAAACTATTGAAAACACAAGCACGTATAAACCCAACACAAAACCATAAATTTCGGAATACGTGCAAATACGTAAATACCAAATACCACAATCATATGCACTCAAGGCATTTCAAATCATAAATACAAAACATATAAAACAATTAAGTATGCATCATATTTAGAAAACAAGTGTCCACTCACAGACCGTCCTTACTGCGCCTCGAAATCCGCGCCATAAGCCTCTCTGGGCTAATCCAATCCCTCCTGGTCATCCAGACCTGTCCAAATCACACTTGAAGATCACTAACCATCTATACAAATCTATAGTATAAACACCCAAAATTCCCAAAAAAATCAATGTGTCCCAGACACGATTCCCTAGGCTAAAAATCTTAATTTGATCGATCTTCGATCGACTCGAAACCATCTCCATTGGATTTGTATCGTCGAAACCATTAAAATGGTACTGGTCGCACCTCGAGATTCGCGTCCACGTATACCCACGCGCGGGTCAAAGTTGCTAGTCAAAAAGTCAACGTTGACGTCATAGTCAACAGTCAAAGTCAACGGCCAACGATCAAAGTTAACGCTGACGTCACTGCTAACATCAGCATGACATCATCTTGATAGCTATCATGTCTGACACGTGTCAGACCTGATAGGTGCCACATGTCAGCAACAAGATGGTCTAGGTTAGTGACATGTCAGTGACACGTGGCACCATCCGATTGGTCCACGTCACTAAAATGTCAGTGTTAACTGGGCACTGACATGGCGGGTATTGACTCCTCACTAGACCACATGGCCTAACATCTGACATGATGACATCATCGTCTTCCTCGTCGCGATGGGTCAGACCCGGATTACTGTACTAGCTCGCGCAGACCCGCGACTCGACCCGGCTCCCATTTCTTTATTTCTGCACCAAATTCCTCCTAGTTTCTTCCTATGGACTTGTCTATTCCCCAGAAACAGACCTATCAAATAAAAAACCTCAAAATCGATCCAGAGATTACCTGTTTCACGATGAACAGTAACAAGGAACTTCCTCTTCTATTTCCAGTCGTCTCAGCATTATCCTTCCCTCAAAATCGAGTCCCACAAGCTCATCTAAGTCCCTAGAACATTACCCAATCACCCAAATTGATCAACACACGTCAAAACACTGTTTTTCATTTTTGGTTCAAAAACAGGTTACGTGTTTTGGGTTCTTACCTCTGTCGTGGTTCCCACCGTGCTCATCCATCCTCAGCCTCTCTGTCATTCTCAGTCCCTCACTCTCAGTCTCTCAGTAACCACATCAAGGATGAGAGATATGGTGGTGTGGTTGTTTGTGTTTGGGTTTGGGTTTAGGAGGGTTTCGAGTTAAAGAAGAAAAAAAGGAGAAAATGAGATATTTTGGGTTTTGGGCCAATCAGACAAGAGACATGTGTCACTCATTGATTGGTCCACCTAGATTTTCAACCCAATCCAAACATGCCATTTGTTCACTTTTCTCGGTTTACGTGAATAATACCGTTTTCCTTTTGTGAACTGTAATTTTTTTGTCCCACGTCCAATTTCTACGTGTCATCTGTCTATGGACTTATAACGTCTCGATCTATGTAACAGTCCTCGATCCTCGTGCACTTGACCACTCAGGTCAAAAGTTAACTGTTTGCCCATTCGCAAAGGCAAACTTGTCATTTTACTCCGACCGTCCGAATTTTGTCAACTAATTCTCAATTATTCTCGATAATCCTTAATTAATCTTAATTATTCTCAATTAGTCGCATAAATTATAAACGAGTTGTTACATTTAGGGTTTAGGGTTTTAGGGTTTTAGGGTTTAGGGGTTTAGGGTTTAGGGGTTTAGGGTTTTAGGGGTTTGGGTTTTAGGGGTTTGGGGTTTTGGGGTTTGGGGTTTTGGGGTTTGGGGTTTGGGGTTTGGGGTTTAGGGTTTAGGATTTTAGGATTTAGGGTTTTATGGTTTATGGTTTAGGATTTAGGGTTTAGGATTTAGGGTGTAGGGGTTAGGGGTTAGGGGTTAGGGGTTAGGGTTTAGGGTTTAGGATTTAGGGTTTAAGGTTTAGGGTTTAGGGTTTATTGTATACAGTGACTGTCACATAACCACCAACTCGTGCTAATCCAGTGACGCACCTATAATTCGGGTGGCGAGACATTACGATGTGGGTAGGTTTTCTGGTGACGGAACTGACAGAACCCTTCCCAATCCCCCCGGGATTAGTGCGGGATGACCCTGCTCCCATCTGACACGAAGTGTCAGACAAGGGATATTTCCGACCTTTGCCATCCCGGACTATCGGAGTACGCCAAGATCCGGAGGAGGTATGTGATATCTCGGTCTCTGCTACAGTCCACGCCATATTCAACCTGAAGGGTATTAAAAACATTAAAAGCTGTGAGTGGACAAAGATAAAGAATTTCCAAAACCTATTTCATAAAAGACCTTTATACCCTTCACTAAAAAGCATGCATGCATAGTAAAACCATTTATTCAAACACATATGTTTAAACAACCATAATTAGGGTCACAGCCCCAAGTTCCGTAAATACAAGTCACACGGGCTCCTGCCCAAAACCATTTACAGAAAACCATAGTATAGTAAACATACGTGGGATCTCAGCCCAAATCCATTTATTATTATAATCACAATTTCCCAAACCAATTGAAATCATGTTTATCCATTATATTTCATATCCAGAACCTGTCACGGTAAAATAAAGCTACATGTGTGCTAACCGGGGTCTCAAACCCAAGTCTCTCCAGGGTCCACCCAAGTCAATGTCCGTAGATCAATGACCCTCCTTGGAGGTAACGGACCATGCCCATCCTGAGAGTAAGGAACCCAACTGGGGGGCGACTCCACTCAGTCAGTACTCCGTGACTACTTCGGGGTCCACCTAGGCCAACGACCCTCCCCGGAGGAGACAATCATATATAAAGGATGGAATATGAAAAACCTTTTGAAATCATTATTTAAATCTTTATAGGATTCATGCCCGGCCCCCATAAGCCGTCTTAATCCATAAAATTCTTTTGTGGGTTCATGCCGGTTCCCATAAACCGTCATGACCCGTAAATCCATTTTAAGGATTCATGCCGGTTCCCATAAACCGTCATGACCCGTAAAAACCATTTGTAACACATAGCTGGGCGCTAGGCCCAAATCCACATAGAAACTGGACCTCAAGTCCGATTCGTAAACCAACTGGGCCTCCGGCCCGATTCCGTAAATCAAATGGGTTTCGAACCCGAGTTTACCTTTTCAAATCCAAAACCATTTCATTAAACCATTTCCAAAATTATAAGTACGAAAAATCAGTATAAAACTGGAAAACCTCGATTTACGTGCAAGCACGTAAATCGCCTCGAAATACGTGCCTATACGTAACCACACATCCAAATGCACTCATGGCATCACAAACAAGTATTTAAAACATATAATAAACATTTATGCATGCACCAATTTAGAAAACAAGGTCCACTCACAGACCGTCCGAGTTGCCGCTTCGATTTGCGTGCCATAGGCTCTCCCGAGCTGATCACTATCACCGGGACTCCCAAACCTGCCCAAATTTTAATATAAGGTTACTAACTACTTAATTAACCTCCTACCAAAGCCCCGTAATTTTCCCGAACTTTTAACTATTTTTAAACCGAACATAAATCTTCCGACACCCTGAAAACTATCGAAACGATATCCGATTGACACGAGACCAGTCCCAAAATCTTTGTTACATCGAATAGAAGATTTCCCGTGTTGAACACTTTCCCAAATTATGGCCCACGGGTCCTCACAAGCCCCTAGAAAGTCAAAAACACTATTTATCGTCACCAACTACAGAACTGAATCAGTTTACTGTAGCAAAACACTGTTCATCTCGGGTTTTTCTTCCGTTTCTGGACTGATTCGGGGTCCGTTTGCTCCCATTTTAATTCCTAAATTCCTATTTCTTCATTTCCTATCTAACCTAATCCCTAAAACTAAGAAAAACCACCTGAAACCCCTTGGTTCGAAAATGGACCTCACGGTCCTGTTTTTCCAAAACACTTCCCAGCCCTCCTCCGCCGTGAACCACCCCCTAGACCGTCTTAAAACCTCCCTAGAAACTCCCTCATCATCTCCCAATCACCCACAATGAACCATAGCAACAAAAAAATGGAAATTGGGTTAAAAATGGCTTACCGTGAACCTCACGGGTTCCTTGGCCCCGCTGTCCATGGCTGCGCCGTCCTGGGCCGGCCACCACATCCTCCCGTCCTCCCTCACTCTCTGGTCCTCCCAGCTGATCATGGGCTGAAGTTAGGATGGGTTTGGGTTGCACAAAGATGGAGAGCAAAGGGTGAGATCGGGTGGGTTTGGGTGTGTGTGTTTGAAATGGGAAAAAGGAAATGGTTTGCACGGTGCATGAAGGAATATGGTATCCATTGGATGGGTGACACTTGTCACTCATCCATTGGGCATCAAGACAAATATCTGGGCCCACTAGAGTCCAAAAGTGAACCCGTTTCGTAATTCGTGCAATAGTACTTCGAAACTTCCTTGAACCGTAACTTCGCCGTCAAACGTCCGAATTCGACGTGCCGCCTGTCTACGGATTCGTATCGTCATTATCTACGTAATAGTCATCGGCCCTCGGTCATCGGACATCCCGGTCAAAAAGTCAACATTTGACCATTTTAACTAAAATTACCAAAATGCCCATAAACTTCCGAACGTCATAACTTCCTTCTCGAACGTCGGAATTGAACGTGTCACCTGTCTATGAACTCTTGACGTCCTAAACTACGTCACAGTCATTGGTCAAAGTCCATTTGACCGCCCGAATGAAAAGTCAACGTTTTACCCACCCTAGGGGCAAAACGGTCATTTCGCATCATTCGTCCGATTTTGCCCTACTAATCACCGATTAGCCTCACTAATCGTGATTAGTCACTAATCTAATCTAAGAATTTGGGACGGGTCGTTATAGGAACACTATGATGTGGGTTGGTTCTTAAAAATCGGACCGAATCGGAATCGAATTTGAAAAAATTGAACCGAAAGAAATTATGAATAGTAAAAACTGAACCGAATCGGGTCCAAATCAGTTCCGTTTTGATTTTTGATTTAACAAAACTGAATCAAACCGAAAAAACTGAACTAAATGAAATGAACTTTTGTTTTTGGAAGTTTAGCGTAAGAAACCAAGTGGAAGCCTTAGATTTTGGAAGCCCAGCCCAAGAAACAAGGTATAGCCCATCCTAGAACTAGAAGCAATTATCTAACAGTCCAGCCTAGCCCCAGAAAATAGGTGGAAGCCCAACCCATTACCCAACCTCACTCTTCCAAAGCAACATCGCTCTGCTCTCCATAGGGACCCTAATCCCTATTTCGCTCTCAATCTCCCATCTCACAGACTCACACTCACCTCACTCGGGTCTTCTCTCCCACCCAACGTCCCTAGATAGTAGACCTGAGACTCCAGTCTCCCGGTCCCTCATCAACTCATCTCGTTCCCAGCTCTCCTTCATCCTCTCCACTGTCATGCTCTCCCTTTGAGTCACTGTCTCTGTCAATCTTTCTTCTCTGTCTGATTGTCTCACGACCCATTATGACAGGACCCGTCCCAACTGGACGTCAAAAACCGTGCCCGGTCCTGCTCCCGTCTGACAAGTCAACTAAAGGTCCGAAACTCCCCTTCAGTGCTTGCTAGACAAGGGATGTTCGCGCGGATTCCTGCTGCTGTCATTGCCTCACGATCAGTCCCGAGCGTCGTACCACGGCCTGGAGGGTCACAAAACAGAAAAGGTGTGAGTGGACAAAAATGACCTCTTATAAAAACATTGAATCAAAATACATTCTTACCCTCCAGTTTTCACAAACTTGCATGCATATCGTAAAACATGAGTGACCGATAAAATCAAAACATATTTTCCCATGGTCCATAAAACTCATGATCACTAATTCAGTTCATGTTATAAAACATCAAATCCCGGCTCTCAGGCCAAAACATTTGAAAACATAATCACTGGCCACAAAGACCAAAAACCCGTACTCCATACCAGTACGTCATCACAAATAACATCATTCAGCACTAATCACAAGTGCACAATACACATATTAATCCAATCAATCCGCACTACTCACAAGTGCACAATATCACAAATCACATATGCACTACTCACAAGTGCTGCACTACGCGTAGGCCAATATCCAGTCACTCTCTCGGGAATAAACACCTCTGGGCTCAACCTCCTCAGGCTCAGTCACCTCTGGGCGAACACATCCCCAGGATCAGACACCTCCGAGTGGTACATCCAGGCTCAGTATCATCCGAGAAGCTGACTACCATAGGATCAACTCCCGATCCTACAATCACATCACCCAAGCTCCGGTCGTCTGGGTAATCCCCCCCAAGCACCGACCGTATGGGAATATCACAATCACAATGAAAACCATCCCGGGAATTACATCCCAAAACATTTCAATCAAATCTTGACTTCATACCAAGTCAAGGTCATTCTCAACTGGGTCTCAAGCCCAAAATACCTTTTACACATAAACCGTTAAAATCACATTTAAATCAATAGAATAATCCGAAAATCATCATTGACTCACCAACCAAGTCAAAACATCATTTTAGAAATCATTTAAACTCCGGGCCTAGCCCAAAACATCATCTGCACATTCCTCGTAAAACGTGCCCGAAAGACTGATTATTATCACGCAAATCCATGTGTTGCAACCTCCGTTGCCATTTTCACGTAAATCCACGAAATTGACCCTCGACTTATTCCCGAGTCACCACATCATCTTTCAATCCATGACTCAATAATCCGAGTCCAAACATTATTTTCAATCAATTTCAATCCCGGACTCATAAACCAAGTCCAAATATCATTTTTACCAAATTTTGTAATTTCTCGAAAATCGCCCAAAAATAATAATATAATAATCATAAAACCGAGAAATTACCAGATTGAAACACAAATCATGCCCAAGCATATAAAATCATATAATAAGGCATTTAAATCATATATGCATGCATCACGGTTAGAAAACAAAGTCCACTCACACACACACCGTCCAAATGGTCCGTTTCCGAGCTGCACGTTTTTCCGTAAAATCTGAAAATCACAACTCCTGTCCAAAATCATTATAGAGGGTTACTAACATCTCAAAATACAACATATAATTTTCCCCAATTTTTCTGGGATTTAAATACGTATTTTTAACGTAATACAAAACTTTGGATACGCGGAACATTATCGAAACAATATCCGATTTCACCGAAATCAACGTCAAAATGTTCGTTACACTGAGAGGATCAAAAGTCATGTTGACCTCACCTTGAGACTAGGCCGGACGCGCCCCCACGCGCCGCCGTGAGTGGCTGCGCGTGAAATCCACGCGCCTGCTACAGTGTCACCGTCCCAACCCGTTTGTCTGTAAAACGGGCCATTTAACCCGCGAGGCGACCCGGTTTGTTTTCTGTCAATTCGACATTGATTCCACCAATTGAACATTCAGTCAGTTTCGATTCAAGTCTAATTAGAGTTCTGTGGACTTAATTACGAGAAACATTACCTCTAACCTCACGATCACAGATGATCAATCGAAGAACATCCGGCCACTGTTCATCCTTCGAAAACCATCAAACCTTCTTGATTTCGTTCAATTGATTCAACCAGAAGCATTAGTGGACTCCGTTAAACATTTCCCCCAACTCAATTGCATCAATCCAATGCTCAATCTTCACGACTCAAACTCGAACATCCGTACACTGTGCATCCATGGAGCTTCATCAATCTCCAGTGTTTTCCTTCAATTGATGAACCCAGAAGCATCGTGGGATCCTCAGGAACACAATCCCCACATCAATTTCGTCAATCAAAGCCTCAATTCCCTCGACTCAACCTCGAATTTCATCCTCTGTCACCAAGTGTGTTCAGAGTCAAAACAACACCAATTTCCTTCGTTCTTTCGACGTTTCTGATCGTAATGATCCCAGGAAGCTCGAAGTGAGTTCAATTTCGATCCTCACGGCTCAATTCCCAGTATTTGAATTTCCCCCCAATTTTTCTAAATTTTCGATTCTCAGTCTCCAGCCCCCAATCGACCCTCAGTGTTTCCCCAGTTTAATCCTCTCTCACAATCTCACAAATTCCCCTCAAAACTGGATGTGAAAGGGAGCTCAATTCTCCCAATTCTGATTCCCCCCCCTCACGGGTAAGAAAACAAAGAAGAAGAAAAATGGGGAAAAAAATGGAGGAATGATGGTGTAGGAATGATGATGTAGTAATGATAGTGTTGGGAGGGAAACATGGAGCTGGAATCAAGGGATGGGTGACACTTGTCACTCATCCGGATGTGCACAGTCACCGGGTACTGTTCATATTAAAATATTATTTTATTCCCGGTTCGTTCGGTTAATCGAGCCTGATTCCGTGACCATAACTTCGTCGTCGAATCTCCGATTTCGGCATGCCGCCTATCGTTGGATTCGTATCGACGAGACCTACGTAACGGTCCTTGGCCCTCGTCCATCGGACCTTCCGATCAAAAAGTCAACATTTGGCCCCTACTATGCCAAATTACCAAAATACCCCTCATCATCCGATCATCATAACTTTCACTACGAATGTCGGAATCGAACGTGCCACCTGTCTATGAACTCGTGACGTCCCGAACTACGTCACAGTCATCGGTCAAAGTCCGTTTGACCGCCCGAACTAAAAGTCAGCATTTTGCCCACGCTAGGGGCAAAACGGTCATTTTGCACGTTTCGTCCGATTTCACTCAACTAATCCCCGATTAGTCATTCTAAATCATAATTAATTAATATTCAATCCCGATATTCGGGACGGGTCCTTACACATTAGCCTCGCCTGACGACTACCCTCACGGTGTTGCCTAACGCCTCCTCTCACGGTGTCGCCTAACGCCTCCTCTCACGGCCTCACGAGTCCAACCCTCATTGCCCCCTCGATCTCTCCAGTCTCCATTTCCTTCAGGAACCGCCGCTCCGTCACAAAATGAGCAAATTTCTCACGATCTCGATCTCTCCACTTACTCCAGTCTCCGTCTCGGTTTCCTTCTCCCTCTCCCTTGATCTCCCTCAAACTCTCTCACCCCCTCCCTCGATTGTTCGAATGTCGTTGATCTCCCTCGATCTCTCTCAGCCCCCCTCTCGGGCTTCGAATCGATCGGTTGATCACCCTCTCGATGAAAACTGGTTAAACCGGTTCAAAATCAGATCCAAACCAAACTAAACTGATTTAATTGGTTTTCGGTTCAAACGGTTTTGAGGGTAAAACCCGAACCTAACCAGAACCAACTTCATATCCGATTTAGTTTCGATTTCGACAAAAAAAATTGAACCGAAAAGCCGATTAACGGGGCTAATATGGGTAGTTTATCTGGTGGCTGAATACTACTATGTGAACAGTTTATCTTGGGCGTATGACACCTACAGAGAATTGGCCGAGTTCACCACACGGTGCTAGATTGTTGGTGTGGCATTCTCCTTCTAGGTATGGGCCCACCTGTGAGGATGCGGCACAAATCATGTTGACGTGGTCAGAGGACAAGGGCACCTGGATCCCTTATGAAAGAGTTTAGTCACATGGCGATCAGTGGTTGACCAAATGAGATAAAGGAAATATGAGCTCTAATAGAATTAGTTAAGTAATAGTTTTAGAATGGTTGTCATGGTACGATCTCGTTTTCACTTGTTTATTCCACATTTATTGACGTTTTGCGAGTAAGATATTTTAAATTCATAAATCTCCATCTTTGACATACTAAACTAATCACTAATATACTAAAACGGCTGGGATTGGTTTACTGTTCACAGACAGTGCAATTCCAAAATTGCCCTTCAACTTCCTTCATCAGCTTTATTTCCATTTTTTTTTTTCCAATATCAGCTCTTCTTGCTTTTTCGAGAAACCTCTGTGTAGTCCGTTTTAATCTTCTATTGCGATTTCCTTATTCTTCTTCTTCTTCTCTTTCTTCGGCACACTAACAATACTCTCAAGCCTAACAACCATCGTAGCAACGATTGCTTCTTCTTCTTCTCCATCGCTTCCTTTCTCTTATTTTTTCGTTCTTCTGCCTCCTCCTTTGTTTTGGACGCCACCTTAACTGTCATCACCGTCTTCATCATCGCCTTCACAGACTATCTCCCATCTCAGACGACCATTACGACTCCATCTTTGAAAGTTGGAGACAATCATTACGACTCCATCTTTGAAAGTTGGAGACAATCATTACGACTTCAACCAGAGGTTAGAGATTACTAGCGGTACAACCTCTAGACTTCGGTCTTTTCTGGACGCCGTCTATTTCACTCATTGACGATTAGCTTCATTTACTTCGAATTTCTCTTCAATTTTCTTTAGTTTCTTTGGAGATTTCCCCTGATTTATTCTTCGATTTTCTTAATTTTTTTTTTCATGCGCCATCATCGGTCGAAGAAGGAAGCAAGATTCGAAGACCTTTAGTTCGCTGAGGATAAGGGTCTGTGTATGGTGGTAGGTGGGTTTGGGAAATTTTTGCAGGATTGGTGATTGGAGGTGGGCGGTGATGGGTGGCATGGGTGATTGATACAGATTATAGAGGACGGCGAGGGAGTGCGTTGCTGGTTAAACCAGGCTTTATATATAGTTTTTTATAGCAAGATCTTTGTTATTAAAAAATTCGAAACTGATTTGATACAATTCGCTCAAATTAGTGTGTGAGTGCTAATAGTTCAACCCTCTTTTCGACTTTTCAATTCAATTATATGTTTATGTTTTATTGTTTTGTTCTAGAAATGATGACCATTTGGGTGTTCATGTGAAGGTTGAAAATGTCAGTTTTTGTGTGCTGTTTTCTTTGCAGTGATATAGATAAGATGCCTTCCATGAAAGATGTTCTTCAAAATGGGGAAAGAAGGCTGCCAAGGCTACTAAGAAGGCCGAGGATCTTGCTGGAAGCATGTGGCAATCCTAATTTTGACCAAGGTGCATTGCAAGGTGTTTTTTAAAAGTGTTTTAGAGGTAGTTTTACAATGTGAATCATCTTGCACATATAATACAAGTATGTATTAGCCCATGTGATTGATTTCTATTCACAAATATTCTATGGTAGATGGAATGGTGTCGATATATGTTGTAGGAGCTTGAATTTACAAATGGTATCGTAGAGTTTGAATTCACAAATGGTATCTTAGAGTTTGAATTCACAAATGGTATCTTAGAGTTTGAATTCACAAATGGTATCTTAGAGTTTGAATTCACAAATGGTATCTTAGTGTTTTAATTCACAAATGGTATCAATGAGTGCTATTAATTGGCAGTGTATCTTAGAGTTATGAATCTCCCTCTTTCTTTGCTTTCTTACCAACTTGCAGCATTATGAGCATGTTCTCAATTTGTTCAAGTCTTTGACTTTAGCTTGACTGTTTAAAATTCTTATCTCTCTTTTATCAATTTCCAAGTTAACTTCATCCATTTGTAATATGATGCCCATATGCATTAGTGACAGGGACTACACAATCTGTTTTAGTCTGTTTGGACGCGGAAATGATCTCAAGGTACTAGACAACTCGCAAATGATTCCCAAGTAGCTCAATGACAGCTTCCCAAATGATTTATGGTCATGGTAGGTGTGATTTTTGTTTAATAGTTTTATTTATATAGCTGTTTAATTTTTTTATTCAATTTAATTAAGTCCAGGCTTAGTACGTGAATTGCTTTCTGATAAGGTATTAATTGAGAATTGGATTGAAAATCAAACTATTCTCATATTGAATTCTTTGATATGTAATTTAGATGGAAATATAGACTCGGTTAAGATTTGAGATAAGCGGTATAGATTATTAGCTACGCACCTTATCAATTTCTACATTACACGCAGATATTAAACTAATAATGGTACATAATATAACAGCATATTTCTTTCCATATTTCAATACAGAAAGTTTTGCTCTATGCTCTATCATTTGATATATTTGGCTTCATATTGAAAAATTCGGAAGTTTAAAGCATAAGGAGTGACAATAAAAGCTTTATACTGGATTGTTTCAATGTCTTCTGGTTGAAAACATTCACAGAAGAAGTCCATCCCTGCTTTTGGAATATACAGAAAGGACATAAGCATCAAAACAACATTTTCCGTGCTTTATCCACTGCTTATTATTCACATTCCAAGTTTATACTATATATAGTATTCAACCTGCACTTGCGTGAATATATATGTATATGCTTGATTTATATATTGAGTTACATATGCTTGCCTTCCTAGCATGTTCTTTTTGCTAAGGAAAAATGGTGACAAATCTTCATAACAGATTCCTTTGATTACCATACTGAGCTGTTGTTCTTGGATCTGACCCGAGAGACGTGCTGGTGCAAAGTGAGGTAGCATGCAGGCTCAACATGGATAACATTACGCTTCCAGTGTGAAACATGGATTCTTATTTTGGCTTTGGGTCTTTTGTCAAGTCATGAAGTAATAAGCTCATTGCATATGTCTCCCTTTATGCAGTAATTATCATAGTCAAATTAACATTGAAATAATTCTGTGTGTTTGTATCATAGGGAGCAAAAGAAGTGTCGCAGAATATTGCAAGAGGCAGAATTAGTGTAGCCTGGAAGTTTAATAGAGGTTTGCTCTTAATTTTATAGGATTAGTGTAGCCTTTCAATTTTGAATACAACGATATCGAGGACCCATCTATTAATATGTTTTCACCATTTTCTCTGCAACTTCCGAAATGCATGGATTCAAGATTGTAAAGACTAATGTAAATATCTCCATGGACCATGGTCAACTATGCTAATTAACTATTTTATCATTCTTAATTCTAATATGCTTTCAAGTTTTCGAACCATTCAATCATACCGCAGCAATGTGCGTCTTCTCTCTCTCTCTCTCTCTCTCTCTCTCTCTCTCTCTCTCTCTCTCCATATGTTTGTTCTTTTTGTTGTCTTCTTTCTGGTTTTAAATTGAGAATCACTTCATAACCCAGTTTGAACGTGGGGAGGCCTTAGAGAATATTACACAAGATGTGAGCAATGTACTTGAAGAACAGTGTATTGATGAAAAAGATAAGCTTGCCAAATTGAAGCTCAACGGAATGATATTTGAATAGCTTAAAGGTTAGTTTAGTTGTTTTACACTTTTGTGATGTTAAGACTTACCATATGTTTAGGGTGGACTTACAATATGTTTAGGGTTTTTGGGTGTGGGGTGTGGGGTGTGGGGTGTGGGGTGTGGGGTGTGGGGTGTGGGGTTTGGGGTTTCGGGTTTGGGGTTTGGGGTTTGGGGTTTGGGGTTTGGGGTTTGGGGTTTGGGGTTTTCAGGGTTCAAGGTTCAAGGTTTTTAGGGTTGGGGGTTGGGGGTTGGGGGGTTGGGGGTTGAGGGTTGGGGGTTGGGGGTTGGGGGTTGGGGGTTGGGGGTTGGGGGTTGGGGGGTTGGGGGGTTGAGGGGTTGAGGGGTTGAGGGTTGAGGGTTGAGGGTTGAGGGTTGAGGGTTGAGGGTTGAGGGTTGAGGGTTGAGGGCAATTGCGCATGGACTTTACTTCTCGGTGCCAGTGAAAGAGTATAGACTCGGAGACAGCTGGTTACGTAGTTTGTCTGTTCGGCTCGTGGGCTGTTCTTGGTCAGCTACTATCTGTTTCATCACCGATCAGCAGGTTTGGTTTTTCTTTATTTCCTCTCTTTGTGATTTTTTTTTTCGCTGGAGTTTTCTATCGTTGAATTAGAATCTGTTGAGGTCACGACCATATCGATGCTATTTGGGTTGCCTAGGGTTCATAAATTAGGGCTATCTTATGTGATGTGACTGTCTATTATTGGGTAGATTACCCTGCAATTCTATCCTTTTTCGATATGTTCCAGCTTTGAGTGATCTGTATTCTGTCCTAGTTTCTTTTTCTACTATTTATCGCTGGTTTTTACGGAGGCATGACCATATGGGCATGGCCCCCTAATTATACGTCTTGTTTCTCACTTTGATGCCAAACTTCCTCTGCATTTTTGTGTTGGGCTATATGGATTTTGATGCCAAACTTGCTTTGCAATTTTGTGTTGGGCTATACGGATTCTTCAGAGTTCCGCCCCATAATTGAGAATATTTAAAAATTTATTTGTTAATTGAAAATTGTGATGATGAAAGATTTATATATTATATTTACTTATTTATTTTTCTAGTTATATGGCATTTTCCAATCCCATGATTTCGGGATATGCTACATTATGTGTTCAAGTTGAATGAGTTTATGCTGGTGGCTATTGACTTTTTTTCCTTGGTTTCTTGTCTTTTATTCTTGATGTAAGATAATATAACTTGTATACACTAGTCGTATACACTAGTTAGACTTATCACAGTACACTTGTAAACTTTGTACACATGTAGACAGTTAGGTTAGTTCTTGGACAGATGTCCATAGTTAGTTACCTAGGCAGTTTCTAAGTAGTTATTTCCTAGAAACAGATAAGGAGAGATAACTGTTCAGAGTTATCTCTCCCCATAGACCTGTATAAATTAAGCCTTTCGGTTGTGAATGAAAGCAAGACATTCCAAAAATTCTACATGGTATCAGAGCCCTAAGTCTGATCATCATAAACCGATCCCTCAATTTCTCTTCCTGTTATGGAAATTGACTCCTGTATGATCACCATAAACCGATCCCTCAATTTCTCTTCCTGTTATGGAAATTGACTCCTGTTCTTCTCCTTCAGTCTTCCTTAACCAAGTCTCAAACCTGGTCTCTGTCAAACTCAATGAGACTAACTATCTTCTCTGGGAAAGCCAGATAAAACCTTTTCTCATTGGCCACAATTACTGGCATTTCATTGATGGAACTCACCCTCCTCCTCCTCCTACTCTGCCACCACAGACCCCTGCCATCTCTTCCCCTCAATCTGAAAGTTCTGAGTCTGTTCTTACTTCCCCTTCTGGCCCTCAGTCGAATCCTGCCTATACCAGTGGTTTCAGATTGATGAAACTCTGATCAGTCTACTCCGTGCCACCCTAACTGAACCAGTTCTGTCCCAAGTTGTTGGCCTCAATACCTCAAGAGACATCTGGGAATGTCTCAGTCAAAATTTCTCTCAACAATCTCTTGCCAATGCCACCAATCTTCGCTTCCAATTAATGTCCCTCACCAAGGGACATAAAACCATATCAGAATACCTTACTCTTAACTGCTGGTCTGCCCTATTCTTATTGGGCAGAAGCAGTCTCCACTCTGTCTTCCTAATCAATTTGCTTTCAACACCAGTCCTAAATTGGTCCAGCCCTTCGACAACCCCCTTACCATCTTCTTTGTGTATTTGGTTCATGTTATCCCCACCTAGGAGCCTACACCAAACACAAATTAGAATCAAGATCTCTCCACTGCATTTTTCTAGGATACAGCCAACACCATGCTGGTTACAGGTGCCTCCACGTGTCCACTGGCCGTGTCTACATCGGTAGGCATGTCATCTTCAATGAACATCATTTTCCTTCCCCTAGTTGCCCAATAAACTCTTCCACTGATTTCTCTTTCATTTCTTTTATCACTACTCTCCCTTCTCACAATCCAGCACCAGAATCACCCCTTCCAACTTCACAATCTTCCCCACCATCTCCCAGACCAGTCCCTTCCACAGAATCCAGCAGATCATTTTCCCGAACTATCTCCCCATAAGACAAGTCTGTGTCTTCCACTCCCCTATCTCCCACTACCTCCCCAACCACATCTCCACCAGCAGCTCCGTCCCAAGCCCAACCAGCCCCTGCCCAAGCAGCAGCTACCACCTCTTGGCCTCCCAACATCCATCCAATGGTGACCCGCAGCAAAGCTGGCATCTCCAAGTCAAGACATCTTCTGTTTGCCACCAAGTACCCCATACCCCAAGCCTTCCTAGCTAGTACATCTCAAATTAAACCAACAACCTTCAAACAAGCATCTCAACACTCTACATGGATAGCAGCCATGAAAACTGAAGATGATGCCTTAATAAAGCAACAAACCTGGTCCCTAGTTCCTTTACCACCACATGCCAATACTCTTGGCTGCAAGTGGGTGTTTCGGATCAAAAGACATGTTGATGGCGGCATTGAACCGTACAAAACAAGGTTAGTCGCCAAGGGGTTTCACCAACAAGAAGGTCTTGACTATACTGAAACATTCAGCCCTGTAGTAAAACCCCCAACCATACGAGTTGTACTAGCCATTGCTATCTCTCAGAGTTATCTCTCCCCACAGACCTGTATAAATTAAGCCTTTCGACTGTGAATGAAAACAAGACATTCAAGAAATTCTACACTTGAAATGTTAAGCTAGTTCTGGATTAATTAATATTACATATATAGTTGCTTTGAAATGGCTAACTTGATGTAAACATGCATTCTTATTCATTTTGGGTATCTTTTGGTTCTTGTTTGGGACTTGCTTGTTCTTTTACCTCTGGACTGAGATAGATGCTTAAAACCCAGGTTGCTTCTATGAGCAACTTCAGCATTATACGCTTCATGAATAGGTGATGAAGGGTTTTTGTGAGAGGGCCGTGGCATCAAAATATTCTTCCAAAAGTTCAACAGATTCAACAGATAGAGGCACATCATCTGTTTGTCCAGATTCAGGATCTAGGGATAATAAGCACAACAAGGTGTCTCTGTTGTCAAACTTCTTTGCATCTGCTTTCTCAATCTTTGAAACGCACAGCGAGTCATCAATTACTGAAAAGAAGGAAATACACTTGAGAAACAATGGATGGACAGCAGCTGTGAGGAAAATTGTGACGGGTGACTCTATGAGGAGAATTCATGAGTGTGTACTTGGATCCAGCAGGACTGGCATCTCTTCTGCTAGTGACATATGGCTTCTTGGTGTTTGCTATAAATTCTTACATGATGATTCCTCTGAAGATGCAACAAATAACAGTGGATTAGGAGCATTTGAAGAGGATTTCTCATCAAGAATTTTGATGACATATCGTAAAGGTTCGTTGATGGGAAAACTTGATTTGTAACTTCCTCACATATAAGTTTCTGGATCAAAACAAGTGTGCGCATACTTATTTCTAGGATTTAATCTTCCTATCAAAAAAAAAAAACACTAGGTTTTGATGCTATTGGGGATTCAAAGTATACTAGTGATGTCAATTGGGGCTGCATGCTTCGGAGTAGTCAGATGCTTGTTGCTCAGGTATGGTGCCAAATTTTCCTTTTGTTTCTTTGGGTGTTTACATTCCCACGTTTAATCAGCAATGTATGCCTGCATGTTATTGTCAAGGTTTACTGTTTATGTAGTAAGCCATTCTAATCATGCCGCCTTTCTTATTAGAAAGTGAGTAACTAAAGCATTTGTTTGCAGGCATTGCTTTTCCATAGATTGGGAAGATCATGGAGAAAACCATCCCAGGAGGTAAGGTGGATGATGCAGGATTCAATGTATTATTGTTTTTTCTTCAAATATAATTTCTGTTGAATAGAAGCGTCTCAAAACAATATACCAAAGTATGAAAGTTAACTAAGAACACAAAAAATTACGTAATTACGTGGTTCGGCAATAGGCCTACATCCACTGGCGAAAAGAGGGAGGAATTCCACTAATAACAAAGGAGATTACAAAAGAGATTAACTCTCTCAAACCCAAAACCCAAATACTCACTAACAAACGGTGGTGTCCAACAATAAAATTCCACACACAAATCTAAAAAATATGCGCCTATTAAATACTATTATAGCTTACCTAATCCTGTAAGGAGTACAAACCCAGAAACCTTATAAGATAGGAAACCAGAGTCCTACAAGAATTATGAACTCTAATCCTTATAAAGTACAGAACCAAAAACAGATAACAATAGTATGTACTAATTGACTTGCAATTTAAGCCAAACTACAACAATTTCTTCATATTTTATGTAGCTCGCATCTTTTCCAAGCAAGTATTTTCTTGCATAACATTTTGGCCTGCAGTTAGTCATGCATTTTTAATACCTTTGTAAATATGCAGCCTTTAGAGGAAGAGTATATTGAGATCTTGAATTATTTTGGTGATTCTGAAACATCAAGTTTCTCCATCCACAATCTTCTTCGGGCTGGAAAGTCTTATAACCTCGCTGCTGGGTCATGGGTTGGCCCATATGCCATGTGCCGCTCTTGGGAGACTCTAGTTCGGTGTAAAAGAGAATTAACTGACATTGATGACCAGCCACTTCCAATGGCTATTTATGTTGTTTCTGGGGAAGAAGATGGAGAACGAGGTGGAGCCCCAGTTGTCTGTATTGAAGATGCCTCTAGACATTGTTTGGAGTTTTCGAAAGGGCGAGTTGATTGGACGCCTATTCTTTTATTGGTTCCTTTGGTTCTTGGACTTGAAAAAGTGAATCCCAGGTGCTTTTTCTCATAACCATGATATATTGTTTATTATGATTTTTTTTGTTTCTTGACCTGTTGAATAGTTGGTCACTTGATTTATTGTTTGGCA